>LR812539.1:10191502-10305690 GCA_903798195.1 Danio kyathit
GTTGAATTGAATAAACTAAATTGGCCGTAGTGTAGGTGTGAATGAGAGTGTATGGGTTGCAGTACGGGGTTGCAGCTGGAAGGGCATCTGCTGTGTAATACATATGCTGGAATAGTTGGCAGTTCATTCTGCTGTGGCGGCGACCCCTGATGAATAAAGGGACTAAGCTGAAGAAAAATAAATAAATGAATAATAATCAGAAAATAATCTTATATAGATGCACGATTACTACAGAATCATAATAATAAAGTCATGCAGGAGGCGTGTTGTGGGCAGGTTATGTGTGTGTGTGATTCTCCCAGCAAGTCTTTTTGGCCGGCAGATAAATGTGTGTTTGCTCTGGAAGGTTTCAGTGACGTCTGGAGGACAGAAACAACTGCAGACGACAAAACAAACTCTTTCTTCAAACACAATTGAAACTATTTGACAGGACAAAAGCTGCCGCTGTCGTCAGTAGAGTCAATATTAGTGGATTAGTTGAGGGAGAGCCTGTGTGTGTGTGTGATCTGCAGGAGCTGAGAGGGGATCACATGAGCTCTACTGGTGCTCCTATTGGCTATCGCTTAAGAAATTCGCCCACCTGGTCGCCAACGGTTGCTGTCCCTCGCGTAGACGCTCGTAGTGTGAATGAGGCTTGAGAGCTGCTGTTATGAGTGTCTGTTTGTGTGTGAATGTATAAATGCATGTGTGTGTGCTGGTGAGAGAGAGACAGAGAATGTGTGTATTTGTTTGTGTGTGTGAGAGAGTGATATGTATATATATGTGTGTGTTTGTGACTGTGTGTGAGAGAGAGAGTGTATGTGTATTTGAGTGATGTTTGTGTATGAGAAAGAGAGAGTGTGTATGTATGCGAGTATATGTTTGTGTTTATGTGTATGTGCGTTTTATGTGTGTTTGTCTGAGCGCATGTGTTTGAGAGAGCGAGTGTATGTGTGTATTTGTTTGTGTGTGTGTGTGAGTATGGGAGTAGTGTGTGTGTGTGTTTGGTGTGGTCTGTCGTGTGGTTGTTTATCACTAATAAAGGGCTCTATGTCTTGAATGCTTGTGTTTACCGTGGTGAACTTGTTTAACTCTGCTCTTATCAGACGTTTATGTTCCACTGAAATATGAGCTGACAGGGATTATCTCACTGTTGTTTTGATAAACACTTTATTGAATTACAACATTGTTCATGATAATTTGTTCATTGTTCATTCATTCAAACTGCTGTCAATGCATAGTAAAATAAGTGGGGAAAAAGTATGAATTAAAAATGTTTTCATATATATTTATAATTTATCAAACTGCAATTTAAATTTTACAAATAAAATAAAAATAAAATAAACTACTGCAAAATAGAAATTTTATAGAATTAAGCACTTTATTAGCTATTATTTATTTGAATTACCATTTAAAATTATAATATTTTGCATCACTATTTATTTTAAATTTAACAGAAATCTAAATTATTGCAATAATATATTAAATTGATATTTTACATTTAAATAATGTCATATAATAAATGATAATTATTATTATTATTATGCAAAGAATATTATGCAAGGAAATGAGCTTGCTAATAACATGCTAAATTCCTGTCTATGCATATATTAAAATAAATAAAAAAGAATAAAAAAAAATTGCTATATATTTATAAATGTTTTACAATTTAAATGTCAGTTTTAATAATAAAAAAAATGAATAAAATAAAATAAAATAAAAATATTACCTAAAATAAACTATTGCTAAATAGAAATTTTGTAGAATTAAGCACAATATTAGCCATTAATTCTTTGAATTACTATTTTAAATAATATTTTTTAATCATTATTTATTTGAAATGTCGTTCAAATTTAAATTATTGAAATAATATATTAAATTAATATTTTAGATTTCATAATTTCATAAGGTCAAATAAAAAATGATAAATATATATATATATTTTTTTTGTTATGCAAAGAATAAGAATATTTTCCAATATTATATGGATGTTGGGTGGCAATGTGACTCAGTGGTTAGCATTGTCGCATCACAGCAAGAAGGTCGCTGATTCGAGTCCCGGCCGGGCCAGTTGGCATTTCTTTGTGGAGTTATTCGCTATTGGTGAATTGGGTAAACAAAATTGCCCGTAGTGTATGAGTGTGTGTGTGAATGCCAGAGTGTATGGGTGTTTCCAAGTAATGGGTTGCGGCTGGAAGAGCATCCACTGTGTAAAACATATGCTTGAATAGTTGGTGGTTCATTCCACTGTGGCCACCTCTGAAATAGAGAATAATTCATTCATTTATTCGTTTTCTTTTCAGTTTAGTCCCTTTTTTAATCAGGGGTCGCTACAGTGGAATGAACCACCACAGGCCCATCAGAGGCTTTCCAAGGGACATGTGCAGAAGATCACGAACTGAAGACCGGGGAAGGGGGGATGGGGGGGGGGGGGGTATTTTGGAAGAGCACTTTATATCCCAGACTAAAAAGGGCATGTGCACTGCTCAGGTTGAGCTCTATGTGTGCACGTGCCTTAACCACCAACTTATCCAGCATATGTTTTACGCAGCAGATGCCCTTCCAGCTGCAACCCAGCACTGGGAAACACCCATACACTCTTGCATTCACACACATACACTACGGCCAATTTAGCTTATTCAATTCACCCATACCACTTTATTTTCACTATATGTGTTTGGACTGTGGGGGAAACTGGAGCACTCGGAGGATACTCACTCCAACACGGGAAGAACATGCAAACTCCACACAGAAATGCCAACTGACCCAGCAACTACCTTTACAATATCTTCTGTAATGTTTCTAGTTCAAAGAACAGGACTAGTATAAAATAATGATGCTGGAAGTCCGTTTATTCTTTTAGGTTTTCTCTGTAAGATGTGATTTTCACGCTTTTATTTTAAATGTGCATTGATAGAATGAAATAAATAATCTCCATGTGTATTTTCCTCATTGTTTCTCTCTTTAGTTGAATAATAAATTCATGAAGAAAATCCCCCGGGATGCGGAAGCGTCAAACGTGTTGGTGGGAGAGGTGGATTTTCTCGACGCTCCATTTGTTTCGTTTGTTCGCCTTCAACAGTCCGTCATGTTAGGAGGTCTGACTGAAGTCCCAGTTCCCACACGGTAAAAAAAAACACTGGATTAAAAACTGTCCATATTCATAAATCTATTACTACAGTAACTACAGCATTTCTGTTTGTATCTGCAGGTTCCTTTTTATTCTGTTGGGGCCCAAAGGAAAGGCCAAATCATACCGCGAGATCGGACGTGCCATCGCCACGCTCATGTCTGACGAGGTGCGTAGGGTTTTATTAGTGTTGTAAATAGGGTTGCAAAATTCCAGGACTTTTCAAGGCTGGAAACTTTCCATTGAAATGTACGTGAATACATGGCATTTAATGGGAATATATGGGAATAAACTGTGAATTTAGTAGTTCAAGGTTAGCCTATGACAGGGTACTTTATTTGTATCTTTCCATGGGAATTAATAGCACTGTATGGGAGTTAACAGGAATATATGGGAATTAATGAGAATAAACTGTGAATTTGGTCATTTAAGGTTAGCCTATGACAGGGGACTTTACTTTTACTTTCCTTACTTTTCATAGGAATTAATGGGAATATATGGGAATTAAAGGGAATATAAATGGCAATGGTAACACTTTAGAATAATGGTCCATTAGTTAATGTTAGTTAATTTATTTACTAATATTAACAAAGTATGAAAAATCTTGCAAAGCATTGATTATTATTTATTTGTGTTGTAAATATGGTTGCAAACTTTAGGGAATTTTTAAGACTGCAAGCTTTCCATTAGAAATTAACGGGAATATATAGGAATAAACTGTGAATTTGGTAAATTTAAGGTTAGATTATGTCAGGGTACTTTAATTGTAAATTTCCATGGGAATATCTGGGTATTATTGGAAATATATGGGAATTATTGGAAATAAACTATGAATTTGGTAAACTGAAGGTTAGCCTATGACAGGGGACTTTAATTGTAACTTTTCATGGGAGTTAATGGGATTATATGGGAATTAAAGGGAATATGAATGGCAATAGTAACACTTTAGAATAAGGGTCCATTAGTTAATGTTATTTAATGTATTTACTTACATTAACAAAGTACGAAACTTCTTGTAAAGTATTTATTATTATTTATTTGTGTTGTAAATAGGGTTGCAAAATTTAGGGAATTTTTAAGACTGCAAGCTTTCCATTGGAATTAACGGGAATATATGGGAATAAACTGTGAAATTGAAGGTTAGCCTATGACAGGGTACTTTAATTGTAACTTTCCATGGGAATAAATGGGAATGTATGGGAATTATTGGAAATAAACTGTGAATTTGGTAAATTGAAGGTTAGCCTATGACAGGGGACTTTAATTGTAACTTTCCATGGGAATATATGGGAATTATTGGAAATAAACTGTGAATTTGGTACATTGAAGGTAAGCCTATGACAGGGGACTTTAATTGTAACTTTCCATGGGAATAAATGGGAATATATGGGAATTATTGGAAATAAACTGTGAATTTGGTAAATTGAAGGTTAGCCTATGACAGGGTACTTTAATTGTAACTTTCCATGGGAATTCGCGGGAATATATGGGAATTGATGGGATTATATGGGAATTAATGGGAATAAACTGTGAATTTGGTAATTGAACGTTAGCCTATGACAGGGTGCTTTAATTGTAAATTTCCATGGGAATAAATGAAAATATATGAGTATTATTGGAAATATATGGGAATTATTGGAAATAAACTGTAAATTTGGTAAATTGAAGGTTAGCGTCTGACAGGGTACCTTAAATGTAACTTTCCGTTAGAATCAATAGAAATATATGGGAATTAATGGGAATAAACTGTGAATTTTGTAATTGAAGGTTAGACCCTAACAGGGTACTTTTATTGTTACTTTACATAGGAATTAACGGAAATATATGGGAATTAATGGGAATAATTAATAGGAATCCTTTGTGAATGCATTGCCTTATAAATATTCTCTTAATTTATTCAAAATAACTTGTTAAATTGCTGTCTGTGCATATTAAAGAAATAAAAAAGTATGAAGAAAAAATATTTAGAAAAAATATACCTGATGCTGCAGTGTATATAAATAGAAAAAGAATTGACGGTGATTTTTTTTTAAAACCTTTTAAATATAATGTTCTTTATTATTGCAATTTTTTTATGTCCCGCAGGTGTTTCATGACATTGCATATAAAGCACGAGACCGCAGCGACCTGCTGGCCGGGATCGATGAGTTTCTGGATGAAGTGATTGTCCTTCCTCCAGGAGAGTGGGATCCTGACATTCGAATCGAGCCTCCCAAATCCGTCCCGTCTGCTGATAAACGGTACCACTGACCTATAATTCCTTTTGATTGTTCATTTTAAGCAAGATATACAGCAGGTGGACAGGGCAAAAAGCAAACCAGTGTTTTTACAGTTTGATAATGGCATTAAGATATGTTACAAGTTTTACAAGTATGACAGGTTTTCTGAAATGTTACGTTTAGATATGAAAAAGAGGCATTGCGTTATTCAACACGCACCAACACGGTTTGCATGACATAAATCTGATAAAGCTGTGTTCAAAATTCTTAGCATATTAGCTAATGCTTTAGGTCACAATTTATGCTATGAACAAAATGTTAACTAACACTACTAGCTTAATAAACCACTAATTAGCTGTTCATTACTAGTTAGTAAGGTGGAAGTTGGGCAGCACGATGACTCAGTGGTTAGCACTGTTGCCTCACAGCAAGAAGGTCGCTGGTTTGAGTCCCGGCTGGGCCAGTTGGCATTTCTGTGTGGAGTTTGCATGTTGCATGTTGTGTTGGCGTGGGTTTCCTCCGGGTGCTCCGGTTCCCCCCACAGTCCAGACATGGGCTATTGGTGAATTGGGTAAACAAAATTGGCCGTAGTGTATGAGTTTGTGTGTGTGAATGCCAGAGTGTATGGGTGTTTCCCAGTACTGGGTTGGTGCTGGAAGGGCATCCGCTGCGTAAAACATATGCTGGAATAGTTGGCGATTCATTCCACTGTGGCAATCTCTGATAAATAAGGGACTAAGCTGAAAGAAAATGAGTGAATGAATGAAGGTGGAGGTTGGGTTTATGTATTGGATAGGATTAGGGATGGAGAATAATACTTTACAGCTACTAATGATGAACAGATTAATATCTTAATGATAGGCAGGTAATAAGCCAGTAGTTAATAGCATGAATTGAGACCTAAACTAAAGTGTTACTCCATATTAGAGTTAAACAATTTTACTAAGGAGATTTAGGATATTTCTGATCATAAAGTAAATCATAAATCATAAAAGTGCTGTCAATAAACTGAAAAAAAAAATATTTTACCATGGTTTTAGGAATCAAATGTTATTAAAAAAAAAAACTAGTCAAATTCTATATGATCAAACCCAATTAAAAACCTTTAGGATATATATATATATATATATATATATATATATATATATATATATATATATATATATATATATATATATATATATATATATATATATATATATATATATATATATATATATATATATATATATATATATATATATATTAGTAATAACACTGTAAAATGTGATGTACAGTAATGAATGTTAATTTTTTTTCTTTTATATTTCCCAAGTGATGTTTAACAGGGGAAGGAAAAATTTACAGTATTTCGTTTTATATATTTTTTCTGGAATAAGGCAAGTTTATTTACATAGCACATTCATACACAATGGCAATTCAAAGTGCTTTTCATAAACAGGAATAAAAAGAGACAAGTATAAGAAGATAAAAACAACTAATAACAATGATTATAATCAAATAAAAACAGATTAAAATGTGTTAAAACAGGTTATAAAAGAATTGAATAACTTATTGAATGAAGTCTTGGAATTTCTAGTTTATATGATCCTATAGATCTGAGTGATATGTTAGGTTTGTATTCAGTGAGCATATCTGTAATGTATTGTAATGTATTCTGAATGTAACTGGGAGCCAGTGTAAAGACCTGAGGACAGGTGTGATGTGCTCTGATTTCCTGGTTCTGGTCAGAATCCTGGCCGCAGCGTTCTGGATGAGCTGCAACTGTCTGACTGTCTTTTGGGAAGGGCCGTGAGGAGTCCGTTACAGTAATCCACCCTGCTGCTGATAAAAGCATGAACAAGTTTCTTTAAGTCCTCACTGGAAACAAAGCATCTGATTCTTGAAATGTGTTTGAGATGATAGTATGCTGATTTACTAACTGCTTTGACATGACTATTGAAACTCAGATCTGACTCTAGAATCACACCAAGATTCTTGACCTTATTTTTTGTTGTTTGACCTTTAGAGCCAAGGTACACATTCACCTTGAGAACCTCATCTCTGTTTCCAAATGCAATGACTTCAGTTTTCTCTTTGTTTAATAAGTCTTATTTCTTTTAGTTTGCCTGGAATAAAAAATAAATAAATAAAAATAGTATATATTAGGTATTTAACAATTGAAAAACAAGGTCAATATTATTAATTTAATTTTATTTATTTATTTATTTATTTATTTATTCATTTATTTATTAATTTATTAATTTATTTATTTATTTATTTATTCATTCATTCATTCGATTGATTGATTGATTGATTGATTAATTGATACCACTGTTGTCCAATGACTTGCCAAATAACCTAGTTAAGCCTTTAAGTTAATATTAGTTTCTTGCAAAATAACTAATAAAATATTATGTACTGTCTAAAGAATGTACCGTACTAAAGAAATTAGTTGTTACATATTTGTTATTAAATATTCCCTCTGATAGTTGAAAAACAATTAAAACTTCACAGGAGGGGAAAAATATTGTTTTAATTATATATGTTCTGTAAATGCTACAGAAGTGAAGTGAAAAATTTACATTTGAGAAAAACAGCTTAAGAAAATTAAAAATAAATATTGTTATTAAAATTTACAGACAAAAATAGATAACAATAGGCAATAAAATGACCACTGAAAACTCTTGACAGTTGACTGTGTTAACTGACTGGTGAAACAAACTGAATTTGTGTGTGTGTGTGTGTGTGTGTGTGTGTGTGTGTGTGTGTGTGTGTGTGTGTGTGTGTGTGTGTGTGTGTGCTTGTGTGTGTGTGTTTAGTAAGAACAATCTTGCTGGAGGGGAAGGTTCTCAGATGAACGGAGGAACGCCTCATGATGGAGGTTCGGGTGGTGGCGGAGGACACGCTGTCGGGGATGAACTCAAAATGACTGGCAAGTGAGTGTACAAACAGGGAAAAATATGTAAAAAGATCCCTTGGGTTTGAAATGAGCACAGTTAATATGAGTTAGTATTGCCTGCTGTTGTTTCTGTACTTTAATAATTATATATACACTACCATTCTAAGGTTTCATTAGTTCATGTTTACTAGCATTTATTAATCATAGTTAACAGTTACTAATGCATTATCAGATTCATATTGTAAAGTGTTACCTCACATGTTTGTGTTGGAAATATTTTTAAAAATGTTTTTGAACTTATTTATGTTCACCAAGACTGAGTTTATGTAATTACAATACTGTTAAAGGGGCCGTGAAATTAAAATAATGTTTTTTCAGATGTTAGTGTCAGTATGTTCATTTTATGAATATCTATAAGCTAGTGTGATACAAAACAGAAACAAAATGAGCATTTATAAGATATAAACATCAAAAGTTTGTCAGTTTGTCACTTCCGCCCAGTGGCGGTTCTAGTTCAAATGACACCCTGGGCGAACCACCCCAATCCCCCCCTGGCTCCCTTTATGTTGTATTTATTTTTCAATAAAGATAACAATTGATTTATATTTATTATAAATAAATAAAATTATTATAAATATTATTAAACAATTATTATTATTATAAATAAATAATAGAAATCAATCCTAAATGTTACTGGAAAACAATGTAACAACTGGAGTGATATGCTAAGATCACTTAAGAAATCTTTTGCATGAATATTAATTACTGCAATTCTATAGAATGCAAAAAAATAAATATGTTTTATAGAATTATCTGTTGTCTTAGACCTGACTCATGGCCGAGAATTAATGTTATGAAGTCTTGCCTCCCTGACTCTTTATCCCTTCTTTCTGCTTTATAGCCATGCTTAGTGAACGTATCATCATCATCATCATATTATATAAACTTTAGTTTTGTCGACTTGCAAAACTCACTGCGTGCCGACACCTCTGCACAAAAGGCTGTTACTCCGATTTCACGGCACATGAGCGGCGTGTATTTTATCGGCGTGTGTTACGCACTGTCTAGGGATGGTGGACAACATGAAAGACAAGACAAAGAAAATGAAATCAAAGATTTATTGGGGTTTGAATTCGGGAGCTGACAAGGCCAAAATAACAAACAAATATTCCTTTATTTTAAATCTCTAAATTACCTGTTCAAAAAAATGAAAGAAAAGAAAATACAATTCACTACCCTAACTACCTAACAAAAAAAACAGAGATCAAAAGGTTTTACAAATCAAACAGCGTCAAACTCCTTACTATCTCAATATATATACACTATTTACAAACTATTTACAAAACAGACAACCATATTTGAAGGACAATCCAAAAATCATAGTCAGGAGGCAAAAAGGTCTAACAAGCCAGTGGAACAAAGTATAAACAAAGCAAACACAAAACACACAAAAATTCACAAATCTCTAGTCACACCAAAACAAACAGTACTCACAAATCTGTAGTCACAACTTTAACATTCAAAAACTCTGCACTATACCACAAACAACCGTTTCAACAAACACAAAGCAAGTGACCAAAACAAGATGACCGCCAAGGAAGTTGTGTCATGGTTTTTAAAACACTGTGGGCCAATCAGGAACTAGCAATCAGCTGGAAGTGGCCAATCAGATGTATTCTAGGTAAAGCAGAGAAACAGATGAGATAAGATAATCATAGGGTTGTAACAGCGTGCAAGCAACCAGGATTAACACAGGAGTGCGTGTGGCGCCCGAGAACGGTTTTCTGCACACATGCGTCAGTTTGCTTTTACCAGCTTTGTTATGGCTGCACATAGAGAATAACAAACTTGCGCTTGCAAAAGATGCCAAATGTGAATGTCGCCTAATGTCTTTCTGGGATTATGACTCTAAATTAATACACCTGCATAAAGTAAGTCGTATCTCAATGCTGTTACTAGGGGATGTTTTTTTTTCTTTTTTTTTCTCCTGTGACGCCCCCAGCAAGATGCCGCCCTGGGCGATCGCCCATATTGCCCATCCCTAAATCCGCCACTGCTTCCGCCTAAATAGATAAATGATTTTTCTGGCATCACCTCATACTTCAGTTTCTCATCAAATCTTCTGACCAATCAAATGCTCCTTAGTCTGAGATGCCCCGCCCTCTTTTTCTCGTTTGCTCTTCATTTGATGCGCTTGAGCTCACCCACTCTCACTGGCAGAGCGGTGATAAAAACAAAAACCCTATTGGCTGTTTTTTTTTAAGGGGAGGGGCTAGTCTATGCCCCGCCCTCTCTTTATGTTTTGGTTGAGATTACATCAAATAAAAAATGCACATTTCAAAGCACTTCACAGGACCTTCAAAAACAATATTCTGAACGATTTGTATTGAATATTCATGAAGATCTGTTTCAATGGTTTTCTGTTGGTGGATCTCATGTAAGTGACAGGTTGATCCCGCCCATCCTAAATGGACCAATGATTTTTTTTCTTTAGTTTCTTGTCAAATCTTCCGACCAATCAAATGCTCTCTAGCATCTAACATGACCCGCCCTCTTCAAGACGGATTACATTTGCTTCTCATTTAATGTGTTTGAGCACAACCACTCTCACTGGCAGAGATCTGATAAAAACCAAACGCTATTGGCTGTTTTATAAAAGGGAGGAGCAACACTATGTCCCCCTCTCTTCATGTTTCAGCTAAGATTACGTCAAACATTGAATAAAAAATGCACATTTTAAAGCACTTGAAATATTTATATTATATATTCATGAAGTACGGCTTTCTATTGGTAGATCTCATGTGAGTGACAGATTGATCCCACCCCTCCTAAATGGATCCACGATTTTTTTGACATCACTTCATGCTACAGTTTTTTTGTCAAATCTTCTGTCCAATCAAATGCTCTCTAGCATCTAACATGCCCCGCCCGCTTCAAGATGCTTTACATTTGCTTCTCATTTGATGCGTTAGAGCTCAACTACTCTCACTGGCAGACATCTGTTAAAAAAAAACAAACGCTATTGGCTGTTTTATAAAAGGGGAGGATCTTCACTATGTCCCGCCCTCTCTTCATGTTTCAGTAGGGATTACGTCAAACATCAAATAAAACATGCTCATTTCAAAGCACTTCACAGGACATTTAAAAACACAGTATTCTGAAATATTTCTATTGAATATTCATGAAGATCTGTTTGAATGGTTTTCTATTGGTGGATCTCATGTGAGTGACAGGGTGATCCCGCCCCCTCACCAATGAACACCAATCAAAGAAGAGATAATATTGGAGAGGGAGGTGAATTATTTTGATTATTGAATACTAGTATGCAATTAGTTTGTTTTTCTTTATTTATCATTTATTTTATTTGTACATTTTTGTTATTATATTTATTTATTTAAATATGTTTTATTATTATTATTAGTAAATTGATTGTTATCTCAGTCTTTTGTGTCATTTTAAAAAGTATTAATGCCTTACTGTTATTGTTCAAGCATTGGTAATAAATATTATTATTATTATTATTATTATTATTATTAATAATAATAAAAGATGATTAGTAAAAAAATGTGTAGAGACAAATGTATTATTATTGTTATTGTTATTCCAGCAAGATAACAGCATATGTCTTTCTTTGGTAGGTTTTGCGGGGGTCTCGTTCTGGACATCAAGAGGAAACTCCCATTTTTTGCGAGCGACTTTTATGACGCTCTGAACATCCAGTCTCTGTCCGCCATCTTGTTCATTTACTTGGGTACAGTAACAAACGCCATCACGTTCGGAGGCCTGCTGGGAGATGCCACAGAGAACATGCAGGTTAGACTCTTCTGACATGCTTTTTTGAGTCAAAAGTATTGATTTCAATTATGTATTAGTGCTGACATATTTAAAAAAAAAAAAAAACATTATAGCCTGTTTCGCAGTATTGTTTCCTGCTGTGCTCTTAAACCAACAGTGAGTTCAGACACTGTCAGTGCATCTGAAATTGCATACTTTCCTAATATATAGTATGTGAAAAACAGCATGTGAAATGTGTGTATGTCCGAATTCATAGTATTCAGAAAACAGTAAGAAGTGCTTCGATTTTAAGTCTAATTGACAGTGCTATCCCCAATGCAAGAGGGTTTATGAATGAGGTTTTGTTTTGTTTTTTTTGTTTTGTTTTGTTTTGTTTTAATTTACTTTTTGTTTATTTTTATTACTTTCTTATTTCATTATTTTAATTTATTTTAATTTACTGCATTATTAAGTTTTATTTTACTCCCTTATTTTATTGATTTTACTCTCTAATTTTATTTGATTTTACTCCCTTATTTTATTTAATTTTTCATTTATTTTTAATGGTTTATTTTATTTAATTGTTTTAATTTTATTTGGTTTTACTCCTTTATTTTATTTTACTCCCTTATTATATATACTTTTTTGCACTAATTTATTTCTTTGTTTTTTTGTTGTTGTTTTCTATTTAATTTAATCCCCTTATTTGATTTTACTCCTATATTTTATTTTATTTTACTCCCTTATTTTATTTCATTTTATTTTATTTTACTCCCATATTTTATTTTACTCTTTATTTTACTCCCTTATTTTATTTCATTTTATTTTATTTTTCTCTCTTATTTTATTTTACTCTTTATTTTACTCTCTTATTTTTGATTATTTTACTCCCTCATTTAATTTTATTTTGTAATATTTTTCTTTTTATTTAACTAAATTATTTATTTTCTCCCTTATTTTAATTAATTTTACTTGCTTATTTTATTTTTGTTTATTTTACTCCTTTAGTTTAGTTTAGTTTAGTTTTTGCATTAATACATTTTTTATGCTTTTATTTTATTTTACTCCCTTATTTTTGTTTTAATTGTAATTATTTTACTCCCTTATTTTGTTTTATTTTACTCTTTTATTTAAAATTTTTCTTTTTTTCACCCTTATTTTCATTATTTTACTCCCTTATTTTATTTTTGTTTAGTTTTTGCATTAATTCATTAATTAATGTTTTTAATTATTTTATTTTATTTTATTTTCATTCAGCTGTGCCCATTAAAATTTTAGTAAGGCATGTAAAAATCAAAACAACTATCCAGATTGAACAAACTGTAAAAATCATTACCTTGCAAAAAACTGATTTAAACACAGACAAGCAGGCAATTATTCCATCCATAAATATTTCCATTTGACCGAATGCTTTGCCAATATTTCCCTGCCATAGTATTAAAAATGGTGTTTAGTACTAGTATCTATCAGAGTGATAAATTCCAGTATCATAACAACACTACTGATTTCTGCTAAACCAACAGACATTTTGGCTGAACTAAGTTTATCTCTGAGCTTCTGGAAATAAAATGTGTCCGACAGTGTGTTCACAGCTCCGGGGATTTAAAGGCCACAGATAGCGCTTTGATTATTAAACATGCCACCTCAAATATATGCTATTATGTGTTTCCTTCATATACAGTTGAAGTCAGAATTATTAGTCGTCCTGAATTATTAGCCTAGTTGTATATTTTTTCAACACATTTCCTTTGGGAAATATTTGGAAAAGAATTCACAGTATTGCTTATAATTCTGACTTCAACTGTACATGTTGCATGCTGGGAATTGATCCATGCTTTACTGTAAGAGGAATTGGGCTTTTCCTCGAACAACTGTGTGTATAAATAGTATGTGGTTTGTGCGTGGGACATCCTGACATGTGCAGCGGCTGCAGGGTTTGCACATATATTTAGCAGTGCGTTTATATGGGCGCAGGTTAAGGAGGATCAGCTATAAATAGCCTCAGATTACAATCAAGAGCTCGCACACATATAAAATCACACAAATACTCTTTCAGGGAGGCCTTTCTGTGACCTCTGGCCTTTATCTGCAGTTACGCCAAAGAAAAGATTGAGGTCGCATAGTTTGTGATGCAATTTATTTCTCGCTTGACAAGTCAAGATATAAGCTGTAAAAACATTTATTAGTATTTTACTGTACTATGTGTTTCTTTGGTGTTTTTTAGGTGGTCTATTGTTAATAAATCTTTTAAATCTAATATTAGTATAATAGTATAATTAGTATAGTATGATTAGTATTAGGATAATTAGTATATTAGATTTAACAGATTTGCTAACAATAACCACCTAAAAAGACATCAAAATATGCCTGAAAATTCCACAAAAATATGCCTGAAAATTCCACAAAAATATGCCTGCAAATTCCACAAAAATATACTAAAATATGCACAAAAATTCCACAAAAATATACCAAAATATGCCTGTATATTCCACAAAAATATACTAAAATATGCACGAAAATTCCACAAAAATATACCAAAATATGCCTGTAAATTCCACAAAAATATACTAAAATATGCACGAAAATTCCACAAAAATATACCAAAATATGCCTGTAAATTCCACAAAAATATACTAAAATATGCACAAAAATTCCACAAAAATATACCAAAATATGCCTGAAAATTTCACAAAATGAATATTTCACAAAAATATACCAAAATATGCCTGCAAATTCCACAAAAATATACTAAAATATGCACAAAATTCCACAAAAATATACCAAAATATGCCTGTATATTCCACAAAAATATACTAAAATATGCACGAAAATTCCACAAAAATATACCAAAATATGCCTGTAAATTCCACAAAAATATACTAAAATATGCACGAAAATTCCACAAAAATATACCAAAATATGCCTGTAAATTCCACAAAAATATACTAAAATATGCACAAAAATTCCACAAAAATATACCAAAATATGCCTGAAAATTTCACAAAATGAATATTTCACAAAAATATACCAAAATATGCCTGAAAATTCCATAAAAATATATTAAAATATGCACGAAAATTCCACAAAAATATACCAAAATATGCCTGAAAATTCCACAAAAATATACCAAAATATATCTGAAAATTCCACAAATACATACTAAGATATGCCTGAAAATGTCATAAAAAATCTACCAAAATATGCCTGAAAATTCTACAAAAATATACCAAAATATGCCTGAAAATTTCACAAAAATATAGCAAAATATACCTGAAAATTTAAAAAAATATATACCAAAATATGCCTGAAAATTCCACAAAAATATACCAAAATATGCCTAAAAAATTTCACAAAAATATAGCAAAATATACCTGACAATTTAAAAAAAGATATACCAAAATATGCCTGAAAATTCCACAAAAATATAACAAAATATGCCCGAAATTTCCACAAAAATATACCAAAATATGTCTAAAAATTCCACTAAAATATATCAAAATATGCATGAAAATTTCACAAAATTGTACCAAAATATGCACGAAAATTTCATAAAAATATACCAAAATATGCACGAAAATTTCATAAAAATATACCAAAATATGCCTGAAAATTTCATAAAAATATACCAAAATATGCCTGAAAATTTTATAAAAATATACCAAAATATGCATGAAAATCCCACAAAAATATACCAAAATATGCATGAAAATCCCACAAAAATATACCAAAATATGCCTGAAAATTTCATAAAAATATACCAAAATATGCCTGAAAATTTTATAAAAATATACCAAAATATGCATGAAAATCCCACAAAAATATACCAAAATATGCCTGAAAATTTCACAAAAATATACCAAAATATGCAAGTGCTGCAAAATTCATTTTTTTTTTTTAAGTATGTGCTATGCTTTGTTTTACTCTCTATTGTCAGCACTTTGGTCAATTGTGTTGTTTTAAAGTGCTTTATAAATGAAATTGAATTGAATAAACTAATAAATGTATTTACAGCAAATCTTTTAAATCTTTTAAATTAGTATTAGGATAATTAGTGAAATATTAATGTTTAAAGCAAAAGTGACACGACAAACTCTATTTTGTTGTGCAATTTTTATATGAAGGAATTTTCCTTGATTTTATGTTTTTGCATAATAATAACACTACTACTAATAATAATACTTAAAAAGAATTTCTTTTTTATTTCACATATTAAGGTTTTAGATATGACACTCCCAAAATAATTCCGCAGAAATCCGCAGATTTTTACCAAAATTCACTGCAGAAATAGCAAAAAACGTCCGCAGATTCCGTCTGGCCCTACCCATAACCTGTGTGTGTGTGTGTGTGTGTGTGTGTGTGTGTGTGTGTGTGTGTGTGTGTGTGTGTGTGTGTGTGTGTGCGTGTGCGTGTGCGTGTGCGTGTGCGTGCGTGCGTGCGTGCGTGCGTGTGTGTGTGTGTGTGTGTGTGTTTAAACAGCCGTTTGTCTGTATAAGCGTTTTCAGATCTGACTGTCAGGCTGAAAGTATGCGTGTGAAGAAACAGCTGAATCTCACACATGTACATGCGCGCGCACGCTCAGATCTGATAACAGATCCATGCATGCATTCAGGTGCAGAATGTTTGGTGTTGATGTTGTTGTTCCTCTTGTCGTGTGTGTTTTGTGTGTGTTCAGGGTGTATTGGAGAGTTTTGTCGGGACGGCGCTGACAGGTGCAGTTTTCTGTCTGCTCGCAGGTCAACCGCTCACAATCCTGAGCAGCACCGGCCCTGTGCTCGTGTTCGAGAGACTGCTGTTCAACTTCAGCAGGTGCGTCTGTCACACACACCCATACACAGATTCACATACTGTATATACATACATACTAACACACACTCATATATATATATAGGTGGCGCAGTAGGTAGTGCTGTCGCCTCACAGCAAGAAGGTCGCTGGTTTGAGCCTCGGCTGGGTCATGCGCTATAGGTGAATTGGCTAAGCTAAATTGTCCGTAGTGTATATACACACACACACACACACACAGACACGTGCATACGTAGACACATGCATACTTACATAGACACACATACATTCACAGTGTGTTTAGTATGTGCATGTAAGAGTGTGTGTGAATGATCGAGTGAGTGCACAGTGTGTGGGTGTGTCTATGTGTGAGTGTGTACATATGTATAAGTGTGTGTGAATGAGTGAGTGAATGTGAGTTTACAGTGTGTGTGCGTGCGTGTGTGTGTGTGTGTGAATATATTTCTCTGTCTCTCTCTCAGTCAGGTTTCAGGTTTCTGTTTATGTTCCATTATGAATAATTGAGTCAGATTTGATGTGTGTGTGTGTGTGTGTGTCTGCCGGCCCGGGTCACTGCAGCCCCAGAGTTTCCATCTGAATCGCTGACTCTATAATTATGGACTGTAAATCATCTGAGGAGTCATGCTAACGTGATTACTGTAGCGCTTCTAATCAATGAGAGTCTGTCTGTTCTAGAGGACTGGAAGAACAATGGCTTTAATATTAGTTTGGATTCATTCATTCATTTTCCTTCAGCTTGTTCCCTTTATTATCGCCACAGCGGAATGAACCACCAACTTATCCAGCATATGCTTTACACAACGGATGCCCTTCCAGCTGCAACCCAGTACTGGGAAACACCCATACACTCTCACATTTACACAAACAGACATACACTATGGCCAGTTTAGTTCATCAATTCCCCTATAGCGCATGTCTTTGGACTGTGGGGGAAACCAGAGCACCCGGAGGAAACCCACACCAACACGGGGAGAACATGCAAACTCCACACAAAAATGGCAACTGGCCCAGCCGGGACTCGAACCAGCCACCTTCTTGCTGTGAGGCAACAATGCTACCAATTGCGCCACTGTGTCACCCTTTATTTTATTTTATTTTACCCAATTATTTTTTATTTGATTTTACTACTTTATTTTCATTATTTTATTGTATTTCATTTCTTTAATTGTATTGTTTACTCCCTTATTTTATCTATTTATTTAGTATTTAATTTTATTTAATTTTATTTATTAATTTTTTTTTTATTTTACTCCCTTATTTTATCAATTTTTTAATTTAACTTTATTTAATTTTACCCACTTATTTTTTGCTTTGTTTTATTACTTAATTTTTTTATTGTTTTATTTTATTGTATTTTTTTTACTTCCTTATTTTTTATTTTATTTATTGATTTATTTTATTTATTCCATTATTTTATCTATTTATTTTTTATTTTATTTTACTTTATTTTTTACTCCCTTATTTGATCTATTAATTTATTAATTCGTTTGATTTCATTTCATTTATTGAATTGTTTTTTTTTATTTTACTCTCAATTTTATTTTATTGTATTTAATTTTTTCACTCCCTTATTTTCTATTTTTATTGTTTTATTTTATAAAATTTTTTTATTTTAATTCGTTATTTTAACAATTTATTTATAAATGTTTTTATTTTATACTCTCTTATTTTATCTATTTATCATTTCATTTTATTTATTTAGTTTTTTATTTTACTCCCCTATTTGTTCTATTTTTTATTTTATTTTACCCACTTTTTATTTTATTTTATTACTTTATTTTTTTTGTATTTTTTTTTCACTCCCTTGTTTTCTATTTTTTATAGTTTTATTTTATTTTACTAATTTACATTTTTATTTTTTACTCTCATATTTTATGTATTTATTATTTCATTTTTACTTTATTTTTTTATTTTACTTTCTTATTTTATCTATTTATAATTAAATTTATTTAAATACAATTTTATTTTAGTATTATTTTTATTTTATATTTTACTCCCTTATTTTATCTATTTATTTATTATTTCTTTTATTTTTTTTATTTTACTTATTTTATTTTTATTTACTGTATTTTATTTTATTTGACTCACTTATTTTTTCACTCTTATTTTGTTCTTTTTATTGTTTTATTTTATTTTACTCATTTTTTATTTTATTTTACTCCATTATTATATCTATTTATTTATTAATTAATTAATTTCATTTTTATTATTTTTTTACTCCCTTATTTTATTTATTATTTATTTTATTTTACCCACTTATTTTTATTTTATTTTATTACTTTTTTATTATTTTATTGTATTTTTTTCCATTCTCTCATTTTCTATTTTTTGTTGTTTTATTTTATTTATTTATTTGTTTATTATGTTTTTATTTATTTACATTTCATTTTATTTATTACATTTTTTTATTTTACTTCCTTTATTTTATTTTATTTAATTTTATTGTATTTTATTTCAGCCAAAACAACAAACATGCACATAACAATAATACAGCAAACACATGGAAATCTAGAATCATAGTGGAGTTTATTAATAAAGTTAATAAAGTATAAAGTTAATCAAGAAATCCATTTATAGCAAACGTTTACACCATGTACACATTGGACACAAGCAAACTGTGTGTACTGTGAGGTTTCCGTTGTGTGTGATTGAGTGTCAGGGCCCAAATTCTTGCTTAATCACACTGTCCATGAATTTAGGCTAGTGTTTTTAAGTGTGTGTGTTTGATGTTTCAGGGACAATGATTTTGACTATCTAGAGTTCCGGCTGTGGATCGGCCTGTGGTCTGGCTTTATGTGTCTGGTTCTGGTGGTGACCGATGCCAGTTTCCTGGTGCAGTATTTCACGCGCTTCACAGAGGAAGGTTTTTCTGCGCTCATCAGCTTCATCTTCATCTATGACGCCTTCAAGAAGATGCTCAAACTGGCTCATCATAACCCCATCAACTCTGGCTACGATCTGGAGCTGGTCACGCAGTACGGCTGCCACTGCACGCCTCCAGACGGTGAGGAAAACACCACAATGTACTCTGCTTTTAGTCTTATCATTTTATCAAGTGTGATTATAAAAAATAAATTTAATACATTTTTACCATTAGAAGCTGGTTATAGTCACAGAATGTTTCACACAACTGTGTTTAAACCCCTTATAAAAGTGATTTTTGCATAATAGGTCCTGATTAATATATGTATGAGCAATATCACACTCATAGAAGTGCCATATGGCTGTATATCGGCACTGGTGGGAGGCATGTGTTGGCTCAAGGCCACAGGACGAGTTCCTTAGTGTCCCACTAGTGACGATATACAGCCATATAGCTCTGCAACTCATGTGATATTGCATTTATACAACAGTTCGATGGCATAATCGTGATATAAAGAAGAAAATCAAACACGTAGAGTCTAAAAATCCTTTTGTAAGAGGAACTACTTTCTTTCACCAATCATTCACATCTGCAGCTGACCATCAGAACAGCAGAAAGCATTGCTAATTCACCAACGTCACTTAAGAGCTAGTGTTTGAATGATTCTCTAGCGTAATGTCTAAAGCAGTGGTTCTCAACTCTAGTCCTCTAGTCCATTGTGATACAATGGTGAAGCATTAATTAAATCCTTACTTTCCACTGACCGAAAATCATCCACAGTCGGGCTCAAACTAAAATATAATTTGTATGTTTTTCTTGGACAAAATATCTTTTTAAAACGAATTTAGTACATAGTTTGTCTCTTTAAAGTAGTTTATATACTGTTTAATAATCATTTTAAAATATGTCATAAATAAATAAATTAAAAAGCGGCATTAATTCCCGCCCTCGCATGGTAGGTACGCACAGTCCGTAGAGCCGTAAGGCTGCAGGCGCCACTGATAAGGCTGAACAGCATGAAATGCCATCAGTCTACAGAGATTTCCCAGTATTTCTCTTTTGCAATCAGGAGATCACAATAATTAACCCCAAAAAAGCCAAAGCAACACAAACGTTACCAGATTACTGTGGTGTTTGCGATAAGAAAAAAACGCTAAACACATGCGGGCATTTCTTCTTTCTTTCTTTTTACTGAACTAGTCTACAGTAACGAAAACAGGAGACACATTGGAAACAAACAGATGGCCAACTAAAAAGTAACTTAGGGTTAAAAAAAGAGTGGCCAACACAAAATACACACATTCCTGAAATGTCAATCAATCAATCAACTTTTATTTATATAGCACTTTCCTACAACCAAGGTTGACCAAAGTGCTTTACACAAGTGAAAGCAAATTATACAAACAACAATAAAGCAGACAATGCAAAACAATACAAAAAATATCAATAAAATACAACAAATATTAAAACATAACGAAGTGTCAGTGCTATGCATTAAAAGCCCATGTAAACAAGTGGGTCTTAAGCTTGGCTTTAAAAAGTGGCAGGTCATTGATTGTACGAAGTTCAGTAGGTATTCCAGCTACAGCCCTACAACATACAAAAGAGAGATATTGACTTGTCACTTACCTGTTTTATAATGATTTGATCAGCTGTGGTTTGAAATTTACGCTGTTTTTCTCCCCTAAGGACTTATTATGCGGTCTCTGTCGCCATCTTGTGGCAGAGCATCAACCGTCTTTGCTCTGCTCAAAGACAGGCTAATGGCCACCGACACGCTGTATCTCTGAAATTATAATTATTTTAAATAGGCACTATCATACCTGCCAACATTTGGTTCGTAAATTCCGGGAGACCCCCCCTCCCCTTAATTGCGTCATACGCTAATTTGCATATTACTGACGTCATCGCGTTCTACCATTTCTGTTTGTTTAACAGCCTATGGTAAATAAATGGGGTATTTTATATTCGCACTATGCTTTATGTAATCTTGTCAATTTAACTAAATTTATTGCTGTTTGAATACAGTATATCATTATAGATGAGTAGAGAATTTGCAGTAATCTCTCAGACGTAATATACTCAGACAAGTTCTGAAACTCTCACTTAAAACATCTCTGATTGTGCAACAAGAATAAACGGTCAAATTAAATTGTTAAAATAAAGGAGAAGCAGATCGGGTTTGACTGTACAAGGGAAATACCTTCAAACTGCCACCTGTTCTAAATCATTTGCCGTCGGTACGCTGAGAGGTGCTCTGCTCTTAGGCTGCAGGGGAGGCTCGTTGAGATAAGTAGGGACGGTACAGTAATGGACAAACGACAGTCTATAAAAATCGCCAGTAACACACAAAAAAGTCGCTAGATTTGTCGCTAGTCACTTTTTTGAAAATTTGTCGCTAAGTTGGCAACAATGGCGCAAACTGAAGAGCAGGGAGCGGGACGAGTGAGAGGTTTGGGGAGATGGGGGCGCGCGAACTGTAGCGCGCGACCGGAAGAGCACAAGCACCAAGTTTCAGCCCGGACTGTACCAAAATGCTGAGGAGCGGGGGGCGGGGGAATTCCGGGAGTTTATCGGGAGACAGAACAATACGGGAGACGGGTCTGAAATACGGGAGACTCCCGGGAAAAACGGGAGTGTTGGCAGGTATGGGCACTATCCTTATGAATAATCTGCATAGTTGCAATCTAAACAACTACATGTTGCCTAAAAAAGCTTCAAAAGTTGTCCAACAGCTGCAATATTTGTCAAAATATTTATTTGATCTGCAGTCACTCTATGTGTGCGGAGTAATACACAAGGGTGAAGAGGCTGTACGAGTGCTGTTATTGCATAAATATCGCTCGGCTATCAGCCAATCAGATTCAAGAATGAGACAGAGTTGTGTATATATATATACAGTATATTTTTACATTATTGCTAAATAAAATTTTTGTTTTATAATTGTTTGTTTTCACCAAGTTTTAAGCATGGAGCAAAAAACTATTTGGTACACATTTGTTATTGGTATTATTACGTTGCTGTAATATTCGTAACATTTTAATACATATCTTCATGTTTCTGTTTATGTTACACCCTATTTAGTCTGAAAAAAAGTTACCTTGTTTTAATTTGTATAATTGCATTTTTATCTTTTTATAAGCTTGTAGTTAATTTATTTTCAGAGAAAACTTTTTTATATTATTTTAAAAATGACTTTATTTTAATATAAACATATTTTAATACAAATATATATTGCTCTTATTGCATCAAAATATTCATATTAATTAAACAAAACATTAAAACATCACAAACATTTGTCTTTTCTGTCAAAAGGCAATGTTTCAGCCTTGTACTTGGAGAAAATGGAAGCCTTGATGAACAACACTGGACAGGTGAACCATTAAACTACCCACAATGCATCAGCACTCACATATGAGTGCAGGGCCGTTCACATATTGCGTCTTTTGTGCGCACAAGTTCATTATTTCAAATGGAGCTTGTTCACGCATGTTGGGAGCAACACACACTAGCACACCGCGCTCGCTTTTTCCAGGCTCACGCAGTTGAAAAAAACTTTTCAGAATGCTGCAAGCGCACCGCGAGTCACGTGACAAGAACTGACCAATCAGCTTCATACTTTGTTTGGAATATGCATATTTAGGTAGACTAATTATCTCAGACAAACACAGAACACCCAAACACTGCAGTGCTTTTGAATTTTCTCCATTAATAAAACTTGTATCAGAGCTGCAGCAATGGTTTGTCAGTTTGTCATCCTCTGAAAAAATGGCTGATGGTTGCCTAAAAATCAAGGAGTGCCAGCAGAAAGCACATTGAAAATTGTGAAGCGATGGTCTCACGCTTACCATGAGCTTTTCACATGCTTTTAGACCTGATATGTGAACGGCCCCTTAAATGCTCATTATTGACGAGTTACTGCACAAATGCAATGGATTGTATTGAATATTACATTGTAATATTATATATTTGTGTGTGTGTGTGTGTGTGTGTGTGTGTGTGTGTGTGTGTGTGTGTGTTCAGCATCACCTGAATGCGACATGGGCATCTCTGTCCCGCTCTGAGTGTCAGGAATGGGGCGGTCAGCTAGTGGGAGCGGCGTGTGATTTCGTCCCAGACATCACACTCATGTCCTTCATCCTGTTCTTCGGCACATACGCCTGCTCCATGGGGCTCAAGAAGTTCAAGACCAGCAGATTCTTCCCCACCACGGTACACACACACACACACTCTCTAACACACACATGCCTGCACACACTTATACATGCAAGCACACACACACAGACACACTGTACATACTTACACAACACACACACAAAGAAATACACACAGACACACACAAACACTGACTCACACACACACACACACACACTCTCTCTCACACACAAAAACACACTCTCGCAAACACACACACCCACACACTCACACGCACACACACACTGTACATACATAGACACCACACAAACACACACTTAAACATACTGTACATACTTACACACCACAAACACACACTCTCAAACACACGCACTCTTACACACAGACTTTTACACACAGACACACTCTCATCTCACACACACCCACACAAAAACACACACTCTCACACATACACACACAAACACTCTCACACAAACATTATCATGCAAACACACACACACACACACACACACACACACACACACACACACACACACACACACACAGTACATACTGTACATAGATACCCCACAAACACACACATACATAGACACACACACACTTAAACACTCACAAATGTACTGTACATACTTACACACACCACACACGTACACACACTCACTCCACACAAACACACACATACATAGACACACACACACTCAAACACACTTAAACACTCACAAACATACTGTACATACTTACACACACACACACACTTAAACACACTTAAACACTCACAAACATACTGTAGATGCTTACGCACCACACACACACACACACACACGTACACACACTCACTCCACACAAACACACACACACACTCGAACACACAGTCACATACCCAAACATACAGTCTCACACACACCCACACAAACACACAAACTTTAACACAAGCATATATACATACGTACATACACACCACACACACACACTCTCACAAGCATGCACGCACACACTTACACAAATACTGTACGTACATACCACACAAACACACACATTCATACAGACAGACACACTTAGACACACACTTACATGCAAACCGACCTCACACATATTGTGAACACACACACATATACAAACAGAAACTCACATGCATGCATGCATACAGTAATACAAACCCCACACATATGCATGCTTTTACACACAAACATGCACATGATCAAAGACACACATACATACAAACATACATACAAACACAAAGGAAATATCCGGACACTATACATCACAAGGACACTCATATATAAACACACACACACAAATGTCACCAGCACACTCACATATAAACACACACATACACACGTCACTAGGACACTTAATGAGGAGCTTCACTGTCTCATACAAGACTCATGAGGACTCTCATTCTCACAGGAATAGAGCAAAACACACACACACACACACACACACACACACACACACACACACATAGTCTGGTTTAGACTACAATCTGAAAGTCATTGCTTCTGCATTAAAGAGGCCTTTTGCTTTGGCAGCTGTGATGGAAAATTGTCCATCACTGATCCTTACAAAAATGCTGAAGCATATTAGCAATCTGCACTCATTAAGCCTGCATTAATCTGCACTAATGAGAGATTACAGCTAAAAAGATTACAGCTTTCACTTTCAGTTCTGCTGTTTACGATCAACCTGGAGTTGATGATCAGTGATGGGTTTGAGTTTGATTTATCATTATTGAATATTGCATTTAACAATAAAGCTGTTTACTAATGAGCAGGTTATACAATAAAATAAAATAAAATAAAAAGACAGTTTTAGTTATCAGTATGGCTTGTTTTGATGTAAATTGTGTAATACGCATTTTTATAATCATTATACATTTTATTTATGTCTATATTTTATAATTTAAGACATATTAAGTCATTTTAGGGAAATATTTGTATCCTAAATGATTACATTCAGAATTAGACTGCTGTAAAAACAAAAATACTGTAGTAGCTTATAATTAATTAAACCATATACTGTATGCATATATATATATATATATATATATATATATATATATATATATATATATATATATATATATATATATATATATATATATATATATATATATATATATATATGTATATATATATATATATGTATATATATATATATATATATATATATATATATATATATATATATATATATATGTATATATATATATATATATATATATATATATATATATATATATATATATATATATATATATATATATATATATATATATATATATATATATATATATATATATATAGTGGGCCATTTATATGGATACACCTTAATAAAATGGGAATGGTTTCCTGAATAGTTTCCTGAAAAGTGGATTGGTCATCGTGGGCCAGTTGAATGGCCCCCAAGGTCTCCCGATCTGACCCCCTTAAACTTTTATCTTTGGGGTCATCTGAAGGCAATTGTCTATGTAATTTATTAAGGTGTATCGATATAAATGGTCCACCCTGTATATATGTATATGTATGAATATGTTTGTATATATATATATATTTGATCAATATCACACTCGCAGCAATGCGATATGGCTGTATATCGACACTGGTGGGAGGCGTACATTGGCTTAGTGTCTCACCAGTGACGATATACAGGCAAATCGTACTGCTAAGAGTGTGAGATTGCGTTTATACAACAGTTTGACGGCATAATCGTGTATATATAAAAAGAAAATCAAACACGGACAGTCTAAAATCCCTTTGTAAGAGGAGCTACTTTTTTCCACCATTCCTTCACGTCTGCAGCTGACGTCAGAACAGCAGAAACTGTTGCTACTTCACCAAGGTCACTTTAGAGCTAGTGTTTGAATGATTCTCTAGCGTAATGTCTAAAGTGATGACAAAACAGGTGATTTTGCTCACATTTTAAGATTATAAGTCTGAACGGCATGAAATGCCATCAGTCTACAGAGATTTCCCAGTATTTCTCTGTTTCAATCAGGATATAACTAAAATTAACCCTGAAAAAGCCAAAGCAAAGCAAACACTAGCAGATTACTATGGTATAAATACAGCACTGCAACACTGCACTGCAGCACTGTCACTTACCTGTTTTATAATGATTTGATCAACTGTGGTTTGAAGCGTACACTGAAAAAATGCAATTTTTTTCCTCTAAGGGCTTATTATGTGGTCACTGTCGCCATCTTGTGGTGGAACGTCAACCGTTGTTGCTCTGCTCAGTATGACAGGCTGATGAATGCCAATGTGCTGAATCTTCGAAATTATAATTATTTAAAATAGGCACTATCCTAATAAATAATCTGCATAGTTGCAATCTAAACAGCTACATTCTCGCCTAACAAAGCCTCAAAAGTACATTATGTTGTCCAACAGCTGCAATTTTTGTCAAACTGTAGTCCTCTGTTTGCTTTTTTTATACTTTAATATCTCACGGCTATCAGCCAATAAGATTCGAGAACCAGACAGAACTGTTGTGTGTGTATATATATATATATATATATATATATAAGATGGCCGCCAAGTGAAATGACTTGCCTTAAAGAGACTTTGGTAATATCAAAAAATAACTCAAAACTGCAATTTTCTGGAAGGTTATGATCATCTAGGAGCTGAGGTTATATTATTTATATTATATTATATATCTATATTATATTATCTATAGGTTATATTATACTACAATACACCTCTGTTTACTGTAGGAAAAACTAAAGTATACAAAGTTTATTACAGTATTGCAGTTTATCAGTTAACTATAGTCAATACTGTTATATGTGGTAGGATCTATTAATAAAGAGTTATGAATTCTGAAATACAGTATAATAAACTTTACTGTAGTGTTGTTCAAAAAGACTGTAGCGTTTACTATAAATTACTATATTATTTTTTAATGTTGTTTGAACTTAAATAATTAACCTACAAGAACTTAAATAATATTTTTGTTCAATTATGATTTGTTTACTGTATGCACCCGTATGAATCACATACTGAGGGGTTGTTTGTATGTCTGCAGGTCCGCAAGCTGATCAGTGATTTCGCTATTATTCTGGCCATTCTGATCTTCTGCGGTGTGGACGCTCTGGTCGGCGTCGATACTCCCAAACTCATCGTGCCGAGTGAATTCAAGGTGTGTGTTTGTGCTGAAAGACTTTAATCTCTGTGTGAGGACCGTCTGTGTTACTGTAATCCTTTAATAGTGGCATATTATACCTTCAAAGCACTCCAAACCTCTAATTCAAGTGTGTGAATGTGTGTGTGTGTGTGTGTGTGTGTGTGTGTGTGTGTGTGTGTGTGTGTGTCAGAAACAAACACTAGGCACAAGTGTGTGTCCTGTACGAGTGTGTGCTTGTATTGTTCCAGCAGAAGCTCCGTTTACGCAGAGCTGAGTCAATACAACGTCCACTTCATAGCGTCTTTCATTAGAAACATTAGCTAAGCAGAATAGATGATGTAAAGCAGAACAGATCAATAGAGAACAGAGCTGAAAAAGTCATTAGGATGCTCATGTTTCTGTCTGAATGTGTGTTTGCTCTGTAATGAACGTGAATTATGTAATGCTTGTTCTTTGGCTATTTTGCAATGTTTGCTGATGGATGTTATTATTATAAACTCAAAAACTATATATATAATTAATTATATATAATAATATAAACACTCACCGGCCACTTTATTAGGTACATCTTACTAGTACCGTGTTGGACACCTTTTTCCTTCAGAACTGCCTTAATCCTTCGTGGCATAGATTCAACAAGGTACTGGAAATGGAAATGTTGGTCCATATTGACATGATGGTATCACGCAGTTGCTGCAGATTTGTCGGCTGGACATCCGTGATGCGAATGTCCCGTTCCACCCCATCCCAAAGGTGCTCTATTGGATTGAGTTCTGGTGGCTGTGGAGGCCATTTGAGTACAGTGAACTCATTATCATGTTCAAGAAACCAGTCTGAGATGATTTGCGCTTTATGACATGGCTGCTGGAAGTAGCCATCAGAAGATGGGTACACTGTGGTCATAAAAGGATGGACATGATCAGCAACAATACTCAGGTAGGCTGTGGCGTTGACACGATGCTCAATTGGTACTAATGGACCAAAAGTGTGCCAAGAAAATATCCCCCACACCATTACACCACCACCACTGGCCAGGATCCATGCTTTCATGTCGTTAACGCCAAATTCTGACCCTACCATCCGAATGGCGCAGCAGAAATCGAGACTCATCAGATCACAACACTTTTCCAATCTTCTATTGTCCAGTTTTGGTGAGCCTGTGCGAATTGTAGCCTCAGTTTCCTGTTCTTAGCTGACAGGAGTGGCACCCAGTGTGGTCTTCTGCTGCTGTAGCCCATCCGCCTCAAGGTTGGACGTCTTGTGTGTTCAGAGATGCTCTTCTGCAGACCTCGGTTGTAACAAGTGGTTATTTGAGTTACTGTTACTATCAGCTGGAACCAGTCCATTCTCCTCTGACCTCTGGCATCAACAAGGCATTTGCGCCCACAGAACTGCCGCTCACTGGATATTTTCTCTTTTTCAGACCATTCTCTGTAAACCCTAGAGATGGTTGTGAGTGAAAATCCCAGTAGATCAGCAGTTTCTGAAATGCTCAGACCAGCCAGTCTGGCACCAACAACCATGCCATGTTCAAAGTCACTTAAATCACCTTTCTTCCCCATTTGAACTGCAGCAGGTCATCTTGACCATGTCTACATGCCTAAATACATTGAGTTGCTTTCATGTGATTTTGCTTTAACAAGCAGTTGGACAGGTGTACCTAATAAAGTGGCCGGTGAATGTATATTTATTAATTTGTATTTTTATTTTTCAAAAGTTTCACAGCTGATAAAACAGATTTTTATCTCAATATTTCCTATAATATTTTTTTTTTTCTGGAGAAAGTCTTATTTCTTTTATTTTGGCTGGAATAAATTAAATAAAATGCTCATTGAGGTAAGTAGAATGAATCAAAAAATCTAAATTCTATATATTTATTTATTTAATTTTTTTTTCTTTATTACACTTAACTTTTCTAATGTCTGATATCACAGAATTTTTTTTATAAATGTTTAGATATCATATTTAATGTGTGTAACGTAATTATGTGTGTGTAAAATAACGTTTTTTGTGTATATTTGAAATGTGTAATACTACATTTATATACATTTGTGAGTTATAAAATTGTTAATATCCATGTGCATTATATATTTACATTGTTTTACCATATTTATTGATATTTTAAGTGTGTATATATAATATATGTGTGTTGTGTATCACTTAAAATATCAATTAATAAGGTAAAACAATGTACATAACTTTCTAATCAAATGTCAAGTTGTGTGTTTATAATCCATTAAAAATGTGTATCTACAGTGAAATGTATAATAGTTGGTGGTTATTCTTACATGATGGAGATCAGATTATGTTTTTAGCTTCTAATTCTCCTGTATTTTTAATTCTCTTACTCCTATAAACAGCCGACGAGTCCACATCGAGGCTGGTTTGTGGCCCCGTTTGGAGGAAACCCGTGGTGGGTTTATCTGGCGTCGTTTTTGCCCGCTCTGCTGGTCACCATCCTCGTCTTTATGGACCAGCAGATCACAGCCGTCATCGTCAACCGCAAAGAGCACAAGCTCAAGGTACAGGCTTCAAAAAACACACACACACAAATTCCCCGGAGTGAATATTATCAGGGATTAAACAGGCAGAGGATTACAACTACCTGCTGCACGCAAAACCACTGCTATTCGTGTTCAATGTCACCGTGAAATCATGACCATTCTTGCTTTTCTTTGCAATATTACGATGGTTTTTATGAGTATTTAATCTGTGCACTACGTTGTTTTGTTTAAAGAGCAGGGGTTTAATGTGTCTTATTTGCAGTTTGTAAAAAAGACTTCAGGCCCACAACAAACCACAACCATTCAATTGCTACATGCAAAATCAAGCCCCGCCGTACACGTGTTCTCATTCAAAAAGCTGTTTCAATACATTGCTATAAAAGCAAAACCATTTGAAGAACTATATTTCAAATATCTTAACAGATGTTATTTTTCATGTTGGACTGCAGAAAGGAGCCGGGTATCATCTGGACCTGTTCTGGGTGTCGATTCTTCTGATCGTGTGTTCGTTCTTGGGTTTACCGTGGTACGTCGCAGCCACTGTGATCTCCATCGCCCACATCGACTCCCTCAAGATGGAGACCGAGACCTCAGCTCCTGGAGAACAGCCCAAATTTCTTGGAGTCCGGTGAGAATCTGGAGAAAAAGATAGCATGAATTGGTCATCCAATGCTTTATATCAGGGGTTTAAACTGACAAGTTGTGTTGTTTATCGCTGCAAGAGTAACTGTGGCACAGGCTGTAAAGGCTCCGCCCTCTTCTAGAAATGGAATGGGGTGGAGCAGCACATTTGCATTTAAAGAGACGCACATGAACACTGTGTGGTATGGTATTAAAATATTCTAAGACTTAATGTTAACTGGAAATGGGCATAATAGGACGCCTTTAAGTCATTGTGCATTGAGTTTTACATTGTTTTTCTTTTCTTAGTAGAAATAACCAATTATTCAAGATGTGTTTATTATATCATTATGTTTTATCAATTTGTTGGTTTTGGCAACTGGTGTTTTAGATTGCACAGTGAGAAAAATAGTATGTCAAAATAAAACAGTATGTTGTCTTGTTTTCATTTTCAATATCTAAAAAATATAATCTAAAAATAAAGATATGAGGCAAAAATAAAGCAAAAAAAAAAAAAAAAAGACATTTGCAAAAACAGATAGCCACTATTTTATTTGAGTATTTTTCAGATTTAGATTAAATTTTTTCAGTTGTATTCGTCCGTACTCAATCCAAAAACATAATTTCTGAGAATTGTTTTGTTTAAAAAAAAATGTTTTTACAAATTAACTCTGTATATTCACTGTTTAAAATACTAAATCATGTTCTTTTTTTTAAGTTTTTTTTTTATTATTGGAAAACAAAACTCTATCCTAAATAATTTAGTTTCAACTCTAAATCTAAATTGACATATTTGTTTAATCCTTAAACTGTAAAATGACAAAAATAAAGAGAAATATTAAGTTTCAATCCCAATTCTACCCCTTAGCCCTTCCCCCTACCCCTCGTTTTGCGCGTTCTTGTCAAGGGGTAGTGGTGTCCCAATTCTCCTTAGCTTGAAGGCGAAGAGCTAAGTGCAAGGGGTATATACCTCTTCAAACGAAGATTTTTTAGGAGCACACTCGAAACATGGGGGTAAGAAAATTTCCTAGAATACACCTGCCACACCGGCAGTTTCACTGCACCGGGAAGTAAGGAGATCCTCGAATTAGTATTTTTTGTCATTATTATGAATTTTTACGACAAACAAACACATGCTTTAATATATGCAAAATCACATTCATGTTTTACCGTCATGCTTTTTAAAAAAAGCGCAAAAAAGAAAACGCTAAATTTCGCGATCTATAATCCATAATAATAACTGCTGTACAGCAGTCCCACAACATTCTGACAATCGATGGCACTCAAATACCCTGTCAGAGCAGTCTAGTGGCTGAAAATTAGCTTTTTACAGTGTCCGCTATAATGTTAGTGTTGTTTTTTGTGTGTTTACATGATGAATACAGCCACTGTGTAAATACACAGTACAGTTACGATCTTATTGCCACATTATATCGTTATGATAACATAATATATGCCTTCAGTGATTTCCTGAAGATAAACACCAAAAAATAACACAACTGGAATAACTACAGCAGTCGCGATCGTCTGATCTCATATGAAGCAAGAGATCGTGATGACATATGATGACGTGTGCAGGTGTTGTAGTGCTGTCCCAATTTTTAGGGGTAAGTTTTGAAGCCCTTCCCCTTAACCCTCGGTTGTAAAGACCAAGGGGAAGGGGAAGGAGTAGGGGTACAAAAATAGAATTGGGATTGGGCCTAAGTTCCAGTTTAGTTCATTCTTACAGGAAAGATTTGTATATATTTTAGTGTTGTCACAATACTGGAATTCGATACTGAAATTTTAAAAACGTCAATTTCCCACGAACATTTGAGCTTTGTTGAGCAAATACAGGGACACTGGAGCGTTTCAAAGTCATGTCGATCAGCTGGTTTTGCTTTGCTCCAGTGTCCCTGTATTTGTGGTTACACTCAGTAAACAGCAGTTCAGTGAACTGATGACCTTCACAGCCAATCACAGTCATTTCAACATTCTCAACAGCACACAAATGTTGGCGGGAAATGGACGTTTTTAAAATTTCAGTATCGTTTAGTACCGTATCGTGCAACCCTAATATATATACAGTAGTTGAAGTCAAAATTATTAGCCCCCTTTTTAATTTATTTTTCTTTTTTAAATATTTCCCAAATTATGTTTAACAGAGCAAGAAAATTTTCACAGTATGTCTGATAATATTTTTTTTTCTGGAAAAAGTTTTTTTTTTTTTTTTTTCGGCTAGAATATAAGCAGTTTTTAATTTTTAAGAAACATTTTAAGGTCAATATTATTAGCCCCTTTAAACTAATTTTTTTTCTCGATAGTCTACAGAACAAACCATCATTATATAATAATTTGCCTAATTCCCCTAACCTGCCTATAACCTAATTAACCTAGTTAAGCCTTTAAATGTCACTTTAAGCTGTATAGAAGTGTCTTGAAAAATATCTAGTAAAATATTATTTACTGTCATCATGGCAAAGATAAAATAAATCAGTTATTACATATATATATATATATATATATGTGCTGTAATGGTGAACTAAGACCATTATAAATGATCTTATTATTTGAAAAATAAAGTAATAATAATGGTATACTATAATATAATAATTATAATATATATATTAATTAATTAATAGAAAATTTAAATTAAAAATTAAATGCACATATTTATCAAAATAATTATTTTAAAACTATATTTATAAATTTAATTTCTATTAATTAAAAAATTAATTAAAATGCATGTTGAATTTCTGTGTAGTATTCATATAATGTGTTAATAAAAGGGTTAGGTTTAAGTTAAGTATTTTGTCATTCACTGATAATTCTCTCTGTGAAATGTACACTTGGATGAAATACGGGATTTGTTTTATTGGCCAACCAGACACAGTAATCATCAGACACTAATACTCTGAAAACGCTTCAATATCTCAAACAGGACATCTGATATAAGAGTTGATCAAAAGTTGCTCTGTAGTGTTTTTTTGGATGTGTTTTTATGTTGAGTAGATGTTGCTGATAGTTTTGTGTTTTCTCCTGCAGTGAGCAGAGAGTCACAGGGATAATGGTGTTTATTCTGACCGGTCTCTCCGTCTTCATGGCCCCCGTTCTGAAGGTTTCAACACTCATATTTATCAATCTCCATCTGTTAAAGAGAAACCAGATGATTTTACTGTACAAGAGGTCATGTTTGTCACTAAAGGTTGACAAAACACACTTTTTTAAAGCAAATATACACATATCAGTTTCTTGTTCTTCTGGGAAAACCAACTACAAATATAAATGACTCAACACTGAATATTAGAAAGTCAATCACGAGTCATGCTGCAATGTAAACAAAAGGATCACTCAGACAATATTAATTGTGTCTACATAATATTACTTAGACTATTTTAAGAAGTTGTAGTTATTTTTGCTGATATAAAGGTTATTTAGGTTCAGATTTACACAAAACTGAAGCTTGATTTCTCTAATTGTTTTTCTGGGAAATTTTAAACAGGTTAAATGAGTTCATTCTTGATTATCAGAACTATTATAACACTAGACATTATAACTGTATTTTTTTTATGTTATGATTATGTATTTGCATACACACGGTAATACATAATTTTTACATGAAAAATAATATCAACTTATTAACATTATTGTATTTTAAATGACTTTATTTCAATAGTAAAGAAGGAATAGTCAGTGTAATATAATGCCATTTATGTATGGTTTGTGATACCATGTAGTTTAGTGTTCTTCAAATTATTGTCATGTTATGTCATAGTGATTATGTCAAAATGATTTCATATAACTTTCTTTATATATATATGACCTAAATGCTTATAATCTAATAGAATAGAAAGTAATGACAAAATGAAAATTTAGCTTTATATGTATAGTTTATGCCATGGTATTTTATTAACTTTTATACCTAAACTGTTTAATATAATATAATATAATATAATATAATATAATATAATATAATATAATATAATATAATATAATATAATATAATATAATATAATATAATATAATATAATAAACATTTGTTTTGAAAATTAAATAAAAATTATTATTTTTTATTATTATTATTATTATTATTATTATTATTATTATTATTATTATTTTATAGAAAATTAATGTTATGTTGTCTTATTAACATATATGATCTGTTAATATAATAATATAATATAATGTAATATAATATAACAATATAATATAATTAATATATAATGACATAATATAATATATATTATAATATTGATGATCTGTTTATAATATAATATAATTAATATAATATAATATAAATATGTTTTAATATATCTAACAGTTTTGTTTTTTGAAAATTTATAAAAATTACAATTATTATTATTATATAGAAAATCTATAATATAATATATTAATATAATTAACATTTGTTTGTTGAAAATTCAGTAAAATAGTTTATATTTATTATAAAGAAGATTGATAATATAAAATATTTGAATATAATTAACATTTATTTTTTGAAAATTAAATTAAAATATTATTATTATCATATAGATAATTGATGTTATGCTGTCTTATTAACATATATGACCTCTTAATAAAATAATATAATATAATATAATATAATATAATATAATATAATATAATATAATATAATATAATATAATATAATATAATATAATATAATATAATATAATATAACATATCCTAAAATATTATAATAAATATAATATATTGATGTAAGTGTATGGGTGTTTCCCAGTTCTGGGTTGCAGCTGAGAGGGCATCCGCTGCGTAAAACATATGCCGAAATAGTTGGTGGTTCGTTCTGTTGTGGCGACCCCTGATAAATAAGGGACTAAGCCGAAGCAAAATTAATAAAATAAAAATATATTTTAATATAATAAACATTTGTTTGTTGAAAATTCTATAAAATTATTATTATTATTTGGAAAATGTATGTCATGGTGTTTTATTAACATATATAACCTGTTATCAAAATTTTAATTCATAAAAATAAATAAATTTCAGCATGCATTGTTTTAGTGATTAGTGCCGTTACTGCCCTCTGCTGGAGGTTTTCACTGTAAATACAGTACTTCATAAAGACTACATTAATGTCTATAGTGATAAAAGCTCATACCAGGATGTGAGCTTAGAAAGCGTCTTTTATTCCTGTGTGCTTTAGTGACAAACACAATTCTGTTTGACTATAATCTGTTTGCATTGCACAAATCTGTTGTTAAGCAGGTTTTGGGGTGTGTTTTTTTGTCTTCTCATAATGTTTGATTCTGTATGTGTGGATAAATGTGCATCAGTGTTGTTTAAATAATGTGTTTTTTTATGGTCTCCACAGTTCATTCCTATGCCGGTGCTGTATGGTGTGTTCCTCTACATGGGCGTTGCTTCACTCAATGGCGTTCAGGTGAGTTCATGCAGCTCAATGAGTGTCCCGTTACTGTTCAGCAGAAAGAGACCCTAATCCTGCCGATGACCTGATCTCCGCTAGAGCCTGGGAACCCGAACCCACTCCAACACCTGATCTGAGTTCAGGAAAGTCGGGATAAATCAGGCGTAGTCAGGATTTGGTCAGGATAATGTACCTGGGTGAACCCAGAGCACTTCAGGACACTTTTGAGCATGACAATGAGTGTTGTTATAAATGAGCTTGAGGATAAATCGTAATCCATTTGTAATTATATAAGAGTGTATTTAATTAATAAGTTAGTGTTATATCTTATATGTTGTACATTTAAACAGCTAAAGTTAAAATTATTCGCCCTCCTGTGAAACTTTAATCCTTTTTAAATATTTCCCAATTGTATATATAATTTATATACATTTAAATTATATAATTTTTAAGCCAAAGTTTTATACTTTTTGTGACAACATGATGTTTGGTTTCATTTATTTAAATAATAATAATAATAATAATGTAAATATAAACAAACGGATATTTCAGAAAATATTGTGTCTACATAATATTACTTAGGCTATTTTAAGGATTTGTAGTTATTTTTGCTGAACTGGGTGCAGTATAAAGGTTATATAAGTTCAGATTTCTCTGGGAAATTAAAAAGATTAAATGAGTTCGTTCTTGAATATCAGAACTAATAATTCTGGAAAATAATAATAATTAAATATATGAGCAACATCACACTCGTAGCAGTGCAATATGGCTGTATATTGGCACTGATGGGAGGCATGCGTTGGCACGAGGTTGGCATGCCGAGTGCCTTACTGTCCCACCAGTGATGATATACAGCCTTATCGTACTGCTACGAGTGTGATATTGCATTTGTGCAACATTTCGACGGCATGATCGTGTAAATAAAAAAGAAAATCAAACACGGAGAGTCTCAAAATCCTTTTGTAAGAGGAACTACTTTCTTTCGCTGTTCATTCACATCTGCAGCTGACGTCAGAACAGCAGAAACCGTTGCTCATTCACCAACGTCATGTTAGAGCTAGTATTTGAATGATTCTCTAGCGTAATGTCTAAAGTGATGACAAAACAGGTGATTTTGCTCACATTTTAAGATTATAAGGCTGAACGGCATGAAATGCCATCAGTCTACAGAGATTTCCAAGTATTTCTCTGTTGCAATCGGTATATAACAATAATTAACCCTGAAAATGCCAAAGCAACACAAACACTACCAGATTACTATGGTATAAACATAGCAATACAACATACAAAAGAGAGAGATCAGCTTAGAAAGTCACTTACCTGTTTAATAATGATTTGTTTAGCTGTAGTTTGAAATTATTCAGAGTTTTTCTCCTCTAAGGGCTTATTATGCGGCCTCTGTTGCCATCTTGTGGCTGAACGTCAACCGTCTTTGCTTTGCTCAGTATGACAGGCTGATGTTTGAATTTCTGAAATTATAAGTATGTAAAATATCCTTATAAATAAACTGCATAGCTGCAATCTAAACAGCGACATTCTAACATTCTCGCCTAAAAAAGTCTCAAAAGTACATTGTTGTCTAACAGCTGCAATATTTGTCAAACTGTGGTCCTCTGCTTGCCACTCCTGTGGGCGGAGTAATACACAAGGGTGAAGAGGCTGTAGGAGTGCTGATATTACTTTTAATATCTCACGGCTATCAGCCAATCAGATTCGAGAACCAGACAGAACATTTTATTAAATGTATAAGAAAGTATTGCATATGATATATATTAAATAAAAATAAGGTAATTTTATATTTTAAAAATGTATTAATTTATTTTGTGTCAAGATATTTAATGTTTTAAGATATTTAGAATGATGACATATTTTATAAATATATATACTAAATGAAAAGCATTTAATTTTAAATCAAAATATATACATTTTATTACTTATAGTTCATTAAAATAATTAAAAACAATGAATAATTACATTCAATGTTCACGTTTACATTTAATTTTTATTTAAAATGTTATATTTATTCTTTAAAATATATCATTTTTACAAAGATTTTGGTGACAACAGGATGTCTGCCTTTCAAGAACAAAGTATTGAACTAAGAATAATACCTGTGTGCGTGTGTGTGTCTGTGTAGTTTTTGGATCGCCTGGAGCTCCTGCTGATGCCTGCAAAACACCAGCCAGATCTGATCTACCTGAGACACGTCCCACTCAGACGGGTTCACCTCTTCACCTTCATACAGGTGTGTGTGTGAGAGAGAGAGAGAGAGAGAGAGAGAGCGAGAGAAAGAAAGAAAGAGTAAGTGTGTGTGAGAAAGAGAAAGAGGACCTGTTTGTGTGTGTGATTGTCTGTGTGTGTGATCTTATGCTGTAGTTCTGTGTGTTATTCATGAATGTGTATGTAAGAGAGAGAGATAGAGATTTTTATTTAATTATATATATATATATATATCTTTTTTATTTTGTTTTTTACTACTACTACTACTATTTACTGTGTTTACTATGCGTTTTATTATATATGTATGTTCTTTTTTATGTAAACTTTCTAAGTGCTTTGGCAATACATTTGTAACATTTGTCATGCCAATAAAGTAACTATTGAATTGAATTAAATTGAACTGAGAGAGAGAGAGCGCATGTGTGTGGTCTTCAGATGTAGTTCTGTGTATTCTTCATGAATGTAAGTGTGTATTTGTGTACAGGTTCTGTGTTTGGCTCTGCTGTGGATCCTCAAGTCAACAGTGGCCGCCATCATCTTCCCCGTCATGGTGAGAAGTTTACCTGCAGAAACTCACTAAACTCCTTACATCTGTTTATTCTAGAACAAAACTGTATAGAATAATATATGAAGACCTGATAATGAAAAGGCTGATTTGTGATTTTACACATATCCATTTTTAGCTCATATTATGTTCAAATTTAAGTTTATTTTTGATCAACTTGAGCCTCAATGAGCTTTTTTCTTATTTAAAATAAACCCCATATTGCCATATTGTTATAGAAAATTGATAACTTTGGGTGTTTTTAAAGTGTGTTCTAAACGATGATTGATTGATTGATTGATTGATTGATTGATTGATTGATTGATTGATTGATTGATTGATTGATTGATTGATTGATTGATTGATTGATTGATTGATTGATTGATTGATTAACTGGTTGACTATATGAGCCATACAGTATGTATACTCATTTCAAATTTTGACCATAGCCATAAACAGGTTCCAATGAAAATAAACAGGTATTCTTCTTAACTTTTAATTAATAAGCACCTATTTTACCCCTTTTACAACATGTAAGATAAGCATTTGGTGTCTCCAGAATGTGTTTGCAAAGTTTCAGCTCAAAATACCCATCAGATGATTTATTGTAGCCTCCAGAATCTGACCATTTTGGTCTCTGAGTACAATGTAGCTGTTTTTGTAGCCTGTGGCTTTAAATGCAAATGAGCTGCTATCCCCGCCACCGTTCCCACATGCGTGTCTGTTTCTCATCATGCGTTACGTCAGATAAACAGCAGTCAGTGACAGAGACAGACTCGGGTGAAGCTGAAATAAGGTCACTAGTCAAAAATTCCAAGTAAGTTTATTTGATGTATTTGTGGTGGAGTTTATTCAAGCCTTTCTGAAATGATGAGTCTCATGCCGTTTGCAGCACACACGCATATAAGCGTTTACTGACAAGCCTTTATTCAAGCCTTTCTGAAATGATGAGTCTGACACAAATGCTGTTTGCAGCACACACACATATTAGCGTTTACTGACACAATGCGGCTGTGGTGATTGTAGTGGTTATGAATTAGATAGCGATTTTACTGTCTTTATTACAAACGTGCTTTGTTTTAAAAACGTTTTAGACTTATAAAAATCACAGAGAGTTGGAACAGATAATTTAGTCACAGTTTATTTGCTAAACAAAATGTTCTGTGGACATGTGTATGCATGTTATTATAGAAACATGGCGCCTGTCAATCAATTCGGTGACGGGGAAAACCACACTCCTACGTCACATTGCGGTGGGCCTAAAAATCACTGAGATTTGGGTCCTATTTTAATGTCAGGAAATTAAAAAAAGAGACTTGTCGGACATTTGTCACTCCAATATGACTGTGTACCTACACACAGTTCTGTCTAAACAGCTTCCAAAAGTTGATTTTCATCATAGGTGCCCTTTAAATTTCAGTCATTAGATGGTTTTTATACCATAGGGCTACTTTATGCTTGATTCTGATTGGCTGATGAACTGGCAGGTTTTGACCTCATTACACTAACAAGGCTTAACTAGAGTAATTAGGCAAGTCATTATATAACAATGGTTTGTTCTGTAGACAATCAAAAATAAATATTGCTTAATATTGACCTATGCTAATAATATTGACCTTAAAATGGTTTTAAAAAAATTTAAAAACTGCTTTTATTCTTGCCGAAATAAAACAAATAAGACTTTCTCCAGAAGAAAAAATATTATAGGAAATACTGTGAAATATTTCTTGGAAATATTTGGAAAAGAAAAACAAATTCACAGGAGGGCGAATCAATCTGACTTCAACTTTAAGTGGAATAACTCACTCCCTTCCATTGAATTATTAGAAACTAATGCACACCCAAAGTATAACAGTCATTGAATTATTCATTAATGCACCGTATAAAAACACAAGTGCCTGAAGAACTCATATATTGCTGTCATTGTGTTCATTATTCCAGATCCTCGCGCTGGTGGCTGTAAGAAAGGCCATGGATTATGTGTTCTCGCAACACGATCTCAGCTACCTGGATGACGTCATGCCGGAGAAAGACAAGAAGAAGAAGGAGGACGAGAAGAAGAAGAAGAAGAAGAAAGGAAGCATCGACAGCGACATGAATGATGTGAGTCTCGAGTCTTTGCGTGTGTAATCGTGAGTGTGTGTGGTGTCTCAGTAAACTTCAGCGGTATGAATCTCCACCCCTGCGTTTACAGTCGGATTTTCCAGCCATCGAGACCATTCCCAGTATAAAGATCTCGATGGAGGAGATGGAGCGGGACGCAGTGCTGGGGGAGAAACCCTCAGACCGTGAGTAAATGCAGATGCTGGGCTTTCAGACAGTGGTGGATGAGAACGTAAATCAAGCGCGTCAAGGCTTTCAGCCAAAAATGGGAAACCTTTGTCTGTTCGTTTTACTATATTACATTTTACAAACAAATAACTTGACATTCCACGACAGCAGCAGTAGTTTAAATAATAAAAAAATAACAATTAGACCCATGCAATATTTTCAAAGAATACAGCTGAAAGTGAAGGGGTGACGGTCCCTCACTACAAGTGAAGGTCCCTCAGGACCGGTGTCCTGACTTTTTATCCTACTTAGGGTTGTCACGATACTGGAATTCGGTACCAATCAATACTGAAATTTTAAAAACGTCCATTTGACTGTGATTGTCCGTGAAGGTCTTCAGTTCACCGAACACACCGCTGATTACTGCGTGTAAACAAAGCGTTTCAAAGTCACGTCGATCATCTGGTTTGTCTATAAGCTGACATACGAGCAATGCACTGATGAATCGCAGCTTTAAAATGCTCCAGTGTCCCTGTATCTGTAGTTACACTTTTTGTGAAAAGTAACAATTTTCTGATAAAGTATCTATAGGATTTGTAAAAATATACCTAATTCTTGTTCACCACTGCCTGATTCCTCACCCAGGGTTGGTTATTAACAACTTAACTAATGTCTTTTCTCTCCTTCTTCTCACCGTCGTCACACAATCCTCCAGAAAACATCTCTAAATCCTGTCTTTCTCTTTGTTTTTGCGGTGTTGCTTGGTTTCCTAGTATGGTGTGGATCAATAATCCATTCTCAGCAGATAATTTAAGATGCCTCATCACTATTTGTGTGGATGTATTAAGAAAGTCAACATGAAGTCGAAATGCACCCTGTTTACTTTATTAATACTTGTTCCTGGTCTTTCAGTGCCTGATTCATTCAGTGTCTTTCATCAAAGTAACTTAATCTGTGACTTTATTTGTTTTTGTCGGATGTCTTTGAGAGTATTTAGCTCTGTAGGGATGGGAATTAGGTGGAGTTTAAGAAGTAACAATTCTTTTTCTGGGAATTTTTGGCAAACCAACTTGACATTCCATGACAACAGCAGTAGTTTAAATAATAAAAAAATAACAATTAGACACATGCAATATTTTCAAAGAATACAGCTGAAAGTGAAGGTGAAGGTCCCTCACTACAAGTGAAGGTCCCTCAGGACCGGTGTCCTGACATTTTATCCTACCTAGGGTTGTCACGATACTGGAATTCGGTACCAATCAATACTGAAATTTTAAAAACGTCCATTTCCCTCTAACATTTGAGCGCTGTTGAGCATGATCTTAAACAGCAATGATTTGCCATTGTGTTCACATGCTCAACAGAAATGACTGTGATTGGCCGTGAAGGTCTTCAGTTCACTGAACTCACCGCTGATTACTGCGTGTAAGCAAAGCGTTTCAAAGTCACGTCGATCAGGTGGTTTGTCTACTGTATAAGCTGACATACGAGCAATGCACTGATGAATCGCGGCTTTAAAATGCTCCAATGTCCCTGTATCTGTAGTTACACTTTTTGTGAAAAGTAACAATTTTCTGATAAAGTATCTATAGGATGTGTAAAAATATACCTAATTCTTGTTCACCACTGCCTGATTCCTCGCCCAGGGTTGGTTTTTAACAACTTAACTAATGTCTTTTCTCTCCTTCTTCTCACCGTCGTCACACAATCCTCCAGAAAACATCTCTAAATCCTGTCTTTCTCTTTGTTTTTGCGGTGTTGCTTGGTTTCCTGGGATGGTGTGGATCAATAATCCATTCTCAGCAGATAATTTAAGATGCCTAATCACTATTTGTGTGGATGTATTAAGAAAGTCAACATGACGTCGAAATGCACCCTGTTTACTTTATTAATACCTGTTCCTGGTCTTTCAGTGCCTGACTCATTCAGTGTCTTTCATCAAAGTAACTTAATCTGTGACTTTATTTGTTTTTGTCGGATGTCTTTGAGAGTATTTAGCTCTGTAGGGATGGGAATTAGGTGGAGTTTAAGAAGTAACAATTCTTTTTCTGGGAATTTTTGGCAAACCAACTTGACATTCCACGACAGCAGCAGTAGTTTAAATAATAAAAAAAAACAATTAGACACATGCAATATTTTCAAAGAATACAGCTGAAAGTGAAGGTGAAGGTCCCTCACTACAAGTGAAGGTCCCTCAGGACCGGTGTCCTGACTTTTTATCCTACCTAGGGTTGTCACGATACTGGAATTCGGTACCAGTCAATACTGAAATTTTAAAAACGTCCATTTCCCACTAACATTTGAGCGCTGTTGAGCATGATCTTAAACAGCGATGATTTGTCATTGTGTTCACATGCTCAACAGAAATGACTGTGATTGGCCGTGAAGGTCTTCAGTTCACTGAACTCACCGCTGATTACTGCGTGTAAAAAAAACGTTTCAAAGTCACGTCGATCAGGTGGTTTGTCTATAAGCTGACATACGAGCAATGCACTGATGAATCGCGGCTTTAAAATGCTCCAGTGTCCCTGTATCTGTAGTTACACTTTTTGTGAAAAGTAACAATTTTCTGATAAAGTATCTATAGGATTTGTAAAAATATACCTAATTCTTGTTCACCACTGCCTGATTCCTCGCCCAGGGTTGGTTTTTAACAACTTAACTAATGTCTTTTCTCTCCTTCTTCTCACCGTCGTCACACAATCCTCCAGAAAACATCTCTAAATCCCGTCTTTTTCTTTGTTTTTGCGGTGTTGCTTGGTTTCCGAGTGTGGTGTGGATCAATAATCCATTCGCAGCAGATAATTTAAGATGCCTAATCACTATTTGTGTGGATGTATTAAGAAAGTCAACATGGCGTCGAAATGCACCCTGTTTACTTTATTAATACCTGTTCCTGGTCTTTCAGTGGCTGATTCATTCAGTGTCTTTCATCAAAGTAACTTAATCTGTGACTTTATTTGTTTTTGTCGGATGTCTTTGAGAGTATTTAGCTCTGTTGGGATGGGAATTAGGTGGAGTTTGAGAAGTAACAATTCTTTTTCTGGGAATTTTTGGCAAACCAACTAGACATGGGCCGGTATAAGATTCTGACTGTATGATAACCTTGGATAAAAATATCACGGTTTCGCGGTATTGTGATTACTGCTCTAAAATATATTCTTTTGAAATGTCTAAGTAAAAACAGGGTTTCTGCAGGTTTCATCATGTCAAATTTAAGACTTTTGAAGACCTTTTTTAAGACCATTATGAACGAAATCTCAGACTTTCACATGGCAAAATGCTAATAATTTTCAGTGATAACCAGTGGAATTTTTTTTCTTCTTACCCCATTAAAATTAAAATTCAGTTATTTCTTAGCCACATAATTTAAATAATGTATCAAAACAAGCAAACTCTAGTTCTATACATACAGTTGAAGTCAGAATTATTCGCCCCCTTTTGAATTTTTTTTTCTTTTTTAAATATTTCCCAAATGATGTTTAACAGAGCAAGGAAATTTTCACAGTTTGTCTGATAACATTTTTTCTTCTGGAGAAAGTTTTATTTGTTTTATTTTGGCTAGAATAAAAGCAGTTTTAAAATTTTTAAAAGCCATTTTAAGGACACAATTATTAGCCCCTTTAAGCTATAAATTTTTCGATAGTCTACAAAACAAACCATTGTTATACAATAACTTACCTAATTACCCTAACCTGCTTAGCTAACCTAATTAACCTAGTTAAGCCTTTAAATGTCACTTTAAGCTTTATAGAAGTGTCTTGAAAAATATCTAGCCAAATATTATTTACTGTCATAATGGCAAAGATAAAATAAATCAGTTATTAGAAATGAGTTATTAAAACTATTATGTTTAGAAATGTGTTGAAAAAATCTTCTCTCCACTAAACAGAATTTGAGGAAAAAATAAACGGAGGAGCTAATAATTCAGGGGGGGCTAATAATTCTGACAACTGTATATATATTTTTATTAGCATAACATTTATTTTAAAATAAGAAGTTTTAAAAGCTATAATAAACAGAATTTATGCACAACATAAATTTATGCATAAAAACATGGAGAACTTTTAAACAAATGTTATTATAAGCGTGTAAGGAAGACAAATAAACCATATTGCTAATTAGTTAATAAATGTTAATTTTGTTAAACGTTTTTTTTTAGATTGATTTGTTGGTTGTACCGATTGGCCATAGCTTTTCATGGACAATTATTGAAAACTAACACCTGTTTAAAAGTATTTAAGAACCACAAGAGCACATTTCAGTGAATTTAATCTTTTTTAAGAGCTTAAATTTAGTTTTTGAAATTTAAGACATTTTTAGACTTTTTAAGACCCTGCAGACACCCTGAAAAAACTAAAACTTTTTTCCCCTTTGAACACAATATATTTTATTTTGAGAAACATTTATAATATTTTGGAGCAGTAAACATGTCAGGCTGAATAATGAAAATGAATCATTGACTTCTGCTGTCCTCATTAGTTTCAGAAACCGATTTCTTTACAATTTAAAATGGCATCTTTGTATATTTTTTCTACTGGAGATACTGTTGTCCTAAAAAAAAGTAAATAAAAAATCTTACACATACCTTAGGAACGGTATAGCAGAAAATTTTGGCAGTTTTAAAAGCTTGACTTTTTCAAACCGCGGTAAACCTTGAAAACGGTTATCGTCTCATGCCTAAAACCAGCAATGCAAACGCTGTTAAAACAAACTTTTTTAGGTCACATTGAGGATTTTTTTTTTTGAAAATGTTGAAGAACAAGCAGTGGAATCTGTGTTAAGGAGAAGAAAACATTTTATTGCAGTCACAAAACATTAATTATAATTTATATTTAAATTGCAATTAATTATATAAAATTAATGATCATTTTTTTATTGATTTTCTCAGATTGGAAATCACAGTAGACAAAGAACATCAAATATTATAAAATATGATAAAAAAAATAAAAAAGTTAATTTGAATTAAATTAAAAAACACAATTTCTGATGTGATAATCATGCAGAGGTACAGAGGTTTTTATCCAAGAAAACCAGAAAACACAAAATACAAATACCAGGGTCAAAATAATTTTCAAATGATTGCCATATGTGGTAGAATCAATCTGTTTTACAATGAATTATACATGTAAGATATTCCAATGGTAGTATTAAAGGGGTGGTACACTAGGATATCATATTTTAAACTTTAGTTGATGTGTAATGTAGCTGTGTGAACATAAACAACATCTCTGAATGTAAGATGCTCAAAGTTCAATGCAAAGGGAGATTTTGGCTTTTACAGAGTTAGCTTAGCAAAGCTTACAGCGAACAAAGTTTGGGGACTACAAAAAAATACATCCAGGCTAGTGAGATCACAAACGCTTCAGGTTGCGCATATTCACCACACGCAGCGAAGAGGTGAGGCCAGAGGCGCAGTAATGTTATAGCAGATAAAGCTAAGATGGCGTCCAAATGCTGCTATTTCCACAGAGCTTCTTCTGTTTCTGTATTTGGGCTTCCAAGAGACACGACACAAAGACAGAAGTGCTACAGTTTAATTTTAATTATGTTCCAGACAATTATATATATATATATATATATATATATATATATATATATATATATATATATATATATATATATATATATATATATATATATATATATATATATATATATATATATATATATATATATATATATAGCTAGCATTTGACAAAGGACAACTTCCAGAATCTCTCCCAGTTCAGTGCTGGATTCAGCTAAAAACTCCTCAAAGAAGGAGCAATTTAACCATGATAGATGAATTGTGGATTGTGAGCCACAACCTGTAAGTGTTTTTATTTGTTAAAATTCATCTATGACATGCATAATGTCTAGCGTTAACGGTTAGTTGTAGCAAGGATGTAAACAAGGATGTAAACAATGGGAAATGCTGTTTGGCACCGCTAACAATTTAGCTATTTATCAGTCAAACCGTTGTAAACACACACCGCTTCTGCCGCTTTCTCTGCATTCTACATCTCAAATAACAAACTTGCAATAGATGTGCAAACGTTTTATATTACTTACACATGCTTATAACCTGAATATATGTGAAAGACACTTGTCAGAAATTTATTTTAGAGAGCAGGCGTGAGGTTCAGCTGTGTGCTCTTCATTTTCTGTCTAATTCAGGCTCACACTGACACGGCTGCTACTCTGACTAACCGTATTTACACAGCCGAGGCACAATGCGGGCTAGTGACTGGATATGATGCTTTTTCTGGTGATGTGGAGTCCAACCCAGTCTGAGAATAACAGCACATTGTTAGCTGACCAATCACAGCCTCTTGAGGCTGGGCCTTTGGGAGGAACTAGGAAATATGACAGTGGTTTTCATGTTAGCTGAGTAGCTGTATATAATCAAAGTGGGAAATGAAAAAATTTACGTGATTGCTTACAAACGAAGCATGAGCACACATTGCCTTGCATCTTATAAACATGACCAAGCCTTAAAAATACACTCTGGACCACCCCTTTAACACTCACCAGACTTTTATCTTTTTATAAAGAGAGCTTTATCAAATGTCCACTGCAAAAAATGAAATCAAATTCACGACAAAAAAGTGATGACATTAAAAATCCTCCTGTTTGCTGGAGGAGACCGCTATAATAATTATTAAAGGATTAAAAACTTGATGACATGTATTATTCCATGTTGTTTTAAGCACAGTAGCAAATATGACTAAAATTACAATTAATTTATTATTAATCGTAAACTGGGATGTCATTAAAAAATAAATAAAATAAAATAAAAAATCATCCTAAATATGCCTGACACAACCTTTTAGCTATATAAACTATTGTTACACTGACATTTTATTGGGTGTTTGAGCAGGACACATTGTACTGTAAAGCGAGTATGACACTTTTTTTGTTTTGATGCTTGAAAACATCAACCAATATCAATATTTATTCGTTTAATATCCTGTTTCACATTACAGAAGTAAAATGGGTTGCAAATACCATCTCATGTTGACTTTAACCAGTACTGAATTTCCTCTTCTTGACTACCTCTAACCACTAACTAATCAACTCTCCTTTTCAGCTGCATCTTTTTATGTTAAACTTCTGGAATTAAATAATCTGCCGTGTGTACGTGCGTGTGTGTGTGTGTGTGTGAATGTATATTAACAGCATGTGTGTGTTTGTTTCTTACAGGAGATAAGCCCATGTCCTTCCTCACTCCCTACTGATGGAAAGCACTTTTTCCCTTCCAGGACTGTGTCAAGGTAAGAGTTTTGTGTGTGTGTGTGTGTGTGTGTGTGTGTGTGTGTGTGTGTGTGTGTGTGTGTGTGTGTGTGTGTGTGTGTGTGTGTGTGTGTGTGGTGCTGGTATTCATCACATTGTGGGGACCGAATGTCCTCTCAAGTATAGTAATACCAGTCATTTTTGACCTTATGGGGACTTGTTTTGTTCTCCATGAGCTTATAAATCATATAGAATGAAGTATTTTGGAAATGTAAAACTGCAGATTGTTTCCTGTAAGGGTTGGTTTAGGGGTACGGTTGGGGGACGAGGACAAAATATACAGTCTTTATAGTTAGTATAAAAATCATTACATTGGTGAGAAGTTCCTATTAAAATTCAACATGTTTGTGAGTGCATGTGTGTGTGTACTGTGCTGGCATTCATCACATTGTGGGGACAACATCTCCTCTTAACATACCTGCCAACATTTGGTTCGTAAATTCCGGGAGACCACCCGGGGTGGGGGGGTTACGTCATACGCTAATTTGCATATTACTGACGTCATCGCGTTCTACCATTTCTGTTTGTTTAACAGCCTATGGTAAATAAATGGGGTATTTTATATTCGCACTACGCTTTATGTAAGCTTGTCAATTTAACTAAATGTATTGCTGTTTGAATACAGTATATCATTATAGATGAGTAGGGAATTTGCAGTAATCTCTCAGACGTAATATACTCAGACAAGTTCTGAAACTCTCCCTTAAAACATCTCTGATTGTGCAACAAGAATAAACGGTCAAATTAAATTGTTAAAATAAAGGAGAAGCAGATCGGGTTGACTGTACAAGGGAAATACTGCCACCTGTTCTAAATCATTTTTTGGCTTTTATTCTTGTCATAATAGAAATATATTTGTAGAGCAACCCATTTTCTCTCCTCATTGATATTTTAATAAACTTTGATAAAACTGTCCGAGATATGAACAAAAGCAAGTGATGCATCAAAGTTTGATTAAAACAAACCTTGAATGGTTATAAAAATCTTTATAATCATTAAAATAATTTATAAAAACAATAAAAATAATTCGTTTAAAAATCTTGAATGATATTAATGATATGACGTAGTTCCGGAAACTTTCTACTTCTCTGTTTATCCGTCTGACTTTACGGTCAGTTACTTTTGACCGCCCCCTGTCGTTTTAAAGAATATCACAACGGCGAACGCGGCAAGTATAAAAGCCTCGTCCGTTTCGCGAGGTGCGCGCGCAGTCCGCGGAGGTGCGCGATGCGGCGCCAGGCGAAAGTATAACTCCAGCTTTAGGGAGATGGGGGCGCGCGAACTGTAGCGCGCGACCGTCACCGGAAGAGCACAAGCGCCAAGTTTCAGCCCGGACTGTACCAAAATGCTGAGGAGCGGGGGGCGGGGGAATTCCGGGAGTTTACCGGGAGACAGACCAATACGGGAGACGGGTCTGAAATACGGGAGACTCCCGGGAAAAACGGGAGTGTTGGCAGGTATCCCTCTTAAGTATATTAATACCAGCATTTCTGACCTTGTGGGAACATTTTTCGGTCCACATGCAGAAAAGACTCGTAAATCATACAGAATAAAGTATTTTAAAAATGTAAACCTACAGATTGTTTCCTGTGAGGGTTGTTTTAGGGGTAGGCTTGGGGGAAGAGGACAGAATGTACTCTTTACAGTATAAAAGTCATTACACCTGTGTGAAGTCCCCATAAAACATGAAAACCCAATGTGTTTGTGAGCGCATGTGTGTGTACTGTGCCAGTATTCATCACATTGTGGGGACTACATCTCCTGTTAAGTATATCAATACCAGCTTTATTTTTACCTTGTCGGGACCTTTTTTTTGGTCCTCATAAGGAAAACAGCTCATACATCACACTGAATGACATATTTTGAAAATGTAGAAATGCAGATTGTTTCCTGTGAGGGTTGGTTTAGAGGTAGGGTTGGGGGAAGAGGACAGAATGTTCTCTTTACATTATAAAAAGCAGGTTAAGTGTAGCAATACCAGTATTTTTTTGACTTTTGGGTATTTTTTTGGTCCTCATAAGGAAAACAGCTTCTAAATCACACAGAATTAAGTATTTTGAAAATGTAGAAATGCAGATTGTTTCCTGTGAGGGTTGTTTTAGGGGTAGGGTTGGAGGAAGAAAACAGAATATAGTCTTTACAGTATAAAAATCATTATATCTGTGTGAAGTCCCCATAAAACATAAAAACCCAATGTGTGTTTGTGTGAACATATGTGTGTGTACTGTGACAGTATTAGGGTGCTTTCACACTTGGTTCAATTGCCTGGACCGTACCCAAGTTCGATTGTCCCCCCTTGCCACCTTCTCGGTTGGTTTGTGTTCACACTGTCTTTTTTCCTTCTGAACCCCGGTACGCTTGCGTCATCGAGATGGTGTTTTGTTTACGGCTGTTGCTAGGTGACAGTCACGAAAGCAAAGCGCCAAAATGGAGACTTCCGCACATCGCGGTCGATTTGCTTTTACTGAATCATACGTTTTGGACATACAGAAAGCGACTCGCGTCTGTCTGCTGCAAAAATATTATAAACATTCAAAACATCACACAGTGTCTGCAGAAGCTGTTTCTGGAGGAGACAAGCAGACATCACTGTGTATCACTGTGCCTGGCTCAGTCCCGCTTAAGGTACAATACGTGGCGCACATACACACACACACACACACACACACACACGAATGAACGTTATGAAAACGATAGTTTGTTGTACAGTTGGCGCTTCACTTACGCTATTTGGTACGATTGCATTCATACCAGAAGTGAACCGTACCAGAGTTTGCATGAACCGTACCCCAGACCACCTCTTTCAGGCGGACTCGGGTACGGTTCAGGGGTGCGCACCCGAGTTCAGAAGACACGTTCACACTAGCTAAACGTACCGTACTATGACGTCAAACGAACCCGGGTGCGGACCAAAAGTGCTAGTGTGAAAGCACCCTTAATCACATTGTGGGGACTACATCTCCTGTTAAGTATATCAATACCAGCTTTATTTTTACCTTGTCGGGACCTTTTTTTTGGTCCTCATAAGGAAAACAGCTCATACATCACACTGAATGACATATTTTGAAAATGTAGAAATGCAGATTGTTTCCTGTGAGGGTTGGTTTAGAGGTAGGGTTGGGGGAAGAGGACAGAATGTTCTCTTTACATTATAAAAAGCAGGTTAAGTGTAGCAATACCAGTATTTTTTTGACTTTTGGGTATTTTTTTGGTCCTCATAAGGAAAACAGCTTCTAAATCACACAGAATTAAGTATTTTGAAAATGTAGAAATGCAGATTGTTTCCTGTGAGGGTTGTTTTAGGGGTAGGGTTGGAGGAAGAAAACAGAATATAGTCTTTACAGTATAAAAATCATTATATCTGTGTGAAGTCCCCATAAAACATAAAAACCCAATGTGTGTTTGTGTGAACATATGTGTGTGTACTGTGACAGTATTAGGGTGCTTTCACACTTGGTTCAATTGCCTGGACCGTACCCAAGTTCGATTGTCCCCCCTTGCCACCTTCTCGGTTGGTTTGTGTTCACACTGTCTTTTTTCCTTCTGAACCCCGGTACGCTTGCGTCATCGAGATGGTGTTTTGTTTACGGCTGTTGCTAGGTGACAGTCACGAAAGCAAAGCGCCAAAATGGAGACTTCCGCACATCGCGGTCGATTTGCTTTTACTGAATCATACGTTTTGGACATACAGAAAGCGACTCGCGTCTGTCTGCTGCAAAAATATTATAAACATTCAAAACATCACACAGTGTCTGCAGAAGCTGTTTCTGGAGGAGACAAGCAGACATCACTGTGTATCACTGTGCCTGGCTCAGTCCCGCTTAAGGTACAATACGTGGCGCACATACACACACACACACACACACACACACACGAATGAACGTTATGAAAACGATAGTTTGTTGTACAGTTGGCGCTTCACTTACGCTATTTGGTACGATTGCATTCATACCAGAAGTGAACCGTACCAGAGTTTGCATGAACCGTACCCCAGACCACCTCTTTCAGGCGGACTCGGGTACGGTTCAGGGGTGCGCACCCGAGTTCAGAAGACACGTTCACACTAGCTAAACGTACCGTACTATGACGTCAAACGAACCCGGGTGCGGACCAAAAGTGCTAGTGTGAAAGCACCCTTAATCACATTGTGGGGACCACATCTCCTGTTAAGTATATTAATACCAGCTTTTTTTTTACATTGTTGGGACTTTTTTTGGTCCTCATAAGGAAGAGAGTTCATAAACCACACAGAATGACGTATTTTGAAAATGCAGATCGTTTCCAGTGAGGGTTAGTTTAGGGGTATGCTTGGGGGAAGAGGACCAAATATACAGTCTTTACAGTATAAAAATCATTATATCTGTGTGAAGTCCCCATAAAACATGAAAACCCAATGTGCTTGAGCGCATGTGTGTGTACTGTGCCAGTATTCATCACATTGTGGGGACTACATCTCCTGTTGAATATATTAATACCAGCTTTTTTTTTTTTTACCTTGTCGGGATCTTTTTTTGGTCCTCATAAGGAAAACAGCCAATAAATAGCACTGAATGACATATTTTTAAAAAGTAGAAATGCAGATCGTTTTCTGTGAGGGTTGCTTTAGACCTAGGGTTGGAGGAAGAGGACAGAACGTACTCTTTACAGTATAAAAATCAGGTTAAGTGTAGCAATACCAGTATTTTTTTGACCTTGTTGAGAATTTTTTGGTCCTCATAAGGAAAACAGCTTTTAAATCACAGAGAATTAAGTATTTTGAAAATGTAGAAATGCAGATTGTTTCCTGTGAGGGTTGTTTTAGGGGTATGGTTGGAGGAAGAGGACAGAATATAGTCTTTACAGTATAAAAATCATTATATCTGTGTGAAGTCCCCATAAAACATAAAAACCCAATGTGTGTTTGTGTGAACATGTGTGTGTGTACTGTGACAGTATTCATCACATTGTGGGGACTATATCTCCTGTTAAGTATATTAATACCAGCTTTTTTTTTTACATTGTTGGGACTTTTTTTGGTCCTCATAAGGAAGATAGTTCATAAACCACACAGAATGACGTATTTTGAAATGCAGATCGTTTCCAGTGAGGGTTGCTTTAGGGGTATGGTTGGGGGAAGAGGACCAAATATACAGTCTTTACAGTATAAAAATCATTATATCTGTGTGAAGTCCCCATAAAACATGAAAACCCAATGTGCTTGAGTGCATGTGTGTGTACAGTGCCAGTATTCATCACATTGTGGGGACTACATCTCCTGGTAAATATATTAATACCAGCTTCTTCTTTTTTTCACCTTGTCTGGATTTTTTGGTCCTCATAAGGAAAACAGCTCATAAATCACACAGAATGACATATTTTGAAAAATGTAGAAATGCAGATTGTTTCCTGTGAGGGTTGGTTTAGAGGTAGGGTTGGGGGAATATTGTTTCCTGTGAGGGTTGGTTTAGAGGTAGGGTTGGAGGAAGAGAACAGAATGTACTCTTTACAGCAGTGGTTCTCAAATTGTTTTCACCAAGTACCACCTCAGAAAAAAATTGTCTCTCCAAGTACCACCATAATGACCAGTACTGATCAACTATAGCGTAGTAGGCCTAATTAAGCAGCTGCAGCACTGCACAGTTCAAAAACGAGGCAGATTAATTCCTATTATTAAGAATATGTATTATTGTCAGCCAAAAATTATAAATAGTTTGAACATTAACTGTGCTTGCAGACAGAAACAAAACAAAAAAAACTTCACCATTTAAATTAGAATGTGCTTTTAAAAGTTAATTAAAAATGACACTGTTCTTAAAAAGTAAAAAGAAAACTGCCGTACTTGTAAAGTATTAATGTATAGCTTATTAATCAAAACCTGGAAATGTTGCTTAGACCTGATAAATATAGGCTTTATATATATATATATATATATATATATATATATATATATATTTGTTTAATACATTTTGAAAGTTTTGCAAGTTGCAATTTTGAAGTTTCATGTACAGATGACATAGTTGTATATCTTTGAAATCTAAACTTGTATTTTAAATATATGATTTGGAATTACTTAAATTAGAAATGAGATCTGCCACTCGTCATTAACAGTAGGCCTATGTGTGTCAGAAAGCGAGTGATTAAGTGCATACAGTGCTTTACCAATTCATATGTGCAGTATTTCTGCGATCTGGTGCGAATGAGATCACCGTGAACCGTGAACTTCGCGTTAACCGCGCACCGACCACTGTTTTTAAGCAGACTCGGGTACGGTTTGCGGTCCCTCCATCTGTGCACACGAAGAATAACTTTAATTATATTCTACCTCTAAGCTTCAAGCATGGCAAAGTTGCTTGAGTCTACGTTCTGTGTCTTGCACCATTTGAATCACATGCAAATTAAATCTGAGGTAACAAACTAAACCGAAAGCCGCGTACGCTGCTTTACAAAACAAAAATAATTTTATATATCGAAAACACGCATTATTTTACACAACTACGAGCACACATTTGTAATCATTATTTTACCAGTGATGCAGCATGGGGAAAATCCTGAGTTTGCAGTAACTGAAGCGGCAACACAACAGCATCGGTCTGCAGAAGGGCTTCTCTAGCGCGTGTGTAAATGTTCTGTAAGCGACGCGCGCATCTTCCTCTGGCTTTGTGCCAAGCGGACTGATTTTTAACATCTGATGACGCGATGCACTAAAGTAAACATTAAAAGCACACTAGCATAATCGTACACTTCAGGGAACAGCCAATGCTGTCTGATCACATGAGTCTCGGAGTTATCGTACGCGTCAAAGGGTTAAAAGTGTGTTCATTTTATTCTTTTATTATTCAGCGATTCCTCCGCGTACCACTGGAAGGAAGGCCACGTACCACTAATGGTACGCGTACCAGAGTTTGAGAACCACTGCTTTACAGTATAAAAAGCAGGTTAAGTGTAGCAATACCAGTATTTTTTTTGACCTTGTTGAGAATTTTTTGGTCCTCATAAGAAAAACAGCTTTTAAATCACACAGAATTAAGTATTTTGAAAATGTAGAAATGAAGATTCTTTCCTGTGAGGGTTGTTTTAGGGGTAGGGTTGGAGGAAGAGAACAGAATGTACTCTTTACAGTATAAAAATCATTATATCCGTGTGAAGTCCCCATAAAACATAAAATCCCAATGTGTGTTTGTGTGAACATATGTGTGTGTACTGTGACAGTATTCATCACATTGTGGGGACCACATATCCTGTTAAGTATATTAATACCAGCTTTTTTTTTTTACCTTGTCTGGACTTTTTTGGTCCTCATAAGGAAAACAGCTCATAAATCACACAGAATGACATATTTTGAAAATGTAGAAATGCAGATTGTTTCCTGTGAGGGTTGGTTTAGGGGTATGGTTGGGGGAAGAGGACTGAATATGCGGTCTTTACAGTATAAAAATCATCTGTGTGAAGTCCCCATAAAACATAAAAACCCAATGTATGTTTGTGTGAACATGTGTGTGTACTGTGACAGTATTAATCACATTGTGGGGACCACATATCCTGTTAAGTATATTAATACCAGCTTTTTTTTTACCTTGTCTGGACTTTTTTGTTCCTCCATAAGGAAAACAGCTCATAAATCACACAGAATTAAGTATTTTGAAAATGTATAAAAATCATTATATCTGTGTGAAGTCCCGCATGTGTGTGTACGGGGCCAGTATTAATCACATTGCAGGGACCACATCTCTGGTTAAGTGTAGCAATACCAGCATTATTTTACCTTGTTGGGATTTTTTTGGTCCTCATTAGGAAAACATCTTATAAATCACACAGATTGACGTATTTTGAAAATGTAAACCTACAGAGTGTTTCCTGTGAGGGTTGGTTTAGGGGTAGGATCGTATGAAAAGAACAGAATATAGTCATTACAGTACAAAAATCATATCTGTGTGAAGTCCCCATAAAATATGAAAACCCAACGTGTGTTTGTGGGCGCATATGTGTGTGCATTAATGGTATTCATCACTTTGTGGGGACTAAATCTCCTGTTAAGTATATTAATACCAGCATTTATTTTACATTGTTGGGACTTTTTTTGGTCCTCATAAGGAAGAGAGTTCATAAATCACACAGAATGATGCAGGCATGTGCACACATAGGGCTCAACCTGTGCAGTGTAGTGTAGTACAAAAATCATTATATCTGTGTGAAGTCCCCATAAAATATGAAAACCCAATGTGTGTTTGTGGGCGCATATGTGTGTGTACTGTGCTGGCATTTATTACATTGTGGGGACTACATCTCCTGTTAAGTATATTAATACCAGCTTTTTTTTACCTTGTCGGGACATTTTTTTGGTCCTTATAAGGAAAACAGCTCATAAATCGCACAAAATGATGTATTTTGAAAATGTAGAAATTCAGATTGTTTCCTGTGAGGGTTAGTTTAGGGGTAGGGTTGGGGCAAGAGGACAGAATATACAGTCTTTTACAGTATAAAAATTAGGGATGCACCGATTCCGATACTTGGATCGGATATCGGTTCGATATCGCATATTTTTGCTGGATCGGGTATCGGCCAGCTGGTACCGCTCCAAATCTGATCTTGCGTGTGCGCTGTATTCTGTGTAATTTATAAGCCAACAAAAGCCACAAAGGAAGCCTATTATAAGGCACTAGAAAGTTGTCAAGCAGACCTACTAAATCATAACTGTTTTGAATCCATTCTATAGTTTAATGTGAAGTACAGATGAATATTCACATGGTTAAATTCATGTTCACTTCAGCGCTTCCCGCCGCTGCGCCTGTCAATCATTCACAATTCAAGCTGCGTGTCGCGTTCATGACAGCACGAAAAACTTTCTCCAAGACAATTTGTTCCTGTTAGTTTAAATAATCAGTGTGGAAATGCATGTAGTTTTGCATTAAATGGGTTCGTTTTGACGTGCAACAGATCACTGCTGTTTCTAAATCACGCGCTGTGTCTGTTAGATCAGCAGATCGCATTCACAACACTGGAGTAGGGTTAGGCTATTACCTGCGCTTCACACACAAAGTAGGCCTACCTGAAACTTTAAATTAGAAAAGGTTTAATAATACATTGGACATCCTTAACGCACTGATTTCTCCCCTTTGTGCTGCTGTTTTGGAAGTGTCCGTATACCGGAGGCCTGCGCGCTGTCTCAGTGATGCAAGCGCTTCATTCAGGCACCGGCTGCGCAGACGCGACATGCGCCGCTCCGTTAGATTATTCTTATAATAGGCTAAGTTTATGTTATTATGTTCCTTCCGCAAATGTTTGTTCCTTCTTATGTTTGTGCCGCGAAAAGTTTGTAAAGCCTGGCTCATTGTGGTTTAGTTGATTAAATTATTAAAAGTGAAAATGATGGCCCGGGGGGCATATGTCATTAACAGAAAATTATTTAGCCTAATATAGGCTACTCTGAAACTGTGAATATTTCGCTGTAATTTTATTTATATTAACATTTTATTTAACAGAGCAGTTTGTCAGATTGTGCGCTAAAGCATATAAGCGGACCTTGTTTTGAACTTGTTTATTTTGTGGATAACTGACCAACAAAAATACATTAAAATAACCAACAAATTATACCAAACCAAATTCTTTTCAAAAAGATAATTTTTCAGACAAAAAATTATTTTACAGACATGCTTTCAGTTTCTCCATCTCACGCGGCTATAGGCGAGGGAATGTTTATTAAGTAAAACTGGCCTCAGACGGTTTAGTTCAGTCTGCTTCAAACCTGCAGGAAAATATCAGGCTTTGCTAAAAGGCAGATTGTTTTACCAACGATTAGGGTCAATAGTGGTAGCCTATTACAGATTTCAAAGAAAAATCTGAATATTAAAAAGGAAACATAAGCTGGACCACAACAGATCAGATCAATGTCATAATGAATGCTCCAATAATGCAGTCCATAGTTTATAGCAAGCATCATATTTAGTTAAATTGTGCCATCTGTCATCTACAGTAGGCCTTTAGTTCTGTTATTTTTACTAAAGAAGATATATTATTTGAGTTTATCACCAGAATCATAGAACCCGTATTATGTTAATAATAAAAAAATAAATAAATAATAAAAAACAGCACAATATCGGGATCGGATCGGTATCGGTCGATACTCAGAATTTTAGTATCGAGATCGGATCGGTTTCAAAAAATGGTATCGGTGCATCCCTAATAAAAGTCATTATATCTGTGTGAAGTCCCCATAAAACAGGAAATGTGTGTTTGTGTGCATGAGTGTGTACTGTGCCGGTATTAATAACATAATAACATTGCAGGGACCACATGTCCGATTAATTGTGGCAATACCAGCATTTTTTTGACCTTGTTGGGATTTTTCTTTTGGACCTCATGAGGAAAATGGCTCATAAATCACACTGAATGAAGTATTTTGAAAATGTAAAAATCCAAATGGTTTCCTGTGAGGGGTAGGGTTTGGCGAAGAGGACAAAATGTACAGTATTAAAATCATTAGGTCAATGGAGAGTCCCCATAAAACATGAAAACCCAATGAGTGTATGTATCAGCTTGTGTGCACATGCATGTCTATTATTATCCAGCTTAGATCAGCATGAATTTCATACTGGCTCATCTGCTGTGCTTTATTTTGGTTAGTACTAGTTTAGCTGGTGAACAAACACTACCATGTGGTATTAGTGTTACGTGTGGTCAGATCAGTGTAATACATAGATATATACAAAGATGGTGCACGCATACTACTATAAATGAGAGAAGGTGCTGCGTTCTAAATAAAACTTGTAAAGCTGCCATATGTGTGCATTAGTGCTGATTCTGGAAGTATTTTTACTATAGCTGCACAATATATGGAAAAATGATCAGTATCGATATAATATTAAATGCACTATCCGCATTACAGTGAAGAGTGATACATTTAATTTATTTTATTTGCTAAGCATTTGTTTGTTTCATGCGTTATCTATCCAAATTTAGCCAATCAGATTGGGCCTTACTATATTTATACAAGCCTTCCCAGTAACTGCTGTTATTCTGTTGATTCGATCGGCTTAAAGGTGAAATCAGAGCTGAAATTAGGTACTAATGGCAGGAGAAAAGACAAGAGAGACTGATAACCTCTTTTTACAAGATGTAAAATAAGTCTCTGCTGTCTCTAGAGTGTGTATGTGAAGTTTCAGCTCAAAATACCCCACAAATAATGCAAACAAAAAAAAACTCTTTTAGGCTTTCATCCTAATTGTGGCATTTTGGTGCCTGTCACTTTAAATACAAATGAGATTGTGCCCTTTTCAAAAAAAGGCGGTGCTATAAATGCCTATGTGTCAGCATAGTGGCAGATTCAGAAACAAGACTTATCTCCTATGCTAATTAGGCAGAGATTGTCACTAATGGGTGGGGCTCTACCCCTCTGATGACACGTTCATTGGGAAAATGTCAATCAAAGTGTTTCTACAGACTTTTTTTTCAAGTGTGATTATAAAAAATACAATTAATAAATGTTTACCACTAGAAGATGGTTATATTCACAGCCTGTTGCCACACAACTGTGTTTAGACCACTTATAAAAGTGATTTGTGCATAATAGGTCCCCTTTAAAGTCTAAATGTTTTACTGTGACAGTTTTTTTAGACTTAAAAATATATATATTTACCTGTTTGTTTTAGTATGAACATTAAATAAATAAATATTTTTTTATATATAGCGAATAAACACAACATTTCTGTACAGAAAAATCTTATATTACAAGAAATATCACTGCAACACTCAAGAACAATATTGCATATTCTCCCAGTATTGTGCAGCTCTACTTTTAACCCATAGGGATTTCTTGTATTTTGAGAATCTATCTAACAACACTCTCTTTTGCTTTCTCGCAGTCAGGATTTAAACCCCTTTAAGAAGATGGTGCCTCAGATCAGAATCGATTTGGACCCTGACAACAACAAATTCTTCTGGAAAACTCCGTCCTCCGAAACGTCCCTTTAAACACTCCGAAAACACATGCATACACACAAACTTTAAGGTCCAGATGATGGTTTAGTCATTCGGCTAACCATATAATACTACACATTAATCGAAAAAGTCCAAATAAAATGGACAAATGGCATTTCAACACTACAACCAAAAGCTGCACAAACACAGACTCTTTACCAAAGAGTTCTTTTGTACTTTGTTATATATATATATATATATCTCCTCATTTTTGGTAGCATTATTTTTGGAAATTTGAAAATCAAACAAAATATATATTTTTGCTATTGCTTTATTACTAGGTTCTGGGTCCAGACTTACTATTTTTCCCTTCAAATTTCAACTTTTATAACTATAATATGGGGTGTAACAGATCACAGTTGATCTGTGATTTGTACGGATCACAACCCACGGTTTGGAACACATGTGACCCGCGGATTAATATATTTTTTCTACTTGTAGATTAAACCTAAATTTGTAACAGAGAGATCGCCTCTCGCGTCATTCAAATCACATACTTGAAAGCATTTAGGCTTTCCTGTAAAATATAATGATGACTGAAGAAGTTGTGGTGGGTTATTCGGTATGTGGTGGGTTTCTTAGGTTATTAAAGGTGTTTTCTGTCACTACTTGTTTAGCCTGCATTAAGCTATTCAGTGTAAGCTGCACGATTATGCATTAAAAGATTGGGATCTCAACACCCACACAGCATAAATTATAAATGATGGTGATTTGCATATGTTTATTAATCCTTCAAATTGCTGCATTCAAATCTGGGCTTGAGAAACGCAAAAATCAAGAAAGAGATTCAGTCTTTAGTCTTTTGAGTTAGTTATGAAGTTACAAACAAAGAATAAATAACAACAGAAATACAGGGATAACTGTTTATAGTTTAGATAAAACCACTGTTGTTTATGGTAAAGATTAAATTCACCGTCATATGCATTTAACTTGACACTCAAAAATGAAAGTTGTAGGCAGCAATTACAATATTTACCCAATAGGTGGTGACAACTAGCCATATTGAAAATATGCCACTGAATAATTCTTCAAAAAAGATACATCTAGCAATAAAACATGATACTTTGAGTGAATAAATGAATCATTTACTGAAAATGAGACTAAAAATAAATATGGGCTGTACAAATTATGTTAGATTTATAAAGTTAGCGTTATCAGCAACAGTAGTAGTAACATAGATTTTTTAATAATGAATATTTTACAATTTATTTTTATTTAGCTGATTATTTTTTCATTTTATTTTTAATTAAATTACAGGTTCTAAGTTCTGTTTGTTAAAATCAAAAGTTTCTTGGAGTACTGTTTTTGTATTAAATGGAAAGCAAATTACATTCGTCTCCTCCCCTTTTTGGCTCATCCGAAAAATGGTCTGATCCATGATAAAACTATAATGTGATCTAAACCGTGGGATTTGTGATCCATTACACCACTACTAAAATATATTATTATACACATAGGAATAATATCATAATCAAGTCTTAACAATGTAGAATCCATCCAATAATGTATAAATCAAGTTTGGTGGTTTGACTTTTCCTCTAGCCAAATAAGCGCACTTCATTCAAATGAGCACATCAGATCAAATTTTAATATTTCAACGAACAAATTTGTATTAGAATTTATGATATATATTTTCTTTTGCTCAAAAGACTCAACCTTTTGAAGCTCTTCTAAAAGTCTATATTACTGAACCACAATTGTGGGCGTAACTATTTATCCCAATAAGGGAACTGCTGTTATATAATTAATGACAAAATGACTTCAATCTTTCCTGTGCTTAATGAGACAGAAAGTGTGAAACACTCGATGTATGAATATGATGATCTTCTAGTTCTACCTCTTATAACGAACTGTAGTTTGTGAAGCATTTCTCTATGCAGTATGTCAGCGGCGAACCAAAAAAAAGTGGCGGACGCCAACATTCTGTCTACGAAATTCCTCTTCTGCCCCTTTATGAACTCAAGATCTGTTTTCTTCGTTCATAAATGACAATCATAACCGGGCGGACACTTTCAATGTGATTTGCGTTCGATGTATTTACTATGAGGCAGTTGATTGATGCTGATTTTATTACCTGGATATTTTTATTGTACTTATTTTTTTTTTTTTAAGAAGTAATGCTGTAGATAGAGACGTCTTTTATACTGAGATGAGTTGTAAGGACTCAATAATGAGATTTTAACGTGGAACAGCTGCACCGAGTGACAGCAATATGCAAATTTCCTTGTTTTGTTTGTTCGAGAACTTAAATACTGCCATTAAGACAGATCGTTTTCACTTAAGGCCCATTCACACCAATAGCTTTATAGGTAACTATAACTATACTGCGTTTTTGACATATATCGATTCCAATGATTATGCTCTTTGACGTATTCAAGATTCTGATTGGCTGTCGATGCTTTTAATCGTTCGTCAGCTAATAAAAAAAAAAGTCATTTTAAAAGTGATTCAGTTTTATTTATCCTCTGTGCCATTAACGTTATAGTTGTGGTGAGGACTCTGCTATTCTTTTACATTTATTTTTAAGTCCTTATTGTTACAGTTATCAATAGACGTAAAGTGGCGTGAACAGGTTTTTACAATCAGCACAAAGATATTTCAGTCTGCAAATCTGGTGTAGAATATTTTGAACAGTATCGATTAAATCCACAGTCGTTAAAACTTGAATATAGAGACACAAGTCAGTGTTTGTACATACAATATATCTGTTCATCATCATCTCTGATCAATAATGTCTTCCATTTCTTTTGATTGTATCGAATTGCCTGTGCATTTTCAAGGACTGAACTGTTAGCGAGATTTGCTTATGTAGGGCAAGTGATGCTCTGTTTTTTTTAAACCTGTTGAGATGTATTTATTGTCCTTCTGTTCTCTTCTGGAAGCTGTCTTACTCTGTCTGATTATAATGGTGACGCTACAGGCAATAATGAGATTAACAGTTGATCGCTGTTCTGTAAAAGGGAATCACCCTGTAGCACTGTGAGGCGATGGGCAAATTAAAGCAATTATTAAAACTCATTCTTGTGGTGTGATTTTTTTTTTTCAGAAAATCATAAATACACAATATTATTTAAAATCTAAATGTTTCACATATGATTTATACACATAACCAGTGGGTATTCTTTGAATATGTGACCTAAAAACGGTCTTTAATTGCACATTTTTTTGTGAATGGTCAAAGATATAATGTATGAGTAAAAATTGTAATGTAATGTGTAATTATTTTAATATACAGCGCATTTATCATGCATGGCCATACACCTAAAACGCTTTACAATCATGAGGGGGGGGGTCCACACCACTACCAGAGTGTGCAGCATCATCTTAGGTGATGCGATGGCAGCCACAGGACAACGGTGCCAGTGCGTTCACCACACACCAGCTATAGGTGAATGGAGAGACAGTGATAGAGCCAATTCAGTGGGATGGGGATGATTGGGAGGCCATGATGGGTAAGGGTTGATGGATGGAAATTGGCCAGGACACCGGGGTTACACCCCTACTCTTTACAAGAAGTGCCATGGGATTTTTAATGACCACAGAGAGTCAGGACCTCGGTTTAACATCCCATTTGAAAGACGGTGCTCACTGACAGTATAGTGTCCCCTTCACTTTACTGGGGCATTAGGACTTACGCAGGTTGAGTGCCCTCTGCTGGCCTCACTAACACCACTTCCAACAGCAACCTAGTTTACCCATGTGGTCAATTCAGATACTGACCAGGCTCAACTTCAGTGAGTAACCGGTTCTGGGCTGCAGGGTGATATGGCTGCAAAATTACAAAATTATTTGTATTTTATTCCAAAAATCGTTAGATTAATAAGTAAAAATCATGTTCTGTGAATACATTTTGTAAATTACTTTCCATAACTCTATCAAAACCTAATTTTTGATCAGTAATGTCAATTGGACCTCAAAGGTCAATCAACCTTAAAGGTGATTTTCTAAGTATTTTGATTTTTAAAAACTCAGATTTCAGAATTTTAAATAGTTCTCAGCCAAACATTGTCATATCCTTACACCACTGGAAAACTTCAGCTTCAGTCAGCTTTCATGTGACATGAATCTCATTCATTCATTCATCCATTCATTCATTCTGACATGACATGACATAAATCTCAGTTTCTAAAAAATGACACCAGTGACTGGTTTTGTGATTCAGGGTCATTATATCGACCTTATTCTTCATGCATGAGCGGGTGCAGCCATTGGAATCTTTTTGGCTTGAGACTTCCGCTCTGATTCACTTCCATTGATTTTTAGACATTTAAAACGGCTCGTTATGCTGTTTCATGTTGCAAACTGATATTTTCATATTATAACATTCTACTATTTAGGTATAGTCATGAACAAACTTGCTTGTAGAGCAAGCAGTTTGACCATTTTCTGCCATTTATTATTCCTAGTCATTTCTCCCATAAGCAATTGAATCGGAAGTTCTAAAACAATCGCAAAAATTAGCAACACTTCCGCATTGCAGAATAAGGTCAATATGTGTCTTTTAAAAAGATGATAATAAATAATATCAGATTTAGGTTCTTTGACTTGTAACAACACAACATTTTCAGTGCTAAACAGAACCCTTTTTATAACAACCCATAAAGAAAATGCTAGAAAAAGCCATAATAAACCCTAATAGTGTTATAAAGCTTTAATAGTGTTTTACTGATTACCTTTTTGACGTTATTTGTCTGATTCTTAACTTTAAACACTCATATTCTGGGGAAAAAAGATAAGATATGAATTACCTGTAATTTGATGGTAAAAAGGATAGTTCACCTTTGACTCAGGTTTCCAGCTTTATTCAAAATATCTTATTTTGTGTTTAACAGTCAAATATGTTTTAAACAAGCGAAGGCTTAAGTAAATGATGATTTATTTTTTTTATTAAAATAAGTTACAGCATTAAACTTATATAAAATCAACAATGAGGTGATTTCAGGCTTAACGTATTTTTGACCTTTACAGATTTAAAAAAAAATATTAAAAAGGCGGGAACGAGGGAGAACCATTAAACATTTCTTAAAGAGTGATATGGATCTACAGAACAGTAGTCTATGCTTCACAATGCATTTACAGTTCATTTTAAATGACGAATGCTGAATTAATTCCAGGTTAACCGCTTTATCATCACCTACATTCAGGACAAAATAAACACCTGAGGCTCTTTCTGAGGTCAAGAGCTGCCAGCCAGGCGAAAGTGAGTATAGGCCTACGTAACTCAACCTGAAACAGGAATCTGGGTCTAATCTGGATAAAAGCATTGAGACATCGTGTTCTAGTCCTTGTAATCTCTCACCTTCAAGACATTCCTCAGCGCTGTAATGATCGTCCATTAACTGTCTAAATCCAACATAACATTCATTTCTCTGACCAAATCCTTGACATTTAGCTTAGCTCTTAATCGCGCACATGTTTCATTGAGATAACCGGTGTTTTTGTCGCAGATTAACAGTAAAATGACTGGTCATTATTGAAATTGCTCGCTATCACCGCACAGGCTTCTTCAAGGAGACAACCGGAGCTGAGATTTTGACGGATATCATCACGCGGATGGATTTAGCACGTAACGAAGCCAAAATGTCATCACATGGTTGGACAGGTTTAATAAGGAGTCGTTAGTAGTTACTTTGATCATCTCCTGATATGTGGCCTTTCTCACGAATTTCACCTTTGGTGCCGTGCGCCGCTTCACCAGCTGTCCTGCACCGGTAACGGGATGTAAACAAACGCACGTCTGCTCTATTAACCCACGGGTCACGGTGTAGGAGTGAGTAAGTAAGTGACCGATGGAATCGAGCCAAGAATCTTCAAACCCATATAGAAATCTGATATATGGAAATATATGCAAATTACATATGACAGGCATACAAGTTCATATTTGGATTTCACATACAGTGCCCAGCATAATTGAGTACACCCCATTTTGAAAATGAATATTTTTATCCATTTCTCAGTGAATATAGGCAATGTATTTGGTGCATTTAAACAAAACAGATTTATTAAACAGATATAGTTAATAAAAAAATATTTTAGTCACCAAACATATTTAGAGTTTTTCCATTTTTTTGCTTCTCTTGATATTTCCTCTTTGGAAAATTTGTATTTAATATTTTTCTATAACGTATAAATTTGGGTGTGCTAGTTTTTGGACCTTTAACGTAAGTTATTTAGTTAGATAAGCTCCAGATTTGGTTTCAGTACTGACTAATCTTATGTATATGCACAAATATAATATTGTATAGCTTCCTATTTAAATAGGAATTTAAAAGATATATTTGTGAGGGGTGTAATTATATATATACTGAGCACTGTATATGCAACAAATGTCAAAATATAGCAAACATTGCCTTTTATATATAGGCCTATAGCTATACTGTATATACAGTGCTCAGCATAAATGAGTACACCCCCTTTTGAAATTTAACATTTTGTCTATTTTTCAGTGAATAGCTAATATATTTTCATGCATTTAACCAAAACAGTGCAACAGTTATATCTGTTAAATTAAGAGTTTGGTTGCCTAATATCTTTAGGAATGGAAAGATAATAAGCCTAATTAAATTCAAATGAGTTATTGTAAAAACAAATTACATACTACAAAATTTCAACTAAATTGAATATTTTTATGTTTCTTTTGATTTTTTCTGTTTATAAAACTTTTATTTAACATTTTACTTTAACATATTAATTTGAGTGTACAAATTTTTGAACTATATATATATATATATATATACATACGTATAGATAGATAGATAGATAGATAGATAGATAGATAGATAGATAGATAGATAGATAGATAGATAGATAGATAGATAGATAGATAATTATTACTTACATTTATATAGCACTTTTCTGGGCACTCACCTTTTGGGTGAACTGTCCCTTTAACAGGTCTAACAAAACACTGAATTGCTCTTTTTCATGGCTGAGTGATGATATGGGAGATAAAACATTTCTTGGTTGGCAAGTTTGGATATTATTTGTAATAGACTAATTACCTTACATCCCTGCCTTCGCGTGGGTTTCCTCCGGGTGCTCCGGTTTCCCCCACAGTCCAAAGACATGTGGTACGTACAGGTGAATTAGGTAGGCTAAATTGTCCGTAGTGTATGAGTGTGAATGAGTGTGTATGGATGTTTCCCAGAGATGGGTTGCGGCTGGAAGGGCATCCGCTGTGTGAAACATATGCTGGATAAGTGGGCGGTTCATTCCGCTGTGGCAACCCCGGATTAATAAAGGGACTAAGCCGAAAAGAAAATGAATGAATGAGTAATTAGCTTACATTTAAACAGAAAATGCTGAATACTTAGCAGTGAGTTTATTATTTTTTTAATATAAAATAGTACCTTTATTTAAATTATTTTCATAAAATGTTTGAAATAGAATCTCTATAAATAAATGTATAATTGTGTGATGATCAATTTTATGTTGTAGCTTCGAATCATCACCATATGTTTATCCACTCTCTTCTAGCGCCATCTATTGGTAATTTAGAAAAAATGCAGGAGTGGTTCCTAGAAGACACACAGCTAAAAACAAATAACTACAGAAAATGTTTAACCTTCAGCTTGAGACAATTTCAACCGCAACACAAATATAAAAATATTTTAAAATATTTTTAGACTTTCAACAATTTCAACATTTATAATAATCAATGTAATGTATTTATTTTCATGTTGTTAGCATGATATATATATATATATATATATATATATATATATATATATATATATATATATATATATATATATATATATATATATATATATATAATTTCAGATTTGAAATGAAAACGGACGTGCGCACATTCAGGTTTCGAAAATAGGACTTTGTAAAATTATCTATGTAGCTAAAACATATATCAATATGTCAGAAGCCTTTATAAAATAATTTCCACAAACCAAACACACTTGTGGGATTTAATTTTGTTTTTAATCCAGTTGACCAGAGAAATAAATTATATATATTTGTATATGAACGTGAACGTTTACGTAAACATAATTTATTTTGATTAACTTTGTTAGAAATAAAAATGTAGGTTTAAAAAAATTTGGACTGTCCAGCAGACGGCGGTGTCGTATTGTAAGTGAGAATCAATGCGCATGCGCAGTACGACGTCTACTAGCTCTCGAAGACACCTGACACGTGAGAAGCGTTTCAGCAGCTCTGCATGGCAAATCAGAGAAATCCAGTGTTTTAATATGCACCTCTGCAGCGCCACATGTTTCTCCGAGATTATTTACACGCAGCCTGGTTAAAACAGGAAAAATATCTGCTGTAACGTTAGCTTGACTCGACAGCGAACTGCAATTGTAACGTTGATTCAACTATTCGCTCTGCAGCCGATCTTGACTTTGCATCTTCCGCATCACAAACCATCATTTATTTCTGCTCTACTTCACCCAAACTGTTGTCACTCGCACTGGCAATAACAACAAACAGTACCGTTATAGTGAAATCTGTATGGCGAGCAGGAAGGAGGCGTGGCATGACGCGAGAGTTCACTAGTGACAGGAAAACTCCCCAAATTTGGTGCTGCTTCCTGCACTCTTCGGGCCACCATGCTGCTGTTCCGCGTGCTGGAGAGTTTACGCGCGTGTACCGAAGTCTCGGCGCGTAACCGACACTGGTCCAACATTGTCGGGCTGTCAGTGAGATTTTCCAGCACAAAAGCTGCTCCGTGGTACCGAAGAATGGACTATCAGGTACAGTGGTCGAAAATCTTCATCCATATGTTTGTCTGTATGCTTATCTATGGGAATTATTGATTATAGTTAGTGAGTTTATGCACTTTTGTTTGGACTTTGGAAGTTTTTTGGTTCGGTTGAAATAATACTGTTAACGTTAATCCAGCGCACGCGGCTGATTCACCGTTTACAGTTGTTACATCAGCCGTTGGAGTTTAAAATCAAAGAGCGGCGATTATTTGGTGTAACGTTAATCTACGCGTGGTTACCGTGAACGCGTGTATTTATAATGTTACAGTGTTAAAAATATCAATAACAAACTTGTATATCAATTTATTTTCATGTTGTTAGCACTTTTTAAAAATAGGTACTATTTGCTTTTCGTTTATTTTCCTGTATTTTCAAGTAACGTTAACTGTTACAGCTGTTAACGGTAAATATTTTTTGGTGTAACGTTAATCTTCTCGTGTTTATCGCGAACTTCATAAAAGTAATGTTAATGTGCGCTGATAAAACATTTATAATTAACAAAGTAATGTAGGTTTTTATTTTCGTGTTTTTAGCACTTTTTACAATAGGTACTATTTGATTTCGTCCATCTTTCCTGTATTTTCATGTAACTATTACAGCTGTTAACGGTAAATATTTTTGGTGTAATGTTAATCTGAGTGTTAATCGCGAACTTTATAAAAGTAATGTTAATGTTAATGTACACTCAAAACATTTATAATAATCAAAGTAATGTATTTATTTTCATGTTGTTAGCATGATATATATATATATATATATATATATATATATATATATATATATATATATATATATATATATACACACACACATATATAAAGTGTTTCCTCTAGGATTTTTTTCCAGCTGTGGCGGCAGGCCTTTTAGACAGATCTATCAACTACCTATGGCGTTATTTCAATGACAAGTGTCATGAGCGCAGTATTACAAGTAAAGATCATATGCATGTAATACGAGCATGCAAATTTCTTTGCTTGTGCGCTGATTTCCTCTGCCCGTGCACAAAACTTCTTGCACGCCCTCAAATAGCTATGCTGGTCAGGTGTAGATTGTCTTATGCGCTCTCAAATAAACGCTGCTGAAGTGCAATTTAGCGCGTTTATGTAAAGAGTATGTCTCCAACATTTATTAGAGTTGCTATGAATATTTATGAATGTCTTCAATAAACCTACAGAGCGGCATTAATGCGTCCAGAAGTAAAGTGAAACGGCTATAAACTGTATTCATGTATTTAGCACTTTTTGAAATGGGTAATATTTTCTTTTCGTCTATTTTCCTGTATTTTCAAGTAACTATTACAGCTGTTAACGGTAAATATTTTTGGTGTAACGTAATCTGAGCATGTTTATTGCGAAATTTATAAAAGTAAGTTAATGTTAATGTACACTCATAAAACATTTATAATAAACAAAGTAATGTATTTATTTTCATGTTGTTAGCACTTTTAAAAAAAGGTACTATTTAACTGTTACAGCTGTTAACAGTAATTTATTGGGTGTAACATTAATCTGTGCGTTATCGCAAACTTCATGAAAGTAACTTTAATGTTAATATACTCTGATAAAACGTTTCTAAATAACAAGGTTATATATATATATATTCATGTTTTTAACACTTTTTAAAATGGGTACTATTTTCTTTTCGTCCATTTTCCTGTATTTTCAAGCAACTATTACAGCTGTTAACGGTAAATATTTTTGGTGTAATGTTAATCTGCGCATGTTTATGAGGAACTTCATAAAAGTAACGTTAATGTTATTGTACACAGATAAAACATTTATAATTATCAAAGTAATATATGTATTTTAATGTTTTTATTTATAATTGTTTTTTATTGAAAGAAAAACAAGGTGAATTAATACATACAAAGATTTGACAAGACTTTTTCTTTTTTTTGTTAAATTTTTTTGTAAAAAAATAACGAAATAAATAAACAAATATTATGTATTTTAATGTTATTAACAATTAGTAAATACATATTATATGCTTACATTGAGATAAAGTTAGTTTTATGTTCACACATTCAGACTATCTCCTTAATTATATCATTTCAGAAAAGTATGCCTTGCCAATTCTAAATAGTGAGATCCTATTAGCAACCATTGACTAAGTTGTCACTGAACTAATGTGCGAATATAAAACCAACTTTACCTCAAATATGCTTACCGTCCCTATATTTAGATTACAGCTGTTAAATAAATGACTAGTAGGTATTGAATAACTCTGTAATAAGGTCATTATTAGTTTACATAATAATAAAGTGTTAGTACTATAAACATTTAGTAGTTATTTAAAGCTATAGCTGTCAAAACCACGTCATGTTCTGCATGATCTCATTCAGGCCATGTGCTTAGTGTTCAGGCAGCCATAACTGAGGATTAAATACATGTGGCTGTGGAAAAAAGATCCTGTTTTATTCATGATTAAGCGAGATGTGCTATTTATATTTATTATTATTAGATGCTTAGTTTACAGAGTACACAGCAGTATTATCAGTCAGTGTTAAAGGGATAGTTCACCCAAAAGTAAAAATTTGCTCTTTGTTTACTCGCCATCAGGCCACACAAGATGTCGTGACTTATGTTCTTCACATATATTACAATATTAATAGAATAGGGAATATTATTAGCTGCAACCATAGTTCTTAGTGATTTATAAAATCTTTAAGAGTTAAAAATAAACAATATACAGGCAACACAATATTAATACTAGTGGCTTTTAACGATACACTAAAATCTAATGTTTTATAACAGCTTTATTTAAGCATTCTGTTCATTTTAGGGTTGCATTTTGTGACATGATGTTTCATTCATTCATTTTCTTTTCAGCTTAGTCCCTTTATTAATCTGGGGTCCCTACATCGGAATGAACCGCCAATTTACCCAGCTTATGTTTTATGCAGCGGATGCCCTTCCATCTGCAACCCATCACTGGGAAACACCCATACACACTCATTCACACACATACACTGCGGACAATTTAGCCTATCCAATTCACCTGTATCGCATGTCTTTGGACTGTGGGGGAAACCGGAGCACCCGGAGGAAACCCACGTGAACACGGGGAGAACATGCAAACTCCACACAGAAATGCCAACTGACCCAGCCGGGGCTCGAACCAGCGACCTTCTTGCTGTAAGGCGATTGTGCTACCCACTGCACCACCGTGACGCCCCCATGATGTTTCATTTAGGGTTAATATTTATTTAGTCTGTTTTAATCACACTTTTAATTTCTTTTCAGTCAAACCAAACTTGCTAAGTAAGGTATTGGGTGTTAGGACTAGATTCACCTCACATTACTAGACACAGAGGCTCTTGTTAATTAATAACTCTCAGTTGCTTTTATAAATCATCAGATCATTTTCACCAACCAAAACATTGAGCTATGTAGTCGTCATTTGTCACTTGTAATATGATTGCACTACAACAGCCAGATATTCTGGCTAAACATTGACTAAATATTATGAAACAGTTCTGAAGTTCAGTGTTACTTGAAAAGTTTTAGTTTGTACAGACTACAGCCTCCGATGGACGTTTTCTATTGAATATCAGCTCAAAAAGACACTTCCAGCAGAGTTATAGATCTGGATTGGATGTAAACTTCACGTGATGCATTTAGAAGATCCATGTGCTGGTGTTTGAGATGCTGAGATGGCATGAAGTTATTGAGATCCCGTGTCATTATGAATGTGTTTCAGGATGCGGTTTGCACCCTCAACACCCTCCAGACGAATGCCAGTGCTCTGGAGCAGGTGAAGCGAGAGCGGGGACATCCTCAGCTCCAGCTGCAGGCCATGAGGGGCTTCCTTCAGCGCGCAGGACTCAAGGTATAATCATATATATAATAATAATATTTTGTATATTTGCAGTAAGTTAAATAAAAATCATTTTATTTGATGCAAATGTTTTGAATAACAGTATACAATATTTAAACTAAAAACAAAACTATTGCCATTTTTAATTATTTAGCTAAAGCTTTTCACTGTACTTGAACTTCTTATTTTGCTCACTTTGAAGATGTTTTAAGTAATATTTTTAGTATAGTATATCATAATATCTGTGTTATATGCATATTAGGGCTGCACTATATATGGTTTCAGCATCGATATTGCAATGTGCAAATCTTCAATAGTCACATTGCAGGATCTGCAATGTCAAATTGGAATTACAATGAACCAGAAATCACAGTTCAAAACATGCAATTTGTGGAGTCGTTGCAAAGTTTTACTCTAATTTAATAATTTGAAATACTTTTATTTGGCTGTTTTTTTCCGGCGTGTGACTGTAACCTTTCAAGAGAATTTAAAACTTATGGGCACAGGAAAAATGATTGTTTGCTGCTTTAATGAAGATTAATTGTGTTTAATTATTTAATACAATGGAGCAAAGAATATTCAGTGTTATTTTACATTTGATTATTACATTTCTATACTTTTAATACTGTTAAAGTCCAACCGAAAGCCAAAAAGTATTATTTTTATCTTTATTCTATTGTTTTCATCTGTGCATTTATTTATAATAAATCATTTTTAAATTGTAATTATTTATAAATAAATATTTTATTTATTTATTTTATAAATACATTAATTATTAATAAAATTTTGCCTAATTTTGTATATTTATGCATATAAACTCAACTATTAATCATTCCAATCAATATAAAATTAAATTGATTTATTTTCATATCGCAATATATATTACGCAGAAAAACAAAACATCCCAATGTCAGTTTTTTTCCAATGTCGTGCAGCTGTAATATATACATCTGTTTTTTTACTTAGCTTTGATATTTTTATTATTGTACTCTGATTTTCTTCAAGTACACTTATGTTGGGCAATGTTTGATTGGCTTTAAATGGTTAAATAATTTATTAGCATAAAAGAAATAAATATTTAATAATTATAAATGACAAATGATCAAACTGTGTAGATCTTATAACTGATATACTTTTATTTCCTATATTATATTAGTATTATAACCAGTCAGACTGTTCTCTAACACAGTGTTTCTCAACCACGTTCCCTGGAAGATCACCAGCTCTGCACATTTTTCATTACTTCTTAACCAAACCACTGCTTTCCACACAAAGACTTTACTTGGGTGGGCCGACCAGGTATATTAACGACCACCCAAGTATATTTAGTGACACATTTATTTTACTATTATTAGAATCCTTTTACACTTTTTTTTTATCCGCCCAATAACAAAACATCCGTGATCGATTTAGTTGTATTTAGTGAAAAAATCTTCTTTTGTTTACCCGTTTTGTTCTGTGTGCTCAAGACCTGCCAACACTCCCACAGACAGTCTCACGTGCTTTGCAAACCTACTTCCGCCTTTTTGGGACTTAAAAAATGTGTCCAGTCTGGGCTTCTGAAGCTCCTAAAATGTCCGGGATTCAACTTTTGCTTTCGCTTTCTAAAGCTTGAAAGCATTTTTGCATTACCTTTTTACTTAAGCCTACTTTCGCTTTGCTTCGAGAGCGAGAGAAACATTAAATCATTATTATTAATTTTAATCTAAACGACTCAGGAAAAACGTTACTATATACTCGGAGAGGACGAAATGACTGGCAGCAAAATACATATACACCATTAGTAATGTTTAATCAACGTATTTGCCTTATTTAAATACATGTTTTAATCTTGTAATTATGATCATTTTTAGAGATATTGTCTGTTTTATTCCTTTTTCTGTCATTTGTTTCTCATTTGCTCATTATTTTATTAATTTGATGAGGTTAATATATTACATAGGCTATTTTATATACATATCTAAAATGCTTTGGCATTTAAGTTTGCTTTGAACTTGAAAGAGAGAAGCAGATTTTACCTGTCAATAGGTGCACATGGCTCCTGAATAGCATAAAACTAAGAGAGATAGTGGATTTCTTTCTTTTTTTTCTTTTTTTTTTCTTTAGCCCATTGAACAGAAACAGTGTATAACAGTGTCATAATAAATAAAATGATTATTAAAAATTAAACTATGTTTTGTTTGTCGCATATAGTAGTTATCTATTTATGTGATGTGGGTAAATGGTGTGTTTAATCCGGCTACCACTGCAAGCATATTTCAAGCCTGTGTGAAGCACTGCAAACACACCTGATTCAGATCATCAGCTCATTAGCAGAGACTAAAAGACCTGTAATGGGTGTGACAGACAAAGGAGAGATCCGAAACATTCAGTGCTGATGCTCCTCCAGGAACATTTAGAACTTTAGAAACTGACATATTTCTAACTACTTTATGTCATGAGTTCATGTTCTTACTCATCTTAACTTGTCAAAACTTGTCACACTTGAATTTAAATTGCAAAATGTTTTTGTTTGTCCTCAGGTTGAAGAACTGGATCAACTTAATATTATTCATGTAACTGGAACAAAAGGAAAGGTAAATCAGCTCACTGAGCAGTTAAACAGTGAATTATAAGTTATCAAAGTTCAAAGAAATTCTAAAAGTGTTTTTATTCATTATAGGGATCAACATGTGCCTTCACAGAAAAGATTTTGAGAAACTATGGCTTCCGCACTGGATTCTACAGGTATTATAAGCAGTCAGAATAATTCAGTGCTTCTACGTTAAGTGTTTATATGTGTATAATTATTTTTATGGATTGTGGGATCGGTACGGCTTTTAAACCACTGTAAACATTGCGTAACTTCACTGTTTATTCAGACACACACACACGCACACATATATGCAAGTTCATGCTGAACTTTGCTTGTTCTATCCGCTGAGTGAAAAGCAAAGCTCAGTATTACCATGTAAATGATGTAATCAGTTTATTGTAAGTTCTGTTTAGTTGAAGTTTAGCTAAAGCTCAATGATTTACGTAATCTCTGACCAGACTTCAGAGAGTTCTTCTAAACAAACACTGTAGTAAAATCTTTACATTTACCGTGTTATCTTTGTTGCGTAGTTGATTGGTGTTTTGTTTGTTTCTGCATTGTTTTGATCTTCAGCTCTCCTCATTTGGTGCAAGTGAGAGAGCGGATCCGAATCAACGGTCAGCCAATAGGAAAAGAGCTTTTCACCAAATACTTCTGGCAGGTGTATGGACGACTGGAGGAGACAAAGGTGAGATTGTTTTGTAATAAAGTTCAATATACAATGTAGAAAATCACTACTTAAATTCTCAAGTCAAGTTGCATTTGTTTATAATAGGGCGATATGTATATAATATAATGTGCACATTTACAGTAGTCATATTGCAGGATGCACAATGTCAAGTAGGGATTATAGATGACCAAGCACCACATTTTGAAATGCTTCTAATATTTAAATTAATATTAAATTTTAGAGCAAAGAGCTTTAATGATATTAAAGTTTAGAGTTCATTATTTTAGTTTATTATGTCATTGTGTTAACATAATAAGCGTTTAAAGCATGCAGGTGCAATAAACAATACATTTTAGCTATAACCAGGATTAATTGCGTTTTATTTATTTAGTGAAGACTGTAAAGAGTTTTTTTTTTACTTTTGATTATTCAATATCTGTCTGACTACTAGGATTTAGAAAAAAAATAAACTACAATTAGTCTCTATTTTATCCTTTGTTTTTTATTTATCTGCTTTATTTTTTTCTGTCTAATTTATTTTATCTTAACATAGATGAATTGCATTTATTTAGTGACGACTGTGAAGTGTTATTTTACATTTCGTCATTCAATATCTGTCTGACTACTAAAACAAGCACAATTAATTCTCTTTTTTTATTCTTTATGTTGTTTATCTAGTTTATTATCTAGTTTCTAATTTATCCACATTAGTCAACATTTAAAGTGTTTTAAAACGTTTTATCAAAGTTGTCCTAAAACTATTGAACGACACCCATTCTTGTCTTATGGCAATTTTGAAAAACTATTTTGATTCACTTCAAATGTTGACTACTGTAATTTATTATATTATTTATAATTTATCTAGTTTATTATTTTTTATTTACCTAGTTTATTTTATCTTAGCAAAGATTAATTGCATTTCATTTATTTAGTGAAGTCTGTGAAGTGTTATTTTACATTTGATTATTCAATATCTGACCACTAAGACTTAAACGTTTTTTATCCTTTGTTTTTTTTGTATTTATCTAGTTTATCATATTTTATGCAGATGCACTATACAACAATCACTGCAATCTGCTGAAATAGACTTCATATCTCAATATATGAAGCTAAATAGTAAAAATGCAAAGCTAAAGTTTAGAATTAATTTTTTACCAGTAAAGTGCAGTCCTAGTTTAGAAGGCTTTATACAATACAGATAATTGTAAAGCAATTTCACAGTAATAAACAGGAAAATAAATGAAGAAAGTTCATCATATTGATAAAATGTTGCTGTAAAGGAGCTCTAAAAAGACAATAGGGTCATTATTCAGCTCATATCAACTTAATGTTTTCTTAAGTCAGATGATCAGAATCAGAAAGAGCATTGTTGCCAGGTATGTTCACACATATGAGGAATTTGTTTTCATGACAGAGCTTCTACAGTGCAACAGAATTACAGAGACAAAAAACAGATAATAAATATATTTTAAAAATAGAAGTAAGTAGTGAATGCAAATATACAAATTGACAAGTGCATGTACAGGTATATTACTATATACAACGTTGTATGTGCAGCTGTTATGTGCAAATTGACATGTAAAGTATGTTGTTAAATAAGTGTATAAAAAGTGTATAGCAAGTAGTGATGTTTGTTTCATAATTTCTATCAAGTGTTCATGAGATGGATTGATTATATATTCTGTTTATGTGACACCGTTTTTATGAACACTTTTGCTATGAAATAATGCAAAATATATGTAGGCTAATTTATGTAATAGCACTGCTGCAAGTGTAAACTCATGTCTGTGATCTTTGTATTTCTAAAGAAGATTTATGTGTACATTAAAGAACCTGCAAAGTTGCTGTAGATTCAAACAATGAAGCAGTTTGTTTCTCTGCATTGAGCTGTAATGCTGTCTGAAAGGAGTGCAGGTTTTCTGCTGACTGCTTGATCTGTTCCATATTAATTATGTTAAGTGTAAATGCCAGGCATCTGGTGGTGTAATGGCATAATCACCAAAGCATGTCTGTCGTGAGGAAAGAAACGGTGTCATTTGTTTGGACATTTAACCCCTAAAATGTTTTCATTTCAACAAAAATAGTTTTGTTTAGTTTTTTTAGGGCCGAACATTTGTACATATTAGCAGCAATGTGATTTTTCTTTTTTTTTTTTTTTTTTCTGAATGAATAATAATAATAATAATAATAATAATAATAATAATAATAATAATAATAACAAAGTGGATGGCGCAGTAGGTAGTGCTGTCACCTCACAGCAAGAAGGTTGCTGGTTCGACCCTCGGCTGGGTCAGTTGGCATTTCTGTGTGGAGTTTGCATGTTCTCCCCGTGTTCGCGTGGGTTTTCTCAGAGTGCTCCGGTTTCCCCCACAGTCAAAAGTCATGCGCAATAGGTGAATTGGGTGAGCTAAATTGTGTGTAAATTTGAGTGTATGGGTGTTTCCCAGTGATGGGTTGCAGCTGGAAGGGCATCCGCTGTGTAAAACATGCTGGATAAGTTGGCGGTTCATTCCGCTGTGGCGACCCCAGATTAATAAAGGGACTAAGCCAAAAAGAAAATGAATGAATGAATAATTAATAACAAATAATAAATAAAATAATAAAAAAACACTTATTTGCTTCTGAATGAATAATCAGTTTTGAATGAATCTCTTGAATTAATTTTATTAATTCAATCATCACCACCTACACCTCGTGTTTTTTGTGTCATATTTACATATCCATAACAGTCTAAACTACCAGATGCCAGCACAAATAGGAATTATCTTTATTAAAAGAAAACGCCAAAAATGTTTGAAAGAGAATTGCACAACATTATAATGCAAAGCACAGACTAATGTTTTAAATACTCTTGTTTAAAAACAGTCGTATTGTATCTTTCAGGATGCCCATGGTGGCAGCATGCCTGCTTATTTCCGCTTTCTCACCATCTTGGCCTTCCACGTCTTTCTTCAGGAGAAGGTGAACAGCATTAATCATCTGAATTACCTTTATTAATATTTATTTTATCATGTCTGTTAGAGCTGTGGTGAAAAGTTTGAGAAATTAATTCTGAGATGTTCAAAATGCATCAAGTAGTACTCGCTGCATAGCCACTTGGGCAGAGCTGAGCTCCAGCAAGGGGGAGCTTGAGCTCCAGCACCTCCTTACTTGCACTTCTTCTACAAGTGATGTCACTAGGGGTTGGGGTTAGGGGTGGGGTGTTTGTACACATTAAAACAGCTTATAGTAGGAGGAGCTGGAGCCCAAGGGGCAGCGTCTCAAATGCATCGCTATTCCCTACTTAATCGATTCTGATCTGTGTGCTCTACAAACAGTTGTACTCTGCTTGCTATTAAAAACAAAGCTCAGAATCAGTAGTGAGGCATTTTGGAAATTGATGCAGGATTATTTTCTCAAATATTTTTTTTGTTTGTATGTCTGTACAAACAAAAGTGTAGGTGAAATAATGTAAAGAGGCTATATCTGTTATGCTAGGTTTGATGATCAAAAAATAAAACCTTTAAGGACCTGACCCTTATTAATCTTGCACTTGAAATTCTCTGTCTTTGTCTGCTGTTAGAAATTAGGTGCGTTCGACTTCATGCAGCGCTGCGCAGATCGATCAAAATCTGTCTTAAAGCGGTGCATGCTGGTTAGAAATTTTGTCCGGATTGATGCTGCGCCAACGCTATGTGACTGTCACATGTGGCATTAAAGTACCGCGACAGCGCTCCGAGATCAGACGACTGACTCAGCCCGCGCAGCGTCTGAAGAGCATCTGCACGAGCTCTGATGACGACACTGATATTACACGATTGGCCAAGTTCACCGCATGACAACAACCACGTGTGTTTCGGGTTTATTATTGGACAAATTCCGTCTCACAAATTTCAAAACAAACAATTAACTTTTCATACCATCTCTATCTTGTACACATCATGCTTATTAAAGACTACAAATATTTTACTGCAGTTTCATCTTTATTTAAATAATCTGGTTATAAAGGCTAGATTGTTTGCACAGGTTTATTTTCGACCTTTTTTATACAGTACAGACTATTTACTGTATTCAGCTCCATAAACGATTTAAATGATATATTTTAGTAAATAACCTAAATATTAACTCAAAAAAAAAAAATTATCATCATTGATCCTGACACCCTAAAGGTTTCTTAACAAATAAAGAACTATTTTATTAAATAATTATAAAATAATTTTTAGGATTATAAAATATATATTTTATTTCCTGTCTAGCTGTTTATTCAGTTTTAAAAGTGACACTGATGTACCTGCTCTTTCTTACTTCTACTTAAAGTGTAGCTCACTTATTTTAGGAATGTCCTTTTGTTCAATATTTTTGGATTAAAATGCTTCTTTGAAAATGCTTTTATTATCCAAAATAATCTTAATCATTGTATAAATTAATCAAAACACCTTGTTTTGGGTTTTACACAATTATCTATTGGAAAGTTTTATATCTATAAATGCAAACCCCTTTTTAGCATATTAAACAAGAACTATTAGCCTATAGTGATGTTTAAACTCCTAGAATTTGTGTTTATTGCTTTGTATTTAATAGGCCTGTTCGTTTTTGTGTTTATACTACCCTCTCGTTTCCCCTTATTCCTCTCATGCGTTTGTAATATATTTAATTCATAAATCACTTATTGTTTAAAAATGAACTATAGTTTGTAGAGACTGTATTGTGTTTTATTTGTAAATATTTTGTTGTTATAAATAAAAAATGATGATGACGCCATGTGAACGGTCACCATGACTGCCGCAACTTTGAACCCTGAAGTGTCCGGCTTGACGGCTCCGTTTTCAACTCCGCCCCCGCCTGCGCTCGGCTAATCTCGTTGATCACCGGCTGCAGCTGTGCTTAATGTCGAACGCACCTATAAGCTTTGGGCACCTTCTGCTGTTCAAAACCAAGCTCAGAATTGAGTCAAGAGAAAATATAGATCTGTTTTAAAAAGCTCAGAATCGATGCAGACCAAAAAAAAAATTTTTACCAATTTTTCACCAAAGCTTTAATGTTTGTAATGTAAGAGTCTATATCTATGCTAGGTTTTGGGAAAAAGCCTTAAAGGACATGACACTATTATTAATAATCTTGAACTAAACTCTTTGTCTTTTGCCTTTTTGTACAGGTTGATTTGGCTGTTATTGAGGTCGGGATCGGTGGAGCGTATGACTGCACCAATATTATCAGGTATCACAGCATTATTTGAACTTAAGAGTTTTTACTGTCTTCCTCTCATCTGCTTCGCTGTTGCGTGTCTAATTGTCTCTTTGTGCCGCTTCAGCCTAATGTGGCCTCTATTTCATCTTCATTCATCTGGCTTCATGGTTGAAGAGTTACACATTCCTCTCAAATCAGCCAATCATTGATCTGCATTCTTCATGAGTTCACTTAATCCTATCATTCATGAACCAATCAGTGGTCTTTATTCTTAATTTATTTGTGTAATAGTACACTGTGACAATATATTGATAATATAATATTTGAACCATGTAGTCAGGAATCATATCATTAGTTCAAGCATAACTGTGGAGCGTAACACTGTATTTTTTTTTTAAATATGCAGACTCGTAGTATAATAGTAATGCATTTAGATATTTTACATAGTGCATTTAAATCTGTACTAGAAATCATAGTTGTGTTAATGGTCACCTGATATGTAATGTGCTGCTTATTCTTGTGTTTTTCTAGGCGTCCCTGGGTGTGCGGTATCTCGTCTTTAGGTATTGATCACACTAGCATTCTGGGAGACACCATTGAGAAAATCGCCTGGCAGAAAGGAGGGATTTTTAAGGTGAGTATTTGTGTGTTGTGACCGTACACTCAAAGTTTGGAGATTTTGAAGGTATTCAGTGGGATCATATGTTTATTTCAGCCAGGAGTTCCTGCATTCACAGTCAAACAGCCTGACGGGCCGATGAAAGTGCTTCAGGAGAGAGCAGAAGAAGTTGGGGTGAGAAGTATAAATGTACATCAAGATGTCTGTTGTTATTATCTGAACTGTATTATTTCAATGCCACAAATTGAACTCAAAAAATGTTTTTTATGTCAAGTTTTCTCATATTTATTTATTTATAAAAACTTATTTATTCTATATCATTGAGATATGAAGTTATTATGTAATATGTTTTTATCTATATTGATCTTGCCATGAAATAGCAATGAGTTGCTGATATGGCAATAAATAAACAAACTCAAACATATTCCAGTACATTTTAAAACTCACAAAACTCCACACATTTGGTTTCATATGTTTCGTTAAATTCATTCATTCTAAAAAATAAAAGACATCTTTATGATTTACATTAATAACTCAAAAACAGGTTTATTCAGGAATTAAAGACTGCAGTTTTGCTCTCAGATGCACAAATGTTCTGTTGCAGCTGTGTTTGGATTTTTTTTCTTTGTAAAATTGGCAAACCCAGCCAATTTTGTGTACAAAATAGAGCGATATCTGTTAAAATCGATCACACTTGCCATCGCCATTATGGAAAATTTGATTTATGCAATATGAAGCTAATAACTGATAAATATATACAGTGGTCCCTCGTTAATCGCGAGAGTTACGTTCTAAAAATAGCCTGCAATAGGTGAAATCCACAAAGTAGTTTATTTTTTACAATTATTATAGATGTTTTAAGGCTGTAAAACCCACTACACACTTTATACACTTTTCTCAGACAGGCATTAGCATTTTCACACTTTTTCTCTTGTTTAAAAACTCTCAAAGTTCAAACTTTCGTAAAAAAATAAGTCCAGTATTATAGAATGAAGAAAATGAAACCTGTCGTCAGGTGCAAACATTCATCGCTGTCAGCAAAAGGTTTATAAAGCTTTTTAGCATTTGGGCGGATAATGTTGGCATCCAGCGTAATGTTTTTTTTTTTTTCCTGCAGTTATTGAGCCACATGCGCATGGCACATCATTGTGTGGCGCATCCAGTGTGCGACACCCCCCCCCCCTTTACGATGGTCTTTCTGCGAATAGTTGTAATACTTTTTGCATCCTTGCTGAAACTCACACTGCTAGCAGTTGAAGATTTATGTTAATTTGGCAAGCTGAACGTATTCTGTACTGTACAGGAGACACGGCAAAAAGGAGATTGATTGACAATGATCTACAGCTAATCAGGATGCAGAACACAATGCGCTGTTAAAAAAAAAGTTTTATAACGAGGGACCACTCGCAGATTAATAAAAAATACTGATATTAATTATTCTGAGCCTGATTACAACAACATAACACAAATAGGGGGAAAAGTATTTAGATCTTTATTTCCCAAAATAATTTACAAATTGTCTTTGTAGTATAAATCTAAAGAATGTCTGATGTGTGTGGCATCTCACTTCATGTCGAAGTTAAAACCTAATACTTATAACATAGCTAGCAGCACAGAAATAATTTGTAATTCATCAGGCAATAATTTTTCTAATCAGCTAATAACATTTTAAAATCCACATTTATTGGCTGATACTTTGATCGCCAATGTATATTGTCTAATTAAAGAAAATAAATATCAACACCCATAATGTCAACAATGCAAATTTTCAATTGGTTTGCTGATATAAATGATATACAGGGTGATTCAAAAAGAATACCACAACTATGAAAATCGAGAACTCTGCAAAGAAGAAAAGGAGAGTTAAGCTCTTTCTGTCGTCAATTAAAGGAAGCTTTGAAGTTTTGGAAAACTTTAAGTACTCTTCACATTGATTAATTACCCAAGGTTCCATCATGTTTCTTTGATTAAATACAGATTTTCTTTTTTTAATTATCCTGTATTGAATACATAGTATAAGTGTTACCAATGTTGCTGAGATGGCATTAAAACATAAATAAATGGTTTGCTCATATTGTTCTCTCTGTTTCTCAGTGTTCGCTGTCAGTGTGTCCAGATCTGGATGAGTATGAGAGTGAAGGTTCCCTCAGCTTGGGTTTAGCTGGTCAGCATCAGCGCAGTAACGCATCTCTGGCTCTTCAGCTCTCACACACGTGGCTACAGAGACACGTCCTCACAGGTGTGTGTTCGTGACCCTATGTGGATTACTTGGTATGTTTTTCTGTGTGTTTATAATCATCTGTTTGTTCCTCAGATCCAGCGTCTTCAGTGGAGTTCAGTGGTGTGAGTTCAGCTGCAGCGTTTCAGCCCAGTCCTGCAATGATCAAAGGTCTGTGAAAACACACCAATTAAAGTCAGCATGAAACCGAAGTTGCATAGTCTTTATTTCTAAAGCACGATTCACAATTATGACTATTTTTGCCACAATTGTCCCCAGATAAAATGGTAATGAGGTGCTATATTTGTGGTTTTACTTGTTGTACTGAACATAAAGTTAGGGCGACACTGTGGCTCAGTGGTTAGCACTGTTGCCTCACAGCAAGAAAGTTGCTGGTTCGAGTTCCAGCTGGGTCAGTTGGCATTTCTGGGTGGAGTGCATGTTCTCCCCATGTTGGCGTGGGTTTCCTCCGGGTGCTCTGGTTCTGGTTCAAACACATGCGCTATAGGTGAATTTTTATTCGGCTTAGTTTCATTATTCATCAGGGGTCGCCACAGCAGAATGAACTGCCAACTTATCCAGTATATGTTTTACACAAGGCAACCCAAAGTGCTGAAATACAATTGGCTAAACTACCAGTGGGTGGAGTTACAGACTAAAACAAATACTAACATTCCAACACAAAACACACATTTTCTAAGCAGATTAACTGACTTCAGCATAGTTTTTCAGATAAATAAGTATGTTTACTTGGCATGCTTCTTAAATATCATCAATCAGAGGACAGAATAGATGTTGTTGAAGATCAGCCATGATGAAGTATTGAAGGATCTGTCAGTTGTGGTAAATGTTTATGATGTTTTGACAGGTCTTGCAGAGACTGAGTGGCCTGGACGCAATCAGACACTAAAACACGGTCCTGTGACGTATTACATGGATGGAGCTCACACCACACGCAGCATGCAGGCCTGTGTGCGCTGGTTCAACGAGGTCGCAACACAACATGAGAGGAACGCAGGGTGAGACCACATTTCTCTTTATTTATTTCTTTATTTGTTTGTTTGTTTCATAATACCACTTTAAATGTGATTGTGACTTAAAGACTTAATCTTAAGTAAAATTAAGATTTAAACTATTAATAGACGTTCAAACTATTTTAACTTATTTACATTAATATTAAAAAAATATTTTTAAATTGTATAAATTATTTAACTTGGGTAATATTTGTCATTTTGACGTAAATATTTATAAATATGTAAAATATTTAAGGTAGTAGCATGATAATAATTTAAAGTAACACTGTCTAAAAATGCTTGTGTGTGTGTGTGCAGAGGTTCAGTGCTGAGGGTTCTCTTATTCAACGCTACAGGAGAGAGAGACTGTGCCGCCATGCTTAAACTGCTGGCAGTGAGTTACTCATTCATTATCAAACCACACTGAACTGAACTGACACTCTGAAAACTGAACTGACACCGTTTCAATTTACTATAATCTTCTATGTAAAGCTGCTTTGACACAATCTACATTGTAAAAGCGCTATAGAAATAAAGATGAATTGAATTGAATCATTTTATGAATCATTTGACTCTTGTGAACCACATATAGATTCTGCTTTATATGTTGATGCCTTCTCTCTGTTTCAGCCCTGTCATTTTGACTTTGCCGTGTTCTGTCCAAACATCACAGAGGCCATTGCGTCCTGTAATGCAGGTAAGAGGTGCTTTTAACAGGAGTCCTGTACATTTATTACAGGTAATAGACTATATAGCTGCTTTAGGAAAAACTAGCCAACATTATTAGCATGAAAAATTTTTAGAAGACTGAAGGCTTTTGCCAGTAATGCACATTTTTATTTATATTTTGGCTGAAAGATACTGGTAAAAAATCTCTATTACATTTTATTTATTTGCTTTTTAAAGTATTGAATTGGTTGTTTAGCATAATTGTAATGTCAGACTCTTGTAGGATTAATAATACATTCATTATGTACTCCGATACGGCGCTACGAATCTATGCTGTTTTCAACTTTTCTAAAGCACAGCTATTATCTCGATAAAATTCATGTTAATCATTTAGCAATGAAGCTAGAGTCACTGGGCAGACAGAAGACCTGCTCTATTGTGAAGTAAATTTGACATGCGAATGAAACTCAAAATGTTCATGCGCCTATTTACACGCGAATAACGGGATTTATTCGCGCGTCTGGTGTGAACGCAGCATTATGACGCAGTTAACGTTAAATGTTAAATGCATGTACATTTATATGTATTTATGCATGTATTATATCCTCTTTGCGTCAAATTACAAAAAAACGAATTACCGATTGTGCGAGGTGTTTCTAATGCAGCATCTATGGGGCCGGGAGTTGTACTCTCCCATTCACTGTGCTTTAAGTTTATCCAACTATGACTACTTGTGCTACTGAGAGACCCAGAAAGGTGAAAAGGGTCCATTGTGTAGCCATCAGTTTTAGTCTTGTATGGACTGAATAATACCTTTTCAAATCAAATCAAGTTTTTATTTGTTATAATAATGCTTCATAACAAAATCTGTTAAATCTAAAAGTTTAAAAAAAACTACAGTGATATTTGTCTAACACACTCCTCTCCTTCAGACCAACAGAACTTCAACGTTTCTGTTGAGAACATGCTGACCCGTTGCCTGGATAACCAGCAGAGTTGGCGCGTCCTGAATGGCCAGGAGGAGAAGCCGGAGGCAGAGCTTCTGATAGGCGGAGGGCTGCCATTGGTAGCTGAGCGTCACGGCGACACCCTGGTATTTCCCTGCATCCTCAGCGCCCTGCAGTGGATCAGTCAGGGCCGAGACTCAGTCCTGGCAGATGCAAACAAGCACACAATACCTGTCAAACCTAGCATAAGCGCTAAAGCTGCGCCGCTACGAGAGGCCCAGAACATACATGTCCTCATCACAGGCAGCTTACATCTGGTCGGAGGAGCTTTAAAACACTTGGATCCCGCTTTAAACTCTTAATGCACTTTTCTCCAGTGTCAGACTTGCAGAAAGTGCGCCACCTAGTGCCTAAAATCTCACTCACAGCTCAGTATTACTGCTAATCATCAAGATGAAAAAAAATCATGCTTTTAAAGTACGTTGGACCAATTTATGAGGTTTTGTAAAGGGCACATCAATCCAAATCTACTTGAGCTGCTCGTGTTTACCTGGATTTGACGTACTTGGTGCATTAGTTCATATTTCCGTTTCCTTTTTTTACACTACAGTTTGTTTTAAACCAGTTTGTCTCTTTCTCTAACTGGAAAGCGAGAGGTTGCCTGTCTGTCAGTGTTATTATTGTTATTTTTATTACTGCACTGATAAAAATGTGCCATATATAAAACACTGTTCTCTAATTATGTAGTAATATATCATTTCTAACTCATGCATGGGGAAAATCTGCCTTTATACATGCAAAAAATGATGTTCAGTGCATGTCAACACTGAGGTGCCCACATTTGTTCATGGTACATAAACATGTTGAATTTGTTGTCTATATAAATAATATACATCAAATGATTTTTCAATCAAATCTGACTTTTTACGTTTGTAATGACACTGTTTTTGTAGTGTTTTATGTTCTAATTAATTAGTGTATAGATCAGGGGTGTCCAAACTCGATCCTGGAGGGTCGGTGTCCTGCTGAGTTTAGCTCCAACTTGCCTCAACACACCTGCCAGGAAGTTTCTAGTACAGGGGGGTCAAACTCCGTTCCTGTAGGGCTGTTGCCCTGCACAGTTTAGTTCCAACCCTGCTCCAACATACTTAACTGTAGGTTTCAAACAAGCCTGAAGGACTTAATTAGCTTGACCAGGTGTGTTTAATTAGGGTTGCAACTAAACTGTGCTGACCTGTGGCTCTCCAGGAACTGAGTTTGACACCTGTGTTCTATATCTAGTAAGAGCTTGATTAGCTGGTTCAGGTGTGTTTGATTAGGGTTTGAACTAAACTCCAGGACCGAGTTTGGACACCCCTGGTATAGATTAAATTGAAATAGGTTTTTTGAGTATGTTACAATAGTTATGATGGGTTGTTTTTGTTATCTGTTAAAGACTGGAGGATTAATATAAATAATAATGTGAGTAAATATTGGTTTGGATCAATAAAATTGATACCGCTCTTGTCTTAACGTGCCATAAGGTGCTATTAAAATGTTCCAAGTACTGTACATACCAGATTAAAATTATATGAAAATATGCAAAGAGTTTAATATTTTGTCTGCATTAATTCATAGTAAATGTTTGCATTTCATTTATATATATTACAATTATTTTTATTCATTAATTTTCTTTTCGGCTTAGCCCCTTTATTAATATGGGGTCGCCACAGTGGAATGAACCGCCAACTTATCCAGCATATGTTTTACGCAGTGGATGTCCTTCCAGCTACAACCCATCACTGGGAACAACCATACACACTCATTCACATACATACACCACGGTCAATTTTTTAGCATACCCAATTCACCTATAGCGCATGTGTTTGGGCTTGAGGGGGAAACCCGCACCAACACGGGGAGAACATGCAAACTCCACACAGAAATGCCAACCGACCCAGCCGAGGCTCGAACCAGCAACCTTGCTGTGAGGCGATCGTGCTACTCACTGCGCCACTGCGTCATCCTTATTTATTATTAAAAGCTATAAAACAAAATTAATAAGAAGTATTTACGGTGGACGTTCATGCATTCTCCTTTGGCTTAGTCCCTTTATTCATCAGGGGTCACCGCAACAAAATTAACCACCAACTAAAGCTGTGGTCACACTAGAGTTTGAGCTTGCGAAATTCTGTCGTACGGCGCTGCAAAACGCGGCGGGATTAAACAAGATGATTAGACATGAAAAAAAAGCGAGCGATTGGTCCATGTTTTAAATTTCTGTCCAGAGAGGTCATATTTTGATCCTGGATTGGTCTCACGCAGTCAAGTGATGCGATTTTGCAGGTCAGAGTTCACCAAGCTTGAACTTTGCACTGCAGCGAAATGCGAAACTTGACGCATGACCCTGCGTTTCCGGTCTGACGCATTCGCCTGCGTATGAATGGAAGTCTATGGGGAGAAAAGTCCAGTGTGACCACGGCTTTATCCAGCATGTTTCCAGCTGCAACACAGTACGGCTACAGCTAACCACTGAGCCAACGTGTCGCATATTTACGGTGGACCTGATTTTGGTAATACAGATAGAAACACCGATTTCTGAGGACACGTTCCATCGAAAGATTCTTTAGTTTCTGGGGTTTATTTCTCAAATATCTAGATCAGAGGTGTCCAAAGCTGGTCCTGGAGGGCCAGTGTACTGTATAGTTTAGCTCCAACTTCCTTCAACACACCTCCCTGGAAGTTTCTAGTATACCTAGAAAGAGCTTGATTAGCTGGTTCAGGTGTGTCTGATTGGGGTTGGAACTAAAATATGCAGGACATCGGCCCTCCAGGATGAACAAACTAGCCACTCAACATCTGTGGATCCTCCAGAGACTTAATTTATCTATTTTATTTACTTATTTATTTTTATTTCTTTACTTCTATTTTTTGTTGTCACCCGCTAAACTATGATGTCATTGTTGTTTTGCTCATTGACATTGTATGGGATTTGTCTGGGACAGTGCTAAGTTTCCTCCGGGTGCTCCGGTTTCCCCCACAGTCCAAACACATGCGCTATAGGTGAATTGAGTAAACTAAATTGGCTGTAGTGTATGAATGTTTCCCAGTACTGGGTTGCAGCTGGAAGGGCATCTGCTTTATAAAACATATGCTGGATAAGTTGGCGGTTCATTCTGCTGTGGCGACCCCCGATAAATAAAGGGACTAAGCTGAAGGAAAATAAATGTATTACTAATAGTTTGTTCATGTTAGTAAATATATTAACTAATGGACCATTATTGTGTTAAGTGTTACTGTATTTACATATGTATAATTATTTATACATGCATATACTTTATTATTATAGATCAGAGTCAGTGGTCATGACCAATCACATTCAGGAAGACGACTGCCTAGTTTACTGAAAAATAAATTGATAGAAGACCCTCTAGTGTAATTTAATTTATTGTTTATTTATTTTATTATTATTTTATTTACTGATTATCTTTATTATTTGTGCTCTGTTCTGTAAATTTAAGTGTTTATTTGAATTTTACCTTATTGTATTTGTGTTATACGGCAATAAAAAAGGTTTAATATTGTCATTGTGACAAATTAGCTTTATGTAAATTCCCTCTCCTTAATGTATTTTCGTTTGTATTAGTAAATATTTAATGCTTTATTTGTTATTATTATTTTTTTTATTCATTCATTCGTTCATTTTCTTTTCGGCTTAGTCTCTTTATTAATCAGGGGTCGCCACAGCGGAATGAACCGCCAACTTATCCAGCACGTTTTTACGCAGCGGATGCCCTTCCAGCTGCAACCCATCTCTAGGGAATATTATTATTATTATTATATTATTATTATTATATTATTATTATTATTTTATTATTATTATTTTATTGTTATTATTATTTTATTATTTTTTTTTATTATTATTATTATTTTATTATTGTTATTTTATTATTATTATTATTTTATTATTATTATATTATTATTATTATTATTTTATTATTATTATTGTATTATTATTATTATTATATTATTATTATTATCATTTTTATTATTATTATTATTATTTTATTATTATTATTTTATTATTATTATTGTTTTATTATTATTTTTATTATTTTTTTTATATTATTATTATTATTTTATTATTATTATTATTTTGTACTATTTTATATGGGTAACACATTACAATAAAGTTGCATTAGTTAATTTAATACATTTACTAACATGAACAAACGGTGAACAATACATTTATTACAGTATTTATTCATGTTAACATTATTTAATGGAAATACAGTTGTTTATTGTTAGTTCATGTTAACTTACGGTGCATTAGCTAATGTTAAAGCATGAATCTGGATGTTAATAATGCATTAGTAATGTTGGACTATGATTAATAAATGCTGTACAAGTACTGTTCATAATTAGTTCATGTAAATACTGTACATTAACATTAACTAATGAAACCTTATTGTAAAGTGTGACCATTATATGCTGCTTGGATATAATGTTATATATGTTAAACAATGGAAGTTGAAATACCTGTTTGTTATCTGAAGGTTAAATAAAGAAAGGGGGAAAGTAATAAAGAAATGATTGAATGAATGAATAGCTTTACGTAATTATTGTGTGTCTTCCGGTCGGCAGGTGGTGGTAAAGTGTTTTTGCGCCGCTGAATCCGTCCTGGGGACCGCAGAGGAACAGCAAGGATGCAGCGCGAGAAAACCGGAAGCTCTGGCGGCGGTGAAAAGTACGAATAATTTACTAATTTTATACGCTTAACGTTCATTCAAACTGTTAAACCTGTCATTTAAATACATTTTAATATACCAAGCACGTATTTGTACCGCTGTAACATAGCTAGTCTTCAAAACGACGCTGTAAATGTGATATTTGTGTGTGTCGGTCTGGATTTGTGTCTTTGTCGGGCCGAAAGAAAACACAAAATGATTCACACACTCAAAACAGCGTCATAAAATACCAAATATGTCTTTAATACGAGCGTAATTCTAACATAAATCAGTATGTACGGGTTTTGTTGATAACTTAGCTTCATATGTGTAGGCGGAATGGTTTTAAAATATAAGTGTGTGTGTTTGTGTTCAGGCCGGACAGAGAGACCGCCATCATGTCGAAATACTACGATGGCGTCGAGTTTCCCTTCTGTGATGAATTCTCCAAATATGAGAAGCTGGCGAAGATCGGACAGGGCACCTTCGGGTGAGTATTTGATGTTTGTGTGTGTAAATATACCATAATGTTTATTATCCAGTAATAGACCCTTTTCACATGACGTCACGCGGTGTCCGGTTTCACTCCACGCAGTGGATCGTTACTTCCGCCCACACAGAAATCCCCATCGAGAACTCATCCAGTCAGCTGTATATTTAACTACAGATATGGTTAGACCAGGGATGGGCAAAGTTGATCCTGGAGGGCCGGTGTCTCTGCATGGTTTTGCTCCAACCCTAATCAAATACACCTGCCTGTAGCTTTTTTTTTTTTTTTTTTTTTTTTTTTTTTTTTTTACCTGCCTGTAGCTTTCTAGTGATCTTGAAGACACTGATTAGTTGTGTTTGATTAGTGTTGGAGCAAAACTCTGCAGGGACACCGGCCCTCCAGGATCAAGTTTGGCCATCCCTTGGTTAGACTGTGACTACGGCTGTTTTTGTTGTCTGCATTTAAGGTGAGACGTCTGACATAAAAAAAATAAAGATCATCCAGATTTCAGCTTGAACCAAGAAAATGGGACTTTAAACAGAGTCTATTGCTTTGTGTTTCTGTCTTTACTGCAGATGAAGCTGGTTGTCAGTATTTGTCAAATAAAGAGTTCAGATGTTTACACGGGTGCTGAACATTTTATGTCAGATTTATTTATTTATTTTTTTTTTTGTGTTCTGAAGAATAATGAATAAATAAAACTGGGTGTTTTACTGTGGTTGTTTAGAGTGGACCGCTGATTCACAAACACATTCATATTATTCACATTCTCTGTTCTGTGACTTTTATTCTATATAGGTATTTTATTCATGAACATAAAACATTCATGTCTGTTTTATATTTAAATTAAATAGAATAACAGTGTTGTATGTGGCTCTTAATCGAACAAAATCATTCTTGTTTGAAAAATTGGCACAAAAAATTTACAGTTGCAAAAATAACAGCAAGAAGACTGCATTTGAATTCAGTATTATTAGATCATGAATTTATTTGTAACATTAATTAAAAGGTAGCACAGATATCAAATTAAATCCACCCAAGAGGTAGGACATAATTCATTTAAATCGAGGAACTGAACAAAACAATAGATTAATAAATAATGAAACTCGTTGCATTTACAGACATAATGAAAAGGTTGCAAACATATGCTTTCCTTGATAAACAATAGCTTATTCCTATTCTTAATAACTTAATGATTTTCAAACTCAGGAAGGAGTTCAGTATTGAAAGAGACACATGGCCAATACCAATAATGGTGTTAAATCAGATTGTGCAATGTTAATATTTTTATTTGGATATTTACAAATAAGGGACTATTTAACAAAACATAAGAATTGGGAACAGTTCAGAAGAGAACCAACAAACATAGAAAAACACTTGATTCATCTGATTGAAAACAAGGGTGTAATGAAAAAACAAGTGTCCTTAATTTATTGCAAAATGATGAAGGATATGTCGGCTAATACACAGCATATAAAACAACAATGGGAAATGGAACTCAATGTGACATTGGATGATGATACTTGGGTGGGTGTTTGCTCTGGTTGCCATAAGGGAGTGGGGAGCCAAATATGGAAGAAGTTTGACTGGAAGTCTAAAATTCGATTTTTCAGAATCTTTGAAAGAAGATGGGGACCAGTCCAAAGCCTCATTAGATAGGTCACTTAGGTCTCTTAAGTTTGTATGTTTGCTTGAAGTTTGTCTATTTGCTGCCCCCCCATCCCCCCAGATCTCTATTGTCACTATATATATATATATCTTTATTTGTGAGTTCGGGCCCAATCTCAGGACTGTGTGTGTGTGTGTTTTTTTTTTTTTTTTTCTATTATTGTTTGTATTTATCTTGACTGTTGTCAATAGAAGTTCAAAAAAAAATATTTTTATTTGTAAATTTCCCAGAGAAGTTTCCCATTCATTCAAAGGTAAACCGGAACTAAAAACACACTGCGTTGCTGATAGGGGCAAGTGAACTGATGTCATTGTGAAAAGGGTCTATTCACTGTCTGAAATGACAGATGTTATGTCAGACCTCCTTATTTTGTAAAGTGAAAGCGTCCATTTGTAACACAATACAGCTACTGCTACTGGGCATGCGCACATAAATACAGCATACATTTAGTCACAATTTACATTACACAATAATATTGTGACTTTCTTTGTAGGGGTAGATCATTCTCTTCCTTTTGTTTTCAGCTGTACACAACTCTCCATTATGCTGATTAAAGTTACTAGCTAGTATTTCTTATGTTCTTTGGATAAATGTTTTATCAAAGTAATTTTTCTTATTCACCGTTTTTCTTACTTAGATTTTTTGTCTTGTTTCTAGTCCAAATATCTACAAATTCTTAAATCAAGAAGCATTTTTTATACAAGAAAGGCATATTGTCTTGTATTAAGAAATATGTCAAAATTAAGCAAAATAATCTGCCAGTGAGTAAAGCAAAATAATACTTGTCAAAAGGAAAAACAAGATTATTGTTTTTTTTTCTGTACAAATTATAGCATCACACAGTTGTTATAAAACGAGTCTATATACGTTCTTTATGAAGTTCATATAAATCAAAACATTAAGTTAATGGAGTTTTACTCATGTATTATGGCTCATGAATGAGAAGTCTTGCATTTTACAGAATATAACTTGGGGTGGATGGGGTCTTAGCATTTGGAGTTTGCTTTATTTTTGACATACAAGTAGCTATATGATTGCTGGTCAGTGAGTATGTTTACATGGACACCAATAATCCGATTTTAATATGATTAAAACAATACTCTGATTAAGAGTCTACCATGTAAACAGAGTTTTTTTTTTTTACCTTAATCCAACTAAAGTCATAACCGAACTATTTATCGAAGAGAAATTGAATTAAGACACGTGGAGTATGTTGATTTTAGTGGCATTATAAATGCAGTACACAAACTAAGTTCAGTAATCAAACTATTAGCATCATGTAGGACTTTTCACCGCACTTTGCGACAGGATATTTTATACACACATGGCTGCTTAAGACTATGCTCCTTTTCACTGCACCTACCGAGTCACTATAGGACCACAGACACCTGTAGGGTTTTTTTTTTTTATCATCATTCGGCATCCAATATCTCCGTTTGTCATGGAGACGTGAATAAAATGTTGCCAAATGAAAGTGAAACTGCCAAACTGCACTTAAAGTTAAAGAATTAAAGATGAAACAACCAAAATTACATGAAATGTGGATAGCTTGGTGACGCAATGACATTAATCAATCTATGTGCTATAACATGTAAAACGGGATCATAAACGGAGCATTCAAGTAGTAACTCATGTAAACGCCTTAATCATATTATTATCTTATTCAGATTAAGGCAAATACTTCAATTACTCATGTCCATGTAAATGTAGTCAGTGAGACGTTTAATGATTTGATTTTGTTTTTTCTCTCTATAGAGAGGTCTTCAAGGCTAAACACCGACAGACGGGGAAGAAAGTGGCTTTGAAGAAAGTTCTGATGGAGAATGAGAAAGAAGGGGTAAGAAAATGAACCTCCATATTCTAATAAATGGTTATATAGTTGTATTAGCCACTGTTTACATCTGGTAATAATATATATTAAAGTCATTGTAATAACATAATAATGACGTTTAATGCGGATGTAAAAGGGATCTAAATTATATTGTGCTTTTTTCACTTGCATCCACTTCCAGAGGCTGTTAAAAATACAATAACATTAATAGTGAACACACTTATTTGGTCAAATGTTTTAACTAGTCTAAAAAAAAACCAGCTACTCTCCATATACAGACCTCATTCATAAAAAATTACATTATGCAATGTTCATGCACACAAATCAGATGGGATTTAACCTTTGCCATCTGTAATTGTAGATTTGGTTTGAAAATGGAGAAGTGTAAAAATCACAATGTTGTCCTTACAGTACTGACCTCACTCTTATTTTAATAACTAAAATTGTTTTATTTAAATGCACCAAAATACAGGGCTCCCACACTTGAAAGTACTTGAACTTCAAACATATGGATTCAAGGCCTGGAGCCTACTTAAAACTAAACCAGGTCCTTGAAAGTGCTAAATAAAATATGGTGGTTTTTTCAACAATTGTACTGTGCTGATGTCAAAAACTGAAAAAAAAGAGAAATCCTTAATTTAAAAGTCTTGCAATCTTGTAGAAGAATTATGACAGAAAAATGCACATTTTATCAGTGTTTCAGAAACCACATTTGAATATTACCAGTAATGAATTCAACTAATTTTATTAAAGTAGTTTGAACATGACTGTTTAAAATGTAAAAAATTTTTTAATGACTTCTCAATAACATCATCATTACTATGATATTTGAATGTAAATATTAAGTATAAGTGAAATGTTATGTACAGTTAGGACTTTCATGGTGCTACATACAGTTAAAGTCAGAATTATTCGCCCCCCTTTGATTTTTTTTTTCTTCTTCTCTATTTTTAAATATTTCCCAAATGATGTTTAACAGAGCAAAGAAATTTTCAAAGTATGTCTGATAATATTTTTTTCTTCTGGAGAAAGTCTTATTTGTTTTATTTCGACTAGAATAAAAGCAGTTTTTAAATTCTTAAACACCATTTTAAGGACAAAATTATTAGCCCCTTTAGGCTAATTGTTTTTTTCGATAGTCTACAGAACAAACCATCGTTATACAATAACTTGCCTAATTACCCTAACCTGCCTAGTTAACTTAATTAACCTAGTTAAGCCTTTAAATGTCACGTTAAGCTGTATAGAAGTGTCTTGAAAAATATCTAGTCAAATATTATTTACTGTCATCATGACAAAGATAAAAAAAAAAACGTTATTAGAGATCAGTTATTAAAACTATTATGTTTAGAAATGTGTTGAAAAAATCTTCTCTTCGTTAAATAGAAAACTGGGAAAAAAAATAAATGGGGTCAAATAATTCTGACTTCAACTGTATGCTGGCGGTGTAAATTACAACAGTGTTTGATCTGAAATTAATGGTGCTTTAAAAAGTCATTAAAAGTCCTTGAGTCTGCGGTTTATGAAACAGTGGGAACCCTGAAAATGTATTGCCTGTTCACTGAGAAATGCATACAAATATTTATTTTCAAAGGACTCATTTATGTATGCCGAGCACACTATTACTGTAAAAAGTTTGGTGTAAAATAACTTGTACTTGTTTGAATGCTTTTATTGTATTTACTAAATTTGTATTAGTCTGCATAGTTTTAAACATGAGCATAGCCAATGAATATAACATGGTATTAAATAAATATAAAATACTAACACTTAAGTGTATCTGTGCTCTCCTCCTCAGTTTCCCATCACAGCTCTGAGGGAGATCAAGATCTTACAACTGCTCAAACACGAGAATGTGGTCAACCTCATCGAGATCTGCAGAACAAAGGGTGAGGGTGAGGATAAAGTCCTGTTTAATACACTTTACATTCTGTCACTGCTCTCATTACTGCTGTATTTTACAGAAAACAAGTTGAATGTGATAGTAAGTCAAAATTGCATTAGTCAGAGAGGAAAAAAAACAATTAGTTGAATTGATGTGCTGGTCTGATTTTATAGGTCCTTTCAGAAGTAATGTAAAGTAGGCTACTGAATACTTCAAGTACAAAACTTTCTTGAACTGATTTAGATTTAACTGTATTATGGAAATTATAATACATTATATATTCCAATTAAATTATACTGACATTTATTTATAAACATCAAGCCTAATCAAGCCATCAAGCCTTGCCACCATATAATCATGCATTCTTAATTGTTAGTGGTTTTCCCTGTTGGGAAGAGGTAAAATGTGTCATGTTTACTGTTGATCATTAGTTGGAGGTATTAACCCTTTAGATAGGCCTGTGCAAAAAAGTTTCTGGCTTTTATATTGAGTTCTGTTGAGAAAAAAAGCAGATTGTAGTGTGCGTGCATGAATACACTTACTATGGCTTATTTGCACTGCAACTGATTATCAACAGTAAAAAAAAATCCCAACAGTGAACACCAGCAACAATCAAAAATGCATGATTATATGCTGGCATGGCTTTGCAATCAATAAATGTCATTTTAAATTGAAGTCAATGGGGCAAAAAACAGCTACTAATATAACAAAAGGATTGTACATTACCAAAGCATTTTCCCAAAATATGTGTCAAAGTAAGATTTGTCACCAAAAATCATCCCATTTGCTGAAACGCTGAGAAAGTTGTGGCCAAATTAAACCTCGAAATCACCCCAGAGTGGATGAAAACATCCCCAACAGCACACAAGGGTTAACCAATTTTTGCAATGCACAATATAAATACTTGTTTCTATCTCATTGGGAACAAATCCAAATTTGTGACATCTTTATTTATTTATTAATTTTGTTTATTGTATTATTTAAGTCCCTTTAGAACAGGGGTGCTCAACCCTATTCCTGGCGATCGACCTACCTGCAGTTTTCAGTTGCAGGCCTTATCAAACACACCTGCCTGTAATTATCAAGTGCTCCTCACGTTCTAAATAATTGGTACAGGTGTGTTTGATCAGGGTTGGACCTGAAATCAACTGGAAGGTCGATCGCCAGGAACAGGGTTGAGCACCCCTGCTTTAGAACATAGGTCACGGGACAATTCAGATAATTTAAGTGACTTGTTAAATTATATTTGACTAACTGTCCGTTATGGGGCACTGCAGGCTTTGTTTTGAGGAAGAGCATTCATATTTGTTTTTTAGTCTTAACAGCTTGTGTTCCTAGAAAATACAGCATTAAAGCAGTGATGTCATTTATATTTTAATTTATATGTTGAAATTGTGATTTAATTTTTTTTTCTGCAGAAATATTTCATTGACACTTTAGGTGATTTAATATTAAAGACATTTATTTACTACTAATTGCATTTTGTTAAATTTAAGCATTGCAAGTGTTTCTTCTAAATAAAATTATTTCATCTAGCTCTGGTTTTGAGGATTATAATGCCAATAAAAGTGCTTTTTGTGCTGGTCTCATTTCTTTCAGCCACTCAGTTTAACCGTTATAAGGGCAGCATTTATCTGGTGTTTGATTTCTGTGAGCACGACCTCGCTGGACTGCTGAGCAACGCTAATGTCAAGTTCACTCTGGCGGAGATCAAGAGGGTCATGCAGATGCTGCTCAATGGACTCTACTACATACACAGAAACAAGGTACGACTAAGGGCTGCATGATATTGGAAAAAAAGGACATTGTGATATTTTATTTTTCTGCAATATTAAATATAATTTTACTAGATTAAATTAATAGCTTTATTTGGAAATAATTCATCATTTTCGATGCATTGAGATGATTTTGTACGAAGTGCATCCTCAAAAAATATAATAAATCAATCACAAACATTGATAAATACAGTAGAGCAATGCTGCTGTACAAATAAAATGCACAGTGGGTTATATTTTTCTGGAAGGCTAGCAATATTCTGATACACAAATTTAATAATCAAATGTAAAATAACACTATAGTCCTTATCAAATATAATATGTTGTGCCTGAATACTTTAAACTGATTATAAAAAAAATGCTCACAGTCACTGATCTCAAAAACTCACACAAATGATAAATGTTTTGGTAACTTTGTCGTTAAATGTTGCAATGAGAAATTATGAATGTTTTCAAATGTAGCTCCTGGTCAATTATGATACCAGTTTGGCATTGCAGATCCTGCAATGTGCATGTTGTATATCTATGCTGAAATAATATATTTTGCAGCGCTAGTATGACAGCAGGCTTGCTAGAGTTAACTCAAATTCAACAATTTATTTATTTCCTAAAAAAAATATTTAAATGAAGACATTTTGCCATTATTGTTAATTTTATCAGATGTGGGTGAAAAAAGTAATTATAGGGTCTAAAATGATACAATGTCAAAAGAGGCAGTCAAAAAAAGCATTTGATTGCTTCTGAAGTGTAAAAACTCTTGGTTGAATGTATTTAAAATGCCAAAAAAAAAAGGTATTTTCGTACTTCATTAAACCAAAGCATACAGATTACCTTTAATGATCCTTTTATTTTCTTGCTTTCCAATAGACTAAAATGTCGTGTAACATGGGTTTGTTCGTTTAAGAATAATTGATAATAATAATAATTCCTTACATTTTATATAGCGCTTTTCTAGACACTCAAAGCACTTTACACAATGGGGGGAATCTCCTCATCCACCACCAGTGTGCAATTGTCATTGCATTGCTTGTTCCATTTTAAAGTGATGTAGAAATTGAGAAAAAAGAAAGAAAAGGTTCTCGATGAAATCACAGTAGTTGAGAAAAGATGTTTTAATGCATGTTAAAGAGCATATCATATGGGTTTTTGAAAAAAAAAAATCAATTTGGAGTTTGTAACATAGTTGTCCTTCATTGTATTTTAGTGACTCTGCAAAGTCACTAAAATACAAAGCGCATAACTATTTTGTACCTTAAAAGAAAGATTTGGCTCTAAATTACCTCGGAACAGGTCTTTATATTTTAGAATCTTTTGCTTGCTACTGATCTACATCAACAAGATCACTGTAACATGTTTGCATAAATCCTGTCCGCCCACAAAATACAAGCACTCTGAAATGAAATGCCCATTTCAGACACTGAAAGACCAATCAAAACAGACTTGGTCATCTGACCAATCAGAGCAGAGTTGGGTTATTGAAGGAGGAGGGGTTTACAGACCCGAATTGATTTTTTTTTTTTTTTAAAGAAATACATCTTTGTTAACTACTGGTGATCGGATCACTGTAATTGCATGTTTATAAATTAATTGTTAGGGCCCGGACACACCATGCTGACGGTCGGCCATTGGGCTTCATCTGTACGGCTAGTTAGTTTGGCGTGTCTCACATATCACCTTCCGTCGGGTTAACATTGGAGCTTGTTAGCCTAATTCAGTGTGTATTGTTAGCTGAAAAAAACGCTCTGATTGGTTATTTAGCAACGAATAAGAGTGTGAGTGTGACCTAGTGAAATGACATAGCAAGTAAACAATTCAAGTCAAGAAGGGTCATAAAGAGGCCACCTGTAATTTTGCTACATTTCTCAAGTATTTGAAAATAAGATATTGATTATTAGACCGATATTTGCATAAATAAATCCCACCATGGTGAGTGACAATTACTGTGATAATGGTACTGAATGCTGCTTTGTTTACAATCTGTCTGTGCGCATCGCAGGTTTGGTTTCCCTTTGTGGAAGGAGAAAACATACTGTCCCCTGCTAGTGTAGAGAGACGCATCCTTGCGCAGATGCAGAATTCGGCTTGTTTCAGTCGTCTTTGGTCCATTTGGTGTGTTTATGCACCACTTACTGGCCCAGATGTGATCCAATGCAAGGAAACAACACCGATTTGTTGGTGCTTGTAGTTTGGCATTGGCTTGGTGTGTCCCGGGTTTCACATGTATGTTTTTACAAGCCGCTTTTATCAAAAGTGGATGCAGTGTTTCCAGACTAAAGTGTTTTGTGTGTTTCGTTTCAGATCCTCCACAGAGACATGAAGGCAGCCAATGTCCTGATCACCAGAGATGGTGTCCTGAAGCTAGCAGATTTCGGCCTGGCCCGAGCCTTCAGTTTAGCTAAAAACAGTCAGGGCAATCGCTACACAAATCGGGTGGTCACTCTGTGGTACCGACCGCCTGAACTACTGCTGGGTGAGTTAAACCACATCAAACACTTGTTACTTTTCATTTTTGCTTTGTGTTGATATTGTTATGATCCACTCATTAGAGTTGCAACATAAAGATAGATCAAGCAACAAAATAGTTTTAATGCAAATTAGTTATTATAATCAACTAATTTAAAAACAATGATGATATAAATAATGCAAAACAAACCCAAAATGTTAAAGAGTCAACCAGATGGTGTAGGTATTGACATGAGGACTCCTGAGTAACAACACAGTCAACTGCTCTAGCTAGCACAACAACTCTTATATACACATTGAACCAATTAAAGATTAGTAATGCAGTCATCCAATTAGGATCTACCACATTGTTTAATAAGGTCTGGAGACTTGGAATTATCACAATATGGATTTATTTATTTATTCTTTATTTTTGTAGGCGAGAGAGACTACGGGCCTCCCATAGACCTGTGGGGTGCAGGGTGCATAATGGCGGAGATGTGGACCAGAAGCCCCATCATGCAGGGCAACACAGAGCAGCACCAGCTCACACTCATCAGTCAGCTGTGCGGATCCATCACTCCTGAGGTACACACTTTACACCAGTGTTATTGGAAGATCAGGATCATACTCTTCAGATTCGTTGTTAGCGTTCTATTTTCTGGATTTTTATGCATATTTCACCTAAATTCATTCATTCATTTTCCTTCAGCTTAGTCCCTGATTTTTCATGCCAACTACTCTGGCATGTGTTTTATAATTGCCCTTCCAGTCGAATGCCCTTCCAGCCGCAACCCAGTACTGGGAAAATTTCATCTAAAATTAGTGCAAAATTTTTTAATAATAAACTTGAATCATTGTAATTATTTTTAGTTTAATATACAATAATTGTCATTTAGTAAACCAAGTGTAATAAGCATTTATGTAAAACTTAGATTCTTTATTTTTAAGTTTATTTGCATATTTTTTTACTTAAAATGAGTGCAAAAGCATTAACGTAAATTGATGTTTTTTTTCAATTGGCATAGTTCACATAAAATGATCACAGAGAGCTTAAATATGATGCATGGCTTGAATCCTTATTTCTTAAATGTATTTATTTACATATATTTCCAACTTTAAAATTGTACAAACAGCATAAATATTGCACTTGAAACCTTTTATAGAAGTTAAAAAAATTAACAAAACTTCTAAAAATAAATCAGACACTCTTGATATAGGAGGTCATTAATAATAAAATAACACCTAATACTGAAATGATCAAGCCATTTTAGAATGACCAAAACAACATTTCAGATGTTTTACAGTGTGCTCAGCCTGCTGGTTTATCCATTCACACACATTTTGATCATCACATGATCTCATAACAAAATCACATGACCTTTTTTAATGCGCATACTGGATTTTGTTCGGTAAAAGTGTTTCCATTGTAGTTTGAGCATCTTTTCTTATCGAATAAAAAATGTATTCCACTCAGGTATGTGCATATGTTTTTTGTGCATATTGTGTGCTTTTAATGCTGGCCAGGAAGGAGAGTTCAGCTCATTTTCAAAGAGCTGCGCTACGATTATTCCCAAATGCAAAGTTTATTTCAGGAAACCAGTGGAATTTTTGATAGATTGCTTGTGATACTTCACACATTCACATACATAAACAAATCCTGAACAGAGACTGGCAGTACCTATAGACATTATAATAGGTGGCGGCTGCGTTGACGTGTCGAAGCAATGGGCCGAAAGTGGACCATGCTTTCTATTATAATGTCTATGGGCAGTACATCAAATGTATGGACACACACACACACACCAATCAGCAGGGGAGAGATGCGCCAGTCACTGAATCCAGCATATTTGGGTTTTTCAGCTGTCCACCACATTCTGTTTTTATTTTATGTACTGTGTTTGTCATAGAGTTATCTGTAGCTCAAATGACGACATTCTGTATTAGCTTTTTGCTTGTACAGTGGCTCTGAACTGTCAAAACACCTCTCAAAGTGCTTTTTCAGATGCAGAAAAATCAAACCAAAATTTTTTATGACCGACAAAAGTTTTGGAGGCAGTGTGTCAATACAATTCACACAACGTGGGGTCAAATTTAGTTTTTAACATGCGAAAATTACGGACGTAAATTTTGTATTCAGTGTGCAAAAACCTTTACTCCTGTTGGATTTGGTTTGTCCTTAAGGCTGATTTAAACTTCTGCGTCAAGTGCACGCGTATGCTCCGGCGCAACCTACGTGTGGTTGCATAGCCCTCGCTGACGCGCACCTCTCAAAAAATGTAACTACACATTGCAACGATGTGTAGCACAAGCTCTGGGATTGGTCGGCTTGGTAGCGCTGATGAGTGTGGGCAGGACAGAGAGTTGCGCAAACTTGGAGCGAGTGTTTGCAAGTGTGGTGTCCCATGAGAGAGCTCCAGGTGGAAACTTTTGTTTTGTGTTAACCTTATTATTAAAGTTGTTGCTCGTCCGCTGTTTTTCGCCTCTGAATGAGCGAGTTTGAGCTACTTCTACATTAAGGAAGCGTTCAGAAAAAACAAAACACCAGCAAAGACACTCAACACAGAGAAACATAACATAACCTACTGCCAGCTAGTGTTTCAGAAGTGTTATTGCAGAGCAACACAAACAGAGCGCAGAAGTATAAATGCGCAGCAACGCGCAAGGCAGGCGCTGTGGGTCACGCCAATCACTTGATGCAGAAGTATAAATCAGGCTTTAGTGGTTTGTTAACATTACTCTGGATATCGTGGCTCTTGATAAGCATGAAGACTTGCTGTCTTGGTCACAGATGCACCAGCGAGATGCACACCAACAGTTTTTCCTCTTTTGAACTCTGATGTGTCTCATGTTGTGTGCATTGCAATATTTTAAACAAAACTGTGCTATTACTCTGCTTCACACTCTGCTCCTACTGGTGGAATGTGCAATCAATGAAGACTGCTCAAATTCAGCCATAACACTTCCAACACTAAATTAACCAGTGTTTCAGTTTCATTGTCCAACTTCTGTATATTTATTATGTATATGTGATACACATACATAGAGATAAAGCAATTTTGTTACATAGAAATGTCAATATATATATATGTGTGTGTGTATATATATATGTGTGTATGAATATGAGTATATGATAAGTATATATATCTAAATATAAATAGACATTTTCTCTAATATATGTATGAATATGTGTGTTTATATTTACACAAAGTACACTGTACACGCATATATTATATACAATTTTTATTTTGGATGCGATTAATCACGATAAATTTTTGCCCAGCACTACAGGGTATCTGCGGGGTCTTAAAGTCTTAAAATGTCTTACATTTCAAAAGCCAAATTTTAGGCCTTAAAGTCTTAAATCCACTAAAATATTATGTTGCAGGTCTTAAATAATTTTAAACTGGTCTTAATTTTCCTCTGTCCATGTAAAGTTATACTCAATTGGGCCAACACCCATCCAATCACCAACAATATATTTCAATAAAAGTTTTAAGAGACATTTATTTATTAACTCTTTTTACTTATTATTGTGGTTTAATTATCTTCCTAAGAATAGCGTGTTTTTAATGTTAAAGGTTTTAACTGGACTGTTTAAAAAATCTTTAGCATTTAGCCTTGTGTTGTCTGAAATTTCATTCATTATGGTCTTAAAATGGTCTTAAATTTGACTTGATAAACCCTGTGTAAACCCAGCACTAGTATTTATTGATCCGCCTATAAGTAACACCTGTATTCTGCACCGTCTCAGGTCTGGCCGGGTGTGGATAAGAAGTATGAACTTTACCAAAAGATGGAGCTTCCTAAAGGCCAGAAGCGTAAGGTGAAGGACCGGCTGAAGGCATATGTGAAAGACCCATATGCTCTGGACCTTATTGACAAACTGCTGGTTCTGGATCCAGCGCAGAGAATCGACAGTGACGACGCTCTCAACCACGACTTCTTCTGGTCCGACCCCATGCCCTCTGACCTCAAAAACATGCTCTCCACACACAACACCTCCATGTTTGAGTACCTGGCCCCGCCCCGCAGGAGAGGTCACATGCCCCAGCAGCCGGCCAATCAGAACAGAAACCCAGCCACCACCAGCCAATCAGAGTTCGACAGGGTCTTCTGATCAATCCGAGATTGGTCGAGCAGGAGAAAGAGACTCATTTAAATGACTAATTCTACATTTCAGCACATCTTGAGTTGGAAATCCAAGCAGATGCATAGAAATCCTGGAGTTTTCTGCCTGCACTCACTATATTGTAATTACTAAAATACTGATTATGGATCAGATTAGTTCTGTTGATGCTTTATTATGGAGCTTCAACACTCTTGAGAAATGAGTGTATTATTGAGCTGCCCCAGTGCATTGTGGGAGAAAAAAGAAGTGTACTTCGTGTTTGAATGCACAGATTGTGTCTATTATTGGATGTGAGTCTCCTGAGAAGATGATTTGTATTGTAAAGAGCTCACGCTACTTTTGTCTAGGAGACACTTGGACATTTATTTAAACCCTTCGCTTCTCTTGACAGATTTTATTGTTAATTTAGGGTTTTATTTTTAAAAATGTTTTTATTTGTAAGATCACCTGTTCGGGTTCATGGTGTTTGTTACTTGTATGAGTATAAATACACCAATAAAACCTTCACATTTCCCATCATTGTTGTAGTTGCTAGTGCTGGAATATTGGGATTTAACATGTGGCTTTTGAAGTTAATGAATGCAAATAGATTGTCATATTGACATGCTGTGCATCATTAAAGAATGAACTGAACATTTAATATTTACTTGCAATACTGAGACTGAGAGCATTTATCTTTTATAGACGTTCTTGTAATGAGGATCCTCCAAGTCCTCCTGTCAAGCCGTAAACTGCTAGTCTACTGCTGTCACATTAAGCCATATCACAATGCCATTTTTTCCGTCAAAAAAAAGACCATTTGAATTAAAAAAAGACTTGTCATGTCATTTAATGTGTATGTGAATTTGACTTTATCTTATACAACTACAGTACGTTTATGGATGTTTGTTTATTTTATTTTATTTTTTGTCTTACTGTGTTGTATCATTATGGCGCAGTGCAGTGGTGTAGTCCTAAAAAAAAAAAAAAGGTAGTGTACTATTACCCACCCAACCCAAATTTTACAAGTAGGCAAAGAAACGACGAAAGTCAATGTTTCTTTGATTCCATATCTATCTATCTATCTATCTATCTATCTGTCTGTCTGTCTGTCTGTCTGTCTGTCTGTCTGTCTGTCTGTCTGTCTGTCTGTCTATCTATCTATCTGTATGTACATATATATATATATATATATATATATATATATATATATATATATATATATATATATATTGAGATATATATATATATTGAGATATATATATATATTGAGATATATATATATATATATATATATATATATATATATATATATATATATATATATATATATATATATATATATATATATATATATATATATATATATATTGAGAGAGATATATAGACAGGGCCGGCGCGTCCATTGAGGCGACCTAGGCGGCCGCCTAGAGCGGCATAATAATGAGGGCGGCAAACGCGCCCCGCCGCCCAACCCAACATACTGACTTTTATCCGCAACATCAACACAACACTGGCATAATAGGGGTCTGTCATAATAGTGAGGGCGGCAAACGCGCCCCGCCGCCCTATCTAACGTAGAGGTGTAATCGGGCCATAAAAATTAGGCCCGATGGGGTCCGAACCCGACAGAATTCAACCCGAGCCCGACATTTTGATTGACAGCTTTATAAAGCCCGAACCCGTTAATAACCCGACATTATTCAAATGTGCACATGCACACAGCTCTTTTGCCTTTTTTCAAGAATGAGTCATTTATATGTTTTAACCTAATTTATTCATAACAAACATAGGGTATAGGTCACTTGGAAGTCGGAACAAAGAAATAAAATAAGTCCTCTGTAACATCGTAACATCTCAGCACTCTAAATAGACCTAGGTACAATTGGCCAACACACCAACGGAAAGAAGTCTTTCTTAACAAATTAAATTAAAATAAATTCTAAATTATGACTGGTATTTGGCAATAACGAAATTAAGATAAAGGTTCTGCGGGATTTCTTTTGCCACTTCTCTTCACAATCTGGCATTAAGGCGACGGGGAAGCTGAATAACGAACGAATAATGCCAACATTAGCCTGTATACTCTGTCTACATTATGATTTTATGGTTTAATAATATTTATTTACAATTTAAAAACCCGTTACTCACCAAGATTAGGCTATGTGCTTTTGTGCAGGTATTGAATCCACTGTAAATGGCTTTAGCGCAGTCCTGCGCTCAGGATGCTGCGTACCGAATACCTTTTAATGCAGCTGCTAGGCCGAGATGCAGAGTTCTGATCTGGCTAATTTTGCAAGTTTTGGGTAGGATTGTTTGCATCTTCTACCTGCCAAGAACATCCGTTTAATTTTCCATGACAGCAGTTTCAATGTAGCGAATGACCTCGTCCTCTTCCCTAACAGCTTGCTGTACATACATTGCTGTTTAGCGCTCTACCGTAATATGCAGTGTATGAGTGACCGCAAAAATACCTTGGCGGCTAGAATAACCTTTCCTTCTGGACTGGCGGCTGACCTGACCACAGTAAAAAACTCGCTCTTTTTCACTTCTCTGTCATCATTTGTTTCACCTTTGCAGGGATGGATTCTAATGTTGAAACAAATGATTTGATTACTTTCTCGTGGTAATCGAAATGCATCACATGACTATTAATTTACTGCGCCAGCTAAGCCAAGCCCGGCCCGACCCGAGCCCGTCTAAAATGATAGAAATTAAACCCGAACCCACCCGAAAGACCCCCCCCCCCCCCCCCCCCCCCCCCCGGTTTCACTTTCGTTTGAGGGGCGGCGTGATAGTCCTTTGCCTAGAGCGGCAGTTCGGCTTGCTCCGGCCCTGTATATAGATAGATAATGAATCCAACGAATGCTATATATATATATATATTTATTTATTTATTTATTTATTTATTTATTTAACATCAGTTACCTGTAACTATTGACTTCCACTGAAGAAAAAACAAAAAACAAATACTATGTAAGTCAATGGTTACAGGTTTCCAGCTTTCTTCAAAATATCTTCTTTTGTGTTCAACAGAAGAAAAAAAAAGACCAATCGGTTTGGAACAAGTAAAGGTTGAGTAAATTATGACAACTTTCATCTTTTGGGTGAACTATCAATTTAAAAAGGAAACATGTTTAATCAAATATGTTCATCTTAAAGCAAGATGCTATTAGTCTAATCCTATTCAATGATTTATGCTTAGCTAATAGTGCCCCCAGCAGATTGGCTGAGGATATTAAGCTGTGCTAAAACCGAACTGTTTAACTCTAGGGGACTTGTAAAATGAGCCTATTTAAATAAATATATATGTGAAGTTGTTAATATTAAAATTAAAGTTTACAGTCCCTTATATCATGTTTTCATTTTATTGTTAAGATAAATGCTAAACTACTACAACCATCATTCTCTCTTACAGCTCTCATTATAAACTGGATCATGAAATGGGAAGAACACTGTAGTCTTCTCCTCGACTTGAGCTGTAAAGATCCTCTCATTCGTCACATCTACTTTTCCCAGTGAATGATACTTGCTCAAAAGAAGAAAGTAGAGCAAGTCTTCTGATCAGCCCCTCAGACCTAACAGGCCGTTTCAGATGAAAACTCCAGGTTCCTGGTCCATCTGTCCATCCTGTAGAGGGCATTTCATTCAGGAAAGACTTTGAGGCAAACGTCTTCAAGTTCAGGATGATGATGTACAAATGAATCTCGTCAGAGAGGAAGACAAAACGTCTGTGTGGACGGCCACTATATGGAAAGATTAACTTGTCCACTTAAAGTCCAAGGTGAGCCACAACTTAATTCTGAGATTGACTACGTTTACATGGACATCAGTAATCGAATTATTTACCTTAATCTGAATAAGGCAATAATATGATTATGGTTTTTACATGAGTTGCTTTTTGAATGTTCCTCTCATGATCCCGTTTTAATTATTATAGGTCATAATTCGATTAACGTCATTGCTTCAACATGCTAGCCAAATATCCTTTCATTTTTAATTTGTCTACTTTAACTGCAGTTTGGCACTTTCACTTTAATTCACGGACATTTCCTCGTGACAAACGAGATATTGGATGCGAGTATGAACTGCTGGAAGAGTTGTTTTAATGGAATTTGATACTGTACGCAGTATGGAAAAAAAACCTCAGCGTTTTGCGATTCTGTGGTCCTTCGCTGACTTAATAGGTGTCCATCTGTACTGCACACGGGCGAGGTGTGTGAGCGCTTCAGTTCACACTTCAAAGACACTGACAGCCAGTTTGGCCAACTTAGCAGCTTTTCAGACCTCCCTAGTGCTAAATTGTCAAAAAAGCGACAAGCGAATGTTTTTAGGAGTTACTGGAGATTTTTATTGACTCTCATGTGTCCGTGCTGTACCGTTCCTAACGTTACTCTTTGCAACGAGGCTGCGGGTGCAGCCGTCGGTCTCTCCCCAGCCCTCAGAGCACTCAAATGCGGCACAGTGCCACACAGCTGTCTTACACACATGCAGCCTGAGAGCAGATCATCCTCTGCATACCCAGGGGCGCAACTCCACATTTACTGAGGGGTATGCGGATTCAAGTTTTGCCCCAAGTTACCAAAAAGGCCTGATGCATTAATATGATACATAATAAATTAATAAAAACATGTATATGGTATAAAATGGATCTTGATAGAGGGATTAATAAACATCTCAGTTCCAAAAATTTGAATATTCTGACTATTTGTTTAAGTGTCAATTTTAACAGAGTTAGGAATCGTTACAATGGAGTATATAAAATTTATATAGGACATTTTTTAATCCAAATATTATTTTCAGATGTCCGCAGATTTTTAGCCCATCATTGAGTCTATGTTTATTCTTGTGTAAATGTGTTTACATTTACTCAGTTTTTTAAATTAATTTCACTAATATTATTGTAATATAATAATAGTTCATATGATTAATTAGAATACAGTTGGTAAAGTAGTATTTTTTGCCTTTTAGATATATTATATGAGTGACTTGCTTGGTTTACCAAATAAGCGGATCTAATTTGATTTGCAATATTTAAATATTAAATTTTATCTTTTGAAGCTGACGGTCCATACATTTACGACTATCAAGCGTTTACCATAAAGTCAACTTTACGGCAGCCTTATGACTTAAGCCCATAGAATTATACTGATTTTCACACACTATACAGGATGGAAGTATGCGATTTCGGACGCAGTCCAGGTGTGGCCGTGTGTCACTGCCCCCCTGCCTGGACAAAACCACCTCGTCTGCATTTATGTTAAGTAAAAGCTCATGCAGTGACTGGGTGGCGATAATGAATAATTAATGATATGGCGGCCCGTCGCTCCCAAAAACATTAGAAGTTGATTAAAAGTATGGTAATAATAGTGTACGTTAAGCTTACCAATCTCTTATTATAAAATTTGTCATGGCATTTTTCATTTTAAGGATTTTTTTTTAGTTTTCTATTTTGCGCTCCACGTCTCTTTACTCTTCTCTTTATTCTGAACATGTGACTGTAACAAAGCAACGGATCAATCAAATGGTTAGCGGAGTGGGAGGGGTGGTATAATTTTTTATTTAATAAAATACAATATTATATTCATATAAAATGCAGGATAAACATTTTGAACAAAAAAAAATTATTTATTTTTATTATTTGAATCTTTTAATAAGGATAATTTGATAAATAGTTTTGGCACAATGCCCCCCACCCCCCCACCCCCATGTGTGGCGCCCCTATGCATCACATATACTGCATACCCCCTTTTTGCGCCACTGTGCATACCGGGGGCAAATGATTTAGCACCGCGAGCGTAAGTGATTTCCCTTCTACAGTCATACCGATCTGCTTCTCCTTTGTTTTAAATGTAGTAATTTAAATGGACCGTTTATTATTTTCTTGCTGTTGTTCACAATCAGAGATCTTAGTGACAGCAGTCTGCCAGCGATCAGAGGAGAGGTAGGTAGAGTGTGCAAGAGTGAGAATTTTGAGAACATCTGAGAAAAAAAGTAGAAATACGACATAGTTTGTGAATTTGTTTTTTAAATTTATGTCTTTTAATTTGCAGTGGCGCAGAAGGTAGTGCTGTCGCCTCACGGCAAGAAGATCGCTGGTTCGAGCCTTGGTCAGTTGGCGTTCCTGTGTGGAGTTTTCATGTTCTCCCTGCGTTCACGTGGGTTTCCTCCAGCATATGTTTCACACAGCGGATGCCCTTCCAGCTGCAACCCATCGCTGGGAAACATCCATACACACTCATTCACACACATACACTACGGACAATTTTAGCTTACCCAATTCACCTGTACCGCATGTCTCTGGACTTGTGAGGGAAACCGGAGCACCCGGAGGAAACACACGCAAACATGGGGAGAACATGCAAACTCCACACAGAAACGCCAACTGACCCAGCCGAGGCTTGAACCAGCGACCTTCTTGTTGTGAGGCGATTGTGCTACCCACTGCGCCACTGTGCAGCGTTTTGCGATGTTCCTCAGCTGTAAAAAGCATGTACGAACAACAGACTTAACATATTAAAACACAGAGCTCTGTCAAAGATGACACCCAGATTTCAAATATCACTGCAATTTGAAGATGACAACCCCCCAACCTCCCCCCCCCCCATAAAAAAAAAAAAAAAAAACTTGCCTGATCATTGGGGTGATGCTATCTGTAGCAAAAATCAACATTTCAGTTTTATCAGGGTTCAGTTGCAGAAAATTGTCTGTCATCCATTTGTTAATGGAGACTAAACAATCCTGCAAGAGAGACAGTTTGTCTAGCCTGTCAGGACTAAAATAAAAATATAATTGTACATCATCTGCATAGCAATGTTAAGATATAACTTTAAAACTTTTTATAATGTGTGTATAAACATCTGTATATACTTTGAGAGAGAGAAAGAGAGTATATTTTGGTAGCACTGCTATACTTAAGTGTGAATGTCTTACTTAAGTTAATAAATATTAAAAGTAAGTAAATATTTCAGTTTCCTCATCTGTTAGAAACAGGGCAATGAAACTAAATGCTGGATGCCATTGTAAAAGAACAAGACGTTCAAGCAGCCCCTGCATGCCTGTCCTAGAACCACTACTGCTTACAAGGTGCTCGACCACAAGTGGATATGTGTTTAGTGCTTTGGTGCAGCACCGAGTGGTTAAACTCATAACAAAGCCAACTAAAACCCACAGGGCAATTTAATCATGACTGCAAAACATCTTTGCAGATCTGTAAAATAGGTGAAGGATAAAAAAGCCCTTAAGCTTGTCTCTTTTCTGGATATTTAAAGCTAATTTAATTTTCAAAGCCCCTTTATTAATAATGTATTTATTTTTATTTATTTTATTGCAATTTATTTATAAAACTGTTGTTATTTTTTTTATTCTTGACAGATGCATATTATGTTTGCCTATTATATTACTTAACCTTGAGATGACAGTATGTAATATTGTAAGTATGGACCATTTTGTTTGTATGTTCTGCTTAAAAAACTGTCAAAAGAGTAAGCAGCGGTACTTCCGAAGCTTCCGAGCGGTGTTTCCGGTGTGGTGGTGAGAAATCGAGTCCCCCCTGACAATTGGGTCTGCCTAGGAACCTGGGTGATCCTGTTGGTTCACTGGAGTTGTAATAGGTATAGTTTGTAGCGCCAGATTAAAAAAATAGATAATATATGCAGTGAAATTTCGTTTAAATGTATGTAATTTAAAAGAGCGTTATAATGACATAAAACATAGAGAAATTATGTAAATATATAATGTACATATAAATACATAAAAACATCAAAAATACATCATCAAATGTTTACAAAGGTTTCAATTATTTTAACTATGCGTGTCTTTAACTTGTAGTTACCGATATTAGTGTAAATAATATGATAAGTCTTGTTAAAATCTTTGTATATACGCTATAAAAAGCACTTTTGATCAGGTATTCAATGCAGCCAATCTATTTGGGGTCCTAAGCGGACTCGATTGCAGGGGGGACCCGATTTCTCATGACACCGGCGACCTGCAACTAACGAACGCTTATGGGGCGCCAGATTGGACAAAAATCAAGCAAAATCAGAGTGCTCCGTTCTAGACTTTACCCTGTGTCGCGCACCCTCGGCATCTCGGCTTTCGATTGAATTTTGTCCAATCTGGCACCCCGTAAGTGTGGTCTGGTTTTGTCAGGATGTAACGATGTCTGAAAACTCGACCA
>LR812539.1:10305790-10383290 GCA_903798195.1 Danio kyathit
TTCATTCATTCATTTATTTATTCATTTTCGGGCTTGTGTCCTTTATTCATCAGGGGTCCCCACAGCGGAATGACCACCAACTTCATTCATTCATTTTCTTTTTCAGCTTAGTCCCTTGTTTCATCAGGGGTCACCACAGCGGAATGAACCAACCAACTTCATTCATTTTTATTCATTCTTTTCAGCTTAGTCCCTTTGTTCATCAGGGGTCACCACAGCGGAATGAACCACCAACTTCATTCATTTATTTTCTTCTCGCTTAGTCCCTTTGTATTCATCAGGGGTCACCACAGGGAATGAACCACCAACTTCATTCATTCATTTTCTTTTCAGCTTAGTCCCTTTGTTCATCAGGGGTCCACAACGGAATGAACACACCAACTTCATTCATTCATTTTCTTTTCGCTTAGTCCCTTTGTTCATCAGGGGTCACCCACAGGAATGAACCACCAACTTCATTCATTCATTTTCTTTCGCTTAGTCCCTTTATTCATCAGGGGTCCCACAGCGGAATGAACCACCAACTTCATTCATTCATTTTCTTTTCAGCTTAGTCCCTTTATTCATCAGGGTCACCACAGTGGAATGAACCACCAACTTCATTCATTCATTTTCTTTTCAGCTTAGTCCCTTTATTCATCAGGGGTCACCACAGTCGGAATGAACCACCACTTCATTCATTCATTTTCTTTTCAGCTTAGTCCCTTTATTCATCAGGGGTCACCACAGCGGAATGAACCACCAACTTCATTCATTCATTTTCTTTTCAGCTTAGTCCCTTTGTTCATCAGGGGTCACCACAGCGGAATGAACCACCAACTTCATTCATTCATTTTCTTTTCAGCTGTCCCTTTATTCATCAGGGGTCACCACAGCGGAATGAACCACCACTTATCCAGCATATGTTTACACAGCGGATTCCCTTCCAGCCGCAACTCAGTACTGGGAAACACCCATACACTCTCACATTCACACACACATTCATACACTACGGCCAATTTAGTTTCGTCAATACGCCTACAGCGCATATCTTTGGATTGTGGGGAAAACCGGAGCACCCGGAGGAATAAAGGGACTAATCTGAAAAGAAAATGAATGAATAAAAGAATGTATTGATATGCAATTTTAAATATAAAACTATTTTATTTGCTAATAGCATTGTCAATTAGGGGGGTTGTGTGTTTTTTGAAATAATAATACTAACAACGCCAAATGTATTATAATAATGTATAAGATTAAAAAAAAAACAAATTGGATTTCGTACACTGTAAAAAGCGAAAACTTAAACAAATTACTTTGACTTGTGCAATTAAATTAATTTAGTTTGAAAAACTTAATTTGTGAAGTTTTAGTCATTTAATTAACAGAACAAGAATGGAACATACAGTACAGTACAAATCATTTCCTTCCCACACTGGAAAAAAAGCTTTCATTCATCCAATTAAAAAAAAATAGGGTAATGGTTGACAAAATGTTATCATATGACCCAATAAAAAATAAATTATTTGCCTTAAACAACATTTTCTATCTTAATGAGAACAATTTTATATAACCGGGTGTAAAGCATATTTGTCTTGTTCAAGAAAGTCAATTAATTTAAAATCTCATTTTGTTCTAAACAAGAAGATATAGCTTTAATCAAAACAACAATTCCCATTAAATGTTTATTCATCCAATTAAAAAAAATAGGGTAATGGTTTCACATCCAAATTTGATCACTTGAGCCAATAAAAAAATTAATCATTTGCCTTAATATTTCATGAATAGTCCGTGAAAGTACAAAGCATATTGAGTTTCTGTTTAATCCGCATGCTGGCCTGTGTGAGTAACCTTAAAATTTTACATTGGTCAAAACAAACATTTCTTAGTTGAGCTCTTAATCAGAAACATTCATATTTAACTATGTTTTAAGCTTAAAATATATTACTTGATATATTCAAGATATATTCTTAATTGGATGAAGTAGTGCTTGAATTTTTATTCAGTGCATATACATATAATATAATATATAATAATAATAATACTTTTTTACAGTACAAATAATTTCCTTCCCATGTTAATATAATAATAATAATACTTTTATGTTTTGTGGCAATATTTGTACTGTACTTGCCATAAATAAGTTACTAAAAGTTTTTACACATAAAAGTGCTAAATTTATTACTCAAAACTCGAAAATTCATTTAATTGTAACAAGTCAAAGTAACTTGTTTAGGTTTTCACTTTTTATGGTGTATTACACTGTAAAAAGATTTTGGGTACCGCACAATGGATTTGTGTTGGAACAGCATTACGGAATTACGTTACTTCTTAGTTTTTACAAATTTAAGTGGATTGAATAAAAAACAATTAAGTTTCCCCCTAAAAACTCAATAATTGTGTTGTTTCAGCTCTTTTAAATAAGTTTGAACAAAACAGCACATAATTTTTTTGAGGGTACATTCTATTTCAAGAGTTTACAGCTGATGATTGATTATAAAGTGTGTTGTCCCGGGAGAGAGCCCAAGATCCTCGAGCCCGGGACTCCCTCCCATTTGCAGGGTGAGAGAGGAGTTTGAGCTCAGGTAGATCTCGAGAACTTCCCTGCTGTTTGTTGCTAATGAACTATTAGTGATTGTTATGAAGAGATAGCCACTTACTAGGAGTATGTCTATGGTGCCGATTTGGATTAGTCAACTATTAAGTTAACTTAAGTCGCATGTTTTTGGATGGTGGGAGGAAAGTGGGGGAAACCCACTCAAGCACGGGAGAACAAGAACTCCGCACAGAAACGTTGACTGGCTTGGTGAGGACTAGAACCAGTGACATTCTTGCTGTGAGGCAACAGTGCTAACCACTGCGCTGCCGTGTCGCCCATCTGGGAAAGGAGGAGTAGGGGTGAAAGGGGGGATTCTTCAAAACGAAGATGAGGTATAGTATGTAACTTATTTATGGTGACTTAGGCCCCGTTTACACTAATGCGTTTTCGTTTTAAAACGCATAAGTTTTGCTACGGTTACGCCATCCATCCACACTACGCCGGAGTTTTGAGCCCCGAAAAACGGAGCGTTTTGGAAACGCTGAAGAGCCCGTTTTAATTCTGATACGCTGCTGCTCCGTCTCAGTGTAGATAGGGGAAAACGGAGACATCTGAAAACGGAGGCGTGGCTGCTGAGATTCGCTACCTGATTGGGGCTTTTGGGTCATTGCGTATGCTTCCCTTATTTGTCAAGCCCCTATCACATGACTATAACGCTACCGGAAGACGCCAGACCAGCCTTCACTGTAAACAACAACATGAATGGGAGCGTTGTTTGCACTATTGTCCGTTTTAGGCGCCATTGTGCAGTTAAACTCTGCCTTTTTTACTACAGCAGCTGCATATATTCGCAAGAGGCAAGCTATTGTTCGAGGACTCGCTAATCGCTCGCGTTCATCGTTCAACCAGCGTTTGTTGACTAACAATAACCAAATGCCAAGTGAGACACATGCGTCCTGTTTATACTTGAACGCGCATGCCTAGAGTACGCGAATGGTTACGTGATATACGTCTTTGGTGGAGTAGTGTGGACGGAGATATGTTTAGAAACGCTAGATGAAACGATAGTGTGGACGCGGATCGTTTTTGATAAAAAACGCCATTTTAAAACGAAAACGCATTAGTGTAAACGGGGCCTTAGTAATCTTCTGATTATTGAATGATGAAAAGCTAAAGCTGGACCAGCCGCGATCAATCATAAGCACGTGATCCTCTCCAAATTACTTAATAAGTAAACTTCAGAATGTAAATAGTTGAGTTTACTTGAAGAAAGTGAGTAAACCTGTTACTTTCAAATTGTTAAGTAAATTAACTCTGCACATAATTACAAAATTGTAAACGGTCCACTTAACAGTTGCAAGTTACAACAGATTTACTCACTTTTGAAGTAATCTCTACTTGTTACTTTTAAGGCAATAGGTTACTCACTTTGTTTTTTAAAGATAAGTAACTACTTCACAGTATATTTTGTAATCTTGTATCTTCTGCTTTCATTTAAATGTCATGCAATTAAGTGATTGTCTTTTGTTGTAGTTCTTTAAGTAAAATTATCAAGATAAATAATTATATAGGCTACTGTAAAGTGACATTTCAATTAGGCCTGCCCTAATTTTAATTTAATTTAAAATAATTTTGGGCTTGATTTTTGCATTTTTAACTCAGCCTGGAACCTATAAATCGTCTGTCTGTATTATTTAATGAGCCAGGATAAAATATTATGATTGTGGTGAAAGTTTATGAATTTTCTTCTTGGTCAACCCTGGACCTGCTGCTTAATCTGAAGCATTTTGGTGTGCTGTTTTTGTTTGTTGTCTAATGGAATTACCAAATTAGTTAAATTAAACAAGCCATAATAGACAGGGTGATGCGGTGGCGCAGTAGGTAGTGCTGTCGCCTCACAGCAAGAAGCTCGCTGGGTCGCAGGTTCGAGCCTGGGTTTCCTCCGGGTGCTCCGGTTTCCCCCACAGTCCAAAGACATGCGGTACAGGTGAATAGGGTAGGCTAAATTGTCCGTAGTGTCTGAGTGTGAATGAGTGTGTGTGAATGCTTCCCAGAGATGGGTTGCAGCTGGAAGGGCATCCGCTGCGTAAAACACATGCTGGATAAGTTGGCGGTTCATCCCGCTGTGGCGACCCCAGATTAAAAAAGGGACTAAGCCGAAAAGAAATGAATGAATGAATAGAGACAGATAGTTTTTTATGTTTAGCATGTGGCTTGCGGTCAGTAATCATTACAGAGAAAACAAATAAGAAAACTATAGCCTATTCTTGACTCAGAGACTGAACTAGAACTAGCTACCTAAAGTGTAAACAAAACCATACGTAAATAAACAACAAACAAACAAATAGATAAAATGTGTAAATTGGCTTTCTTGTCGCCCCTGTAATACTTTTTTATGACAGTAGCACCATCTAGTGGTGAAAAACTGAGGCGGTTGTCACAAAACCTTGAGGTAAAATTGTGTTCAGGCATATTGGCAAAGTCATCTGTTTAAAAATTATAATAAACAATAATATAATAAAAAACAAAGCCAAAGATGAGCGAGTTTTGTCATTAAGGGGGAGATGAATACAACTGTACAACTGAATAAGTGTCAATTTAAGGAAATTGAGGAAATTTAAGGCCTGATCTTTAGTAACTTATATTCATTTATTCATTTTCCTTCAGCTTAGTCCCTTATTTTTAGGGGTCGCCACAGCAGAATGAACCGCCAACTATTCCGTCATATGCTTTACGCAGTGGATGCCCTTTCAGTCACGAAAGAGGAGTCAGCAAACAGAAAACAAAAAGAATTGAATGCACTTTTTCATTGTTTTCCCCCTTCTGTTTACTCCATCATCTCCTCATCCTCCTCTTCATCCTTCTGCTCATCCTGCTACTGATTTCCCTTTTCTTTTTTTTCACCAGACACAAGAGTTCATTCTTAAACAGATATTTGAACCGATAAACAAAACAGACAGGGACAAAAGATTTTTAATGCATTTTTTTATTGTTTCTCTCTCCTTCCTCCTCCATCATCTCCTCATTCTCCTCCTTTTTTCTCTCCTCCTCATCATCCGTCTGCTCATCCTGCTGCTTATATTCTTCTTTCTGTTTCTCTTCTTCACCACCTCCTGCGCCTTTATCTCCTCTTTCATCCCATCATCTCCATGTCCTCCTCTCCTCCTTCTCTCATCTCCTCTCCTCCTTCCTCCTCTTCTCCTTCTTCTCCTCTTTCCTCCTAATCAATCTCCTTTTCCTTCCCTTCTTCTTCCCCTCCTTCTTAATCTTGCCCTCCTCCTCCTCCTCCATCATTGTCTCCTCCATCTTCTCCTCTTTTTTTGTTCTGCCTTTCCTTCCATCCTCCTCCTCCTTATCCATCGTCTCCTCCATTTTCTCCTCCTCTTTCTTCCTTCTCCTCTTCTTCTTATCTTTCATCTCCTCCTCTTTATTCTTGCCCTCCTCCCTCTCCTCCTCTTGTTCTCCACAGGATGGATCGTTTTTCTTTACTATTATTTCTCCTTTGCTGACATTTATCTCCTCTTCCACGCAAGGCTCTCTGTGTATCATGGCAGTAACTATGATCTGATGTTGCGCAGTTTTTGAGTGGCACAGAAAGTCGTCTGTTAAAAGAGAAATGAAGTGGTTACACATTTTACAAAGTCATTTTCAACAAGATGTTAAAGTTTACAATTTATTAATACCAGTATAGACTGAAAAGTTGATGTAAACATGTTCATTTACCATCAGTGCCTTTGTCTGGAGAGATTGGGAGCTCTATTTGCTCTTCCTCCTCTTCATACTCCATCTTGTCGTCTTTATTGGGGGTAAGGCAGGAGATCATCAGGTGTTTTCTGCAAGCTTTAAGGAAAGACGCCAGCAAGCTCCTTTTTCTCTTTCTCTCTTTCACCTGCTCGTCTGTTAAAAGAGAAATGATTGTAGTTGACACACTTTTCCACAGTCATTTGAGAGGAAATTAACATTTACAGTTTTTATAACATCCCTTATGAACGATTACTATAATTTTATTTCAGATAAAACAAACAAAAAAAAAAACATTTAAACATTACAAAAAAAAAGAAAGAAAGAGAAAGAAAATGGTTAATGTAGTAGCTAAACCATGATTATCATAAACGCACCATGGTTTCACTACACTATCAATAGTTTAACCGCTTAATGTATTTACTAAGATGAAATAAGAACAAACAATACTCTTACAGCATTTCTTTTATTTTTATTAAGGATTTTCAAATAGTACAAACAACAAAGACAATAGACAAACAAACAAACCATCCCCAAGCACTGCAAATTAAATAAAACTTTACAAATGTACGTTTAAAAATAATAATAAATAAAAAAAAAATAATAATGAAAATAAAACAAAAGAAGCCAGAACTTTCTTAAAATAAAAATTTCAGAGTTTATGTAGAAAGGATTGGACAGGAGAAAGCGCTTTTATCCGTATATATAGATCAGCTATGAAGCTGATGAGTGCTGGTAAAACGGATATAAAAAAACATGACACAGAGAGGTAATTTGATTAAAAAAAAAACATTATTGCATTAGAGCTATTAATACAGCTGTTCTGTCAGTTAAATCAGTTGACTGTTAAAATTCTACATTTTTAACCCAACTGGTTGAGTTAATTAATAAATAACCTAACAAAGACTAAAAATAACTCAACAAAGCACCAAACGTTTAACCCTACTGGTTGAGTTATTAATAAATAACCCAATAAAGCGCTAAATATTCAACTATTATAACTCAACTAATGGGTTAAGTAACCCAACGTTTTTTAGAGTGTACATTTCTTAGCCAGAAATATAAGAGTTGTAAACAGAGGTTTGAGCTCTGAGTCAAAAAGGTCTTCAGGAATGTCATTGAACAAAAAAGTGGGGGGAAAATAAAGCGTTTCCAATTATCTCCTGGATTGCAGAATTGCAGAACCCTCTCCAAAATGGTTGGATGTTAACACATGAAAAAATGTGTCCTTAAAGTTTTGCACTCAAAACATGTGTAAAATAAACTCTGGAAAAACGTCAAATTTTGTTCATGTATGGAAATTAAGGTACATTTTGGAAAAGTACCATCACAGATCTTGGACCAATCTTCAGGATTAAACAGAACTCCTAGGTCCCGTTCCCATAGTAGTTTCAAGGAATCATAAGCTGAGGAATCAGAGTAAACTAATAAGGCATTTAGAAATAAGCCCTTTAAAAGAGTTTTCTGACAGCATTGTTTCTTCCAGTTTCAATAATTTAAAACGAAATTAGCTTTGCTTTAATAGGGACTCTATAAAATGTATTTTAAAAGATATTTAAAAAAAAGTCTTCGGAGGGAATATCAAACTCTGCTCTAATTTGTTTAAATGATTTCACAATTTCAGGGGTAAACATTCCTGAAAAATCAGACAAACCTTTCTTACAGCATTTATTAACCACAGTTGTACATTTACTAATGCATTATTAAAACTTGTGCTTATTAATATTAGTTAATACACTGAATTTTTGACAGTACATTGAAGTTCTCGTGACTGTCTATGGAGCACAGAGATTATCTCACATTATAAAATAAGTGTAAATATCTTAATTTGTGTGCAGAAGATTAACAAAGGTCTCAGATGATTGGAACTACATGAGGGGGAGTAATTCATAACAAATATAAACTAATGTAAACTAATCCAAGGTCTATCAGTTATGGGTTTAACAGGAGCCTAGACAGCCCAAAACTGGACAGAAGGGGGCTTAAATAATCTCAAATCAGGGAAAACCCTGAATAATCAAATCCCAGTGTAAATATGACTCACCATGGCCATTTTCAGGCATTTGTTTAAGCTGTGCTGTGTTCCTGTCAGCCTTGAGGAAGGGTAGCTTGAAAAACCTATTTTTCCTCTTTTCTTCCATTCTTGGTTGTTCTTTCTTCTTCAGTTTAACACTGTTGGGGTATGTGGAACTTGCTCGATGTTAGCAGTGACAATCTCGGTCTTGCACCGTGGATTGCTAAACAGCTTGAATCAATGTCAGTACCAAACAAAACCACCACTAAAACCACTTTAAAACCACAACCACTACAAACCACAAACGCACTGAACTCTACACGATGATGCGTGGCTTTGCATACCGCTCGGAACGCATTCTAAATGATGTGATAAACAATCTACTGTAACTGTGGTAACAGGACACTTCTCTGAAATGTTTTCTTTTAAAAAGAAATGACTGAGGACACATGAAAAGTACATAAAAACAAATGTCATGATGGATAAATTACTTTATAAGCAACAAAACCTTGTTTATTTGTGAGTTTCAAAAAATAATTAATTATAAATTGATATATTTGATGGCAAAGGGCTTAAAATAAAAGGCTTTGTGAAACCCAAACCCAATTTTGAATACAACTCTTCAAAAGTTAGGGTCAACAATACTTGAATTATTTGAATAATATTATCATTATTATAAGTATTGCTATAAAAAATAACCTATTATTATTGTTATCTGTACTCAGCTGGTTTGAGTTCTCTTCATTTATCGGGTTTTACTGTGCTCAAATTGCTTCATTTACTCAAATGGATTAGGTTCACAGTACTTATTAGGATTAGTTTTGAACTAAATGGTTTGTGCAGTCGGTTTCCTCAAATGGTTTGAGTTACCCTAACTTACTGGGTTTTACAGTGTACTTAAAAGTTTTGTTTGTATTTTTTTTTTTTCATTTATCCTGAAAAAAAAAACTGTTTGTGAAAAGCCAAAAATACCCCAGAATCTACAAATTGACAGGTGCATGAAAAAACAGATTTTCCCCTGCAGTGTCTCGCCTTAATAACCTGCATCCGACTTTAGACTCATCACATTTCCCACTCTCTCTGCCAAGGTGAGAGTCCTGTGAGTCACTAGCAAACCATTTGTCTACATAGATCATCAATGTCTTAATATACATTGTTTTAGTTTGAACACCATTAAACTTACATGAGCTCATTTGTCCTATTTTAACTGCTATGCCATCATAAATAGTGAAAATAACCCATCGGAAAAGGTTTTAAGACCAAGCGGAATCCTCTGTTGACTGTCGCTTCGGTGTGACTTCAGCTAATCAGTTTTGGCCAATACAAACTATTATTTATCATGAGTCAAACATCTAGTTGTGCAAAAAAACACACAATCGGATGCAAGTGAAGTCATCTTTCGCTACTGTATTGTTTTTAATAGAGAAAATATTTTACAAGTAATTTTTATTCTAAATCTCAGACTTGAAAAAAATGACCAATGAAAAGCGGCCCATATTAAAATGAATTTGAATACTATTTTGGCTATTGTTGTAACGACACTTTTTTTTTGGTTATGATGACCATCCGACAATCTATTTCAGCTAAAATAGTGCTAAAATTGTCACTAATATGCAGTATTTAAATCTCATAATTAAATGGCCTAAATGAGACAAAAAAAAAGAACCACCCTTTTCAAAAGGCTTACTACAGGCCTGATATTTTACTTTAACTTCGGAGACTGGCTTTAAAAGAGGAAAGGACACGCGATGAAAGAAATCTGCAAGTGGCCTACTCAATGCCAAGCCACAAAAGTTTAGGGCTGGATCCCTAACTTTTTACATCCTTTACATAAATATGTGCCAGAGTAGGTGGGAAAATAAAACCATTATTAAGTATTGTCGTTGTCAGCCAACTTTATGATAATGAAACAGGTCATGGTCCAGTAATTACTGATTTGTCAGATGGTGTCAGGAGTCATATCTTCAGGTAAATGTATTAATGACAAAAGATATGATAGTCAATTTTAGGACGTCCGCTCACACAGATGACCACTTTCATTAAAAATCAGACTGTTGAAAGTGTGAAATCATACCTTGGCTAGGCATGGGACGATAACCGTTTTTAAGGTATACAGCGGTTTGGAAAAGTCAAGGTTTTAAAACCATCAATATTTTTTTCTATACCGTTCCTTAGGTATGTGTATGATTTGTTTTATTACTTTTTTTTTTTTTTAGGACAACAGTATCTCCAGCAGAAAATATATCCAAAGATGCTGTTTTAAATTGTAAAAAAAAAAAAAAAAAAAATTTTTTTGAAATAAATGAAGACAGCAGAAGTCAGTGATTTATTTGAATTATTTAGCCTGACATGTTTACTGTTCCAAAATATTTTAAAAAAAAGTGTTTGTTTTTACCCAGACATTTAAAAAGAATATATTTTAGAGCAGTAATCACAATACCGTGAAACCTTGATATTTTTATCCAAGGTTATCATACCGTCAGAATCTTATACCAGCCCATGCCTAACCTTGGCACAATTATTGACTCTAAACTCTCCTTTGATGAGAATTGTAAAACAGGGTGTAAAAGTGGACGCCAGCGACTATTATATTTAAGAAAGTTAAACCGTTTCCATATTGATAAACACATGATGATTTTATTTTACCATGCTTTTCTTGAATCCGTTTTTTTCAGGGTGTCCGCGGGGTCTTAAAAAGTATTAAAAATTGATAAATCATCTATAAGAAAATTAAGGCCCTTAAAAGGTATTAAAAAGTCTAAATCACGTTTTTACGAGGTCTTAAATTTTGTTCAAGCATTGTCCAAAGTGTTTGACTCCATAAAGTATAAATATATTTATTTTTCTCGATCCACGAGATTGGTTCGGGACGGGCACGTCCGGCCAAGCTCCTTCGTCCGGGTGATGTCACGTAATTTGCGACAAATGTGAAAGGGTGATGTGACGCTCGCCATATGTAGTGAAACCATAGAGCGAAACAGATGGGAAAATGCAAGTTGGAGAAAAACGAGTTTAAACAGTGGCTGAAGCCTGTCACTGAAAACAATCGCATAATTTATTCTTTCAAGCTTGTTTTCTTCCAAGCTTATCTGAGTTCTGTTGCACGGTTGTGCTCCATTCATTTATTTAACTACAACAGTTTATTAACAACTGTTTATTAAGTTAAAGGTTTGATACTGTAGAACTTGAAGTGGCGATGAGGTCTTAAAATATTCTGAGAAGGTCTTTAAAAAGTCTTAAGAAGGTATAGAAATTTCCTTAGGATTCCTGCATATACCTGTTTTTCTTTTACTTTGGTGTCATGGTTTGGGAACCTTTCTGTTAAGAATAAAAACACACTAAATCAGATAGTTAAGTGGTCCAGTAAGCTGACTGGGGTGTCACTAGCCAATCTGGAGGCTGTGTACACCAGGCAGCTAAAGAGAATTACAAATTCAATTTTACTAAGTGACACTGCTCATCCCCTACACACAGAGTTTCAGCTGCTTCCTTCTGGTGACAGGTTTTTAGTATAAAGCTGTAGAACTAGTAGAAAAATAGGGAGGGGCATATCTTGTTTTTACATCCCAATGTTGACAGGTATGACAGCAGGGCTTGACGCTTACTTTTTTCAGGAGTAGCACATGCTTGGCATTGAGTAGGCCACTTGCAGATTTCTTTCATCGCGTGTCCTTTCCTCTTTTAAAGCCAGTCTCCGAAGTTAAAGTAAAATATCAGGCCTGTAGTAAGCCTTGTGAAAGGGTGGTTCTTTTTTTTTGTCTCATTTAGGCCATTTAATTATGAGATTTAAATACTGCATTTTAGTGACAATTTTAGCACTATTTTAGCTGAAATAGATTGTCGGATGGTCATCATAACCAAAAAAAAGTGTGGTTACAACAATAGCCAAAATAGTATTCAAATTCATTTTAATATGGGCCGCTTTTCATTGGTCATTTTTTTTCAAGTCTGAGATTTAGAATAAAAATTACTTGTAAAATATTTTCTCTATTAAAAACAATACAGTAGCGAAAGATGACTTCACTTGCATCCGATTGTGTGTTTTTTTGCACAACTGGATGTTTGACTCATGATAAATAATAGTTTGTATTGGGACCGTCCACCCCCCCCACCCCCCACTTTTTGTAAAATCGAGGTTGTTGGGCGGGTGTTTTCGCATGTCGGCGGGTTTTGGGCTGGAAAAAGTCAGCTACATCTGGCAACACTGAAAACAATGTAAAGACCACTTGACGTGAAGTAAATAAACCAGTAGGGATGTGCTGTTGTTGATAGCGTCAGCATGTGCTACAGTTACAATAGATTTCCACCATAAGTTAGCATGAAGAGCATGTTGTTTTACCGTGGCCGAGGGAATTAAGTCATCAATTGAGCTTATTAAAAAAGAAAAAAAAAAACGCACATGTCTAGTTTTGGTCGCAAATGCGAGCGAAATGGTCGCACTGTCGAGCCCTGGACAGCCTGATCTCACAAGGAAACGTAAGTATTTTACTTTTTGTCAGTTTAGTGGCTAATTTTTTACAAGCTCAGTTGTATGAAAATGTACGATTTTAAAAAGGAGGCGTGGCACCCAACCCCGCCCCTAAACCCAACCGTCATTGGGTGATAAGCAAATCGTTCTAAATGGTACGAATTAGATCGTTCAAATTCTTACGAATTAGCCACTAAATCAAAAAGTTACGAATTGCCGTGTGATTGTGTTGGGTATGACTAAAGCAGAGGTGTTTCTGGGACTTGTAGATTTGACATTTTTAGATCGTTTTAAACACTTATTTATTTGAGAGGGGCTGGACGCTTGACGAGATTATTTATTTATTTTTTATGAAGAGAATGTTTTGTATGTTTATGTTTTATGTCTTTATGTCCATTTGTTGTTGTCACTAAGTGAGTTATGAAATGAGGACTTTTGACTGCAAACCAAATCTACCTTTGGGTATAAATAAAGTAACTTAACCTAAAATACATGGGACAGTCTGGAGACATAATTTTTTTTTCAAACATGAATCTATTTTTATCTTCAACATGTTTTTGGAAGTTGTGATGACTGCTGCTGATGATGCGGATGCTTAATCAGAGTGCTTAATATGTTTTTAATATACAATTTTAGAATATAATATTAAAGATGCATAGTCTACTAACCATGTCAAGTATGCAAGATAGAATACATGTAAATATGTTACAGTATACTAATGTGATGGCGTATTTTTAAAAAATTGGAAAACTCCTTTGCACAAGAAACACAGGCTCCGTTAACTATATTTCTTAATGACTATATTAGAAGATTGATCTCAAGCTAAGATTAAAGTTCTGAGCAGTATGACTCTAAGCAGTTTGTTTCTTTAGGCAAATAGTTCTTGATGTGTATGAATAGGTGTATGAATATGAATATGTATTCATATTTTATTTGGGATTTAATTAAATACCTAAACACCTAGACACGATTGCATTTTTTTTTAAATCTTGTTTTTTTATTTCATGTAACATTAGATAAAAACTAAAAGACTCATAAATGATCCATGTTTACAGTCACTGGAAAGATCAGCAGAGGAGATGGAGAACAAAACAGAAGAACCACAAACCACTGAACCAAGAGAGACGGTGAAACGCAGAAGACTCACAGCATGAATCGTGTAAAACCACATAGTAAGTGCTTATCACAGTAACTCTCACTTCTTAGTGAATCAATGATATCTGTGTTGAATAACAGCTTTAACACAACTGTAAATGTATGTGTGTGTGTGTGTGTTTATTTCCAGTGTCTTCTGATCCAGTCAAACCCGAGTCTGAATCTCATGTAGCACAAACACTTCAGGATGAGGTGAGTTTATGATGCTGACTGTGACAACATTAGATCAGTATTTGCAGTATTTTAGGCTACATAAATGACAGTTTGTGAATATTACAATTAATTAGACTTTAATCTTTCTTTTAGAAAATCAAAAATCATCAGTAATGTTTCCTCACTGATGTCTCATCCAGTTTTTATTCATATTCATCCATTTTTTGTTTGTAAAAGCTTTATTCCAGAATTGTTGTTGTTATTAAACTATGTTTATCTAGTTCATAATGAAATATGCACTGCACTCTTGCAGTATTTAGATTTTAGTGTTAAACTTTTTAACACCATAATTAAAAAGATCATGATCCGCACTCGTTAAATAATTACTTTGTTTCTTTATTTCAACTCGAAGAATGTTAAATAAAGAAATATAAAGTGATTATTTAACAAGTGTGGATCATGACCTTTTGTATTAAACTATGTTACACCTACTACAGAGGACAGGCAGCATATCTGAAGTCTCGTAATGACAAGGTTATGACTGTATACTCTTCCTCAGGTGATGACTTGAATTTTATGAATGTGTATAAACGTCTGTATTTACTTTGAAAAAGATGGAGAGAATATTTTGTTAGCACTGCTGTACGTTACTGTGAGTGTCTTAACTGTTACTGTAGACAAGTCAATATTAATAAGCCAAATATTTCGGTTTCCACATCTGTTAGAAATGCAACATGGGGTCATTCTGGAAACGTAGCCCTATATACATTTCTGGAAATTGCGAATTATGTAGCTAGAGCTATGTATGGCTGCATTTCATCTTTAAAATGAACGCTACCAGCTGACCGCTTACCTCTGTGTGGACGGCTTTTCCGCTGTTAGCAGTTTGTCCAGTAGCTCACCATGTACGTCGGTGGACTTGAGACGCAGAGCAGAGCCAAGTCTGGTGAAGAACGGCTCCAGAAAACGGGTAAGACAAAAGCCAAAAAATAAAATAAACAAGTAAATAACAGGGTGAGAATGTGGTAAAGTTTGAAAACGTGGTAAAAAATCAGGGGGCTTTTCTTTTTCTTGATTGCATTTTAAAACACTGCTTTTGGGTTAGAGAAGGGGTGGGCAGGTCAATCTGTGATTTTGAAACACTATTGTTGGGTTTTAGGGAAGGTCAGTCGATACGAATCGGTCAGTCAGTCGACAGCAGTCTCTGGTGGATTTATACAAGAACTCCAGACACTAATGGCACTCGCCAGAGAATTGAGAATTGAAAAAGGCTACACAGCGGCCTCTGGCGGAAAACAAAAAACAAAAACTGCAAAAAAATGTAGCTCCTGGGACGTATTTTGTTCTTTCCAGAAATGTATGCAGGGGTACGTAATGGCCTTTCACAGGCTGTTCTTTCTGTTATTCATGATCATGTGTTCACTGTGCTGGTCTCTGATTTGCTTTTGTGGAATAAAATCACTTTTGCTAAATCACTTGTTGGAGTCTCATCTGTTGAGTAATGCAGAGAAATACTTTGTAGGTGACAAAATGTTCATTTGTTTAACTTATACTGGCTGTAGTTAGCCCCTATTTTGCATTAAAAAAGGTCATATTTTGGTTTTGGGGGGTCTCCAACAACAGGCTGATATGCGTGCGAAGTCAAAAAAACACGTTCATTGTCTTATAATATGCATTTATTTTAACCTAATTATCCCAGCGACTCCAAATGAATCGCTGAGCGATTCATATGGTTTCCAAACCCCTTCTTAGTGCGAAGCTAATCTGCGCTGATTGAACCGATGACCCAGTCTGTTAGCGATTGGTCGACTGCATTCAGCACGAGACACAGAGAAATGCCCACCACAGCTACCTTATGAAGTAGCAGAGAGTATGTGAGAGCCCAATGCAGGAATGCAATAAAGCAATGCAGTTAAACACCAGCATATTACTCTACTCTTAAACCTAACCCCAAGTAACAACGACACACATTCAGTATAATTCACACAGTGGCAAAAGCTGAACTATTTGAAAATTGACTGCACCGCGCATGTGAGGAACAGCCGATGGTGGCCATAGCAAAGGCAAACAGCAGAGGATCGCGAGTTCAGAAACGCATTTAATTGGTAAAGGAAGAGCATGCGTCATGTTTTTAACGGGGTTTTGGACAGCGATATTTGAACAGCCCCATACAGATTTAACCTGAGAGATACAGTACAAGCACTGATCTATAATAGATACGTGATTACAAGCCGTGCGGGGCCATTACAACTTCTTAACACACCATTAAACACATATTTTGCAAACTACACAAACGAGGCAACAATTTTAATGACACTTACATGTTATGATCCAGAGGAAGAGGGAAACTGGTCCATTTGAACTGTAACAGTTACAAAGTCCCTGTCAAAGTCTGACAAAACCCCATAGCCTCTGCTGCTCCTTCAATAGCAAACGGCCGGCGAATCCCACGTTGCAGCGTAGGTTATTGTATCAATCGTCAGAAAAATGAGAGAACAAACACAGCACTATACTGGCTTTTACTGTGGTATTGTTGTGAAAATGAACTTTACCCCTTTATTCCCCTCAGCCGAATCTCCATCTCTCAGTGATCGTCATCTTCGCGTCATGATCAGTCCCGTGAACGTCAGCTAGAGTCTGAAGTGAAAGCCGCGTTCACATTTTACCAGAACTGGAAGTACTATATTTGGTGATGTACCGTATTGACGTCGATGCGATCAAACAAAAGATCCGTATCCAACTCGATTCATTTATTCGACTCTGAGTCAGCTGTTTCACTAAAGAATCAATAGTTTTAAACATGGTGCACTTTTAGATTTAAACCTCAGCTGGATGTTTTCATTCACTTAGAGCTGTGTTACACACTGCATGGAAGGTCATTTTCAAAAACCCACAATAGGGGCTCTTTAAATGTTCAATGACTGTTGAAAAGATGTCCCTCCGACACGTTGCGTCATGGTTGAAAAGTATACAAAATGGGAATTGAAATGACATTGTGGTCGTCTTCTGGATGTGAATAAAACGTCTTTTCTGCACGTCATCTGAACATACAAATATGCCATATTCTGTTTGTTTTTAAGTTGTGTTGCTGTGTAATTTAAGTGTTTAATAGCCTAATTATACATATAAAATAATCACATTTATTATTTAAAAGCTGTGAACGGCAATTAGGTTCTTAAAAGGTCAGATATCTTTTTAGGCCTGAATGTCTTTATAACGCTGTATTCACGTCGACATCATAATTTGAGCATTTATGCAATCGTGTTACAATTTAGCAAATTTATTTATTGTGCATATTAGTAGTTTTAACATAGTGACAGATTTACATGACTGCTAAACAGACACATCTAATTAGTTTATAAAACAACAACAAAACAGAAATATGGACAACACAAGTGAAGTTTTATTTTGGACTATTTTATTTCTAATATCGCCCAGTTCTTCCTGGAACGTGCTTGCTATGTTTCTCCATTGGTGTATCTTTTTCTGTGATTGTATATGGACTCCCATCACTTCACAGCATCTGAGGGAGGAGAATATATTTTTGTATGATCCTACAACTAAACACTTACATAGAACAATAGAACAAGGATTATTGTTATGCTTTATGAATGAACAGCAATGTGCAGAGTAGCAATTGTATCTAATGTCAATACATGCATATTCCCTACCACTCATCATTTTACAAGTGCTAGGGAATATACAGTATGTCCTCACCCATATCCACGGTTTTGTGACAAGCAAGTACTGTCAGTCATGACTTACACTGAAATCATCATTTAATTTAATATGTTCACTCTAACCTGAGTCTGTACAAACTTTTTAAAACACCTGAACATTAAAACAAGCATGTCTATAAGGAGATGTACAATAATGCATAGCAGATTCAATCCAGAATTCAAGTAATATCAAAGGCTGGGTTAATAAAATATATTTTCCTGAAATATTATGCAGAAATAAACACCAACAATGCGAGATAAATATGTACCTGTTAATGCAACACAATCTCACGGCAATTCGTAACTTTTTGATTTAGTGGCTAATTCGTATGAATTCGTACGATGTAATTCGTACCATTTAGTACGATTTGCTCATCACCCAATGACGGTTGGGTTTAGGGGCGGGGTTGGGTGCCACGCCTCCGGCTGGTTAATGACATTTTTACTCCGGCTGAAACAGAACATCCACCAACTCTAGACAGTTGCTGAACCAGTTTAATTAAAAAATGTACTTAAATTGACATTTAGAGGAAGGTGTTGTGGTACTAACCCAACTTAATAGCTATTTTATGGATCAATTTTATATTTCTATTTTATAGACATCATTTTATGGCTGGAGTGGTAAATAATTGCTGAAAATGTTTCAGTGCAGAGTGTGACAGGAGCAGTGCTTTTGGTGCTTACACTTTTTGCAGGTTTGTAATACCTGTAAAGAAACAAACTGAATTTCTTCTGTTGCATCAAATAACTGTTTTTTAAATAAAAATAAAAAACAACCTGCCATAAATCAGCTTATTGGTTAGAGCTGGGCAATTAATCGAAAAATATTGATATATTGATTAATCGATATTGGCATTCTGTCAATCTGACTCCCCCTGAAAAAAGCAGAGGAGGGGGAGTCAGATTTTCAAGGCTCAATTTAGTGCTATGAAAACCTGACTCCCCATGAAAAAAGCTGTTTACATAGCACATTTCATACACAGTGGCGATTCAAAGTGCTTTACATAAACAGAAATAAAGGAGACAAGTATAAGAAGATAAAAACAAATAATACAAATTATTAAAAACAGATTAAAATGTGTTAAAACAGGTTATAAAAGAATGAAAAAGAAGAGAAAGACACAATAGTGTGATCTGTCAGACGTAGCACAGTGCTCATTCAGTAAAGGCACAGCTAAACAGATGTGTTTTCAGTCTTGATTTGAACGTGCCTAATGTTGGAGCACATCTGATCATTTCTGGAAGCTGATTCCAGCAGCAGGGGGGCGCAGTAGCTGAAAGCCGATTCACCCTGCTTTGACTGAACTCTTGGAATTTCTAGTTTATATGATCCTAGAGATCTGAGTGTTCTTCTAGGTTTGTATTCAGTAAGCATATCTGTAATGTATTGAGGTTCTAGGCCATTTAGTGATTTATAGACAAGTAATAATACTTTAAAATCTATTCTAAAAGTAACTGGGAGCCAGTGTAAAGACCTGAGGACAGGTGTGATGTGCTCTGATTTTCTGGTTCTGGTCAGAATCCTGGCAGCAGTGTTCTGGATGAGCTGCAACTGTCTGACTGTCTTTTTGGGAAGGCCCGTGAGGAGGCCGTTACAGTAATCCACCCTGCTGCTGATAAAAGCATGAACAAGTTTCTCTAAGTCTTCACTGGAAACAAAGCATCTGATTCTTGCAATGTTTTTGAGATGATAGTTTGCTGATTTACTTACTGCTTTGACATGACTACTGAAGCTCATATCTGACTTCAGAGTCACACCAAGATTCTTGACCTTATTTTTTGTTGTTTGACCCTTAGAGCCAAGGTACGCATTCACCTTGAGAACCTCATCTCTGTTCCCAAACGCAATGACTTCGGTTTTCTCTTTGTTTAACTGAAAAAAGTTTTGGCACATCCAACTGTTCATTTCATCAATGCATTGGCAGAGGGTGTCAATAGGGCTGTAGTCATTAGGCAGTAAGGCTAAGTTGATCTGAGTGTCATCAGCATAGCTGTGGTAGGAGATTTGGTTCTTTCTCATTATTTGACTCAAAGAAGGCATATAAAGGTTGAACAGGAGAGGTGCCAGATCGAGCCTTGTGGGACTCCACATGTCATAGGTGTCCTCCTTGACCTGTATGGTCACCTATACTGACACCCTTCAAGGTAAGATCTGAACCATTTGAGGACCGTCCCTAACAGCCCAACCTAGTTTTCCAGCCTATCCAGAAGTATGCTGTGATCGACAGTGTCAAATGCAGCACTAAGATCCAGCAATACCAGCACTGTTAGTTTGCCTGAATCTGTATTTAGGCGTATATCATTGATCATTGAAGAGTGCTCTCTGTACTGTAATGTGGTCTGAAACCAGATTGAAAATTGTCTAAACACCCCTTGAAGTTTAAGAATTTGTTAACCTGGTTAACAACAACTTTTTCAATGATTTTGCCAAAATAAAGCTACATTCAGATGTTTTTGCACACACACTGTATAGAGAAAGATATGACACAAGCATAAACTTGCACTGTTTGAGGCTTGTGTACTGTAATGTTCTTATATAAGAAATTTGCTTTGAATTATATTAAATTTATTTGTCAACCTGGCCTACAGAAATTGCTTTATTAATGTCCCATTATGGTAGCCTACAGTACATCATTAATTACTATTGAATTGTGTTAGTTATATTTTTGTCAGCTTGCTATCTTTTATTCGATTTGTTTTGTTTATATTTTGTTCATATTACAGTCTGAGGCCCGATAAACCTGATTTTTGAAAGAGATCAGCTTTCTGTGAACATTTTTGTTTCGAGACTTAAGGGAATTTTAAAAGCATTAAGTATGTTTTTCACAGTGTGCTTCAATCTTTAAACAAAAATTTAATATCTCATTTAATCTGAATGAAAAGATCTTCTTAACTGAATAGAGTTGAAGGTAGCCTGCATTTCACAGGATGTGTGTAATACACTGAAGTTAAAATAGTGAGTTCAGTTGCACCATGTTTGAGTGGTCAGTAAATCTCAGTCAAGCGCATTAACTAATTTCAGGAAAAAGAAAATTATTTTGACGCATACACAAAGAATTATTTAGGATTATTATTGTTATTATTTACTATTATTATTAATATAATTAAACTTCTTACATTGTTATTTGTTGAAAGAGTAGCTAGCAGGGTGATAATAAAATAGAAAAACAAATGTTTGGTAGACAAATGCATGTTTTTCTTAAAAACTTTTTATTTTTTTAAGTTTTAATAATTGTTTAAACCATCAACCATTTGTACACTAGGTGTAACCCCGCCGGTCCTACGCCATCCAACCCGCTCCAAGCTGGTATCGAACCGGCGACCTTCCGCATGGGAGTCGGTTGCTCTAGCATGGAGGCTAAAGACCATGGCCTCTAGTGTCTGTCGCTAGAGCACCTTTAGAGGTCAAAGGAGTGAGGTTTACCTGCACAGCACTTACTAGCTGGCCTCCGTTACATAGGCACACACAAATCAAATCACGTCTTCCAGTTAAGAGGCCAAAATAAAAATAAAAATCAATTAAATAAATAAATACAATTAGAATATAATTTGAACTGAAGTCAATATGTGGCGATGCAGTGGCGCAGTAGGTAGTGCTGTCACCTCACAGCAGAAGGTCGCAGGTTCGAGCCTCGGCTGGGTCAGTTGGCGTTTCTGTGTGGAGTTTGCATGTTCTCTTATAATCAGTGAATATGGTGAATATTAGGTGGTTTCACTTTCAAAATGCGTTATAAATTCGTCCCATTTTGGCGTTTTTAATTCTTTTGAACACATTGAAGTGCTGCTTGTCAAAAGTCAGATCGGGGCGGGGCAGCATCTGGGGCGGGGCTGCACATTTAGCCACGCCCACCTGTAATTTCATTGGTTAGCGGAAACGTACTGTAATAGCGTCGATCCCCACTACGTGGTGTCAGTAAACAGGAAATGTATTTACAACTTCTTAAATATTGTTTTTATTGTTAATAAACACAAAAAATACACAAAAGTGGGTATTCTTGCTGAGTGTTTTATATGTTAATTATGTAAATGAATAAATTCTGAATATAATCGGTAAAGAAAACGGTTATGTGAACTTCATAATGATATTTTTTCTAAAAATATTATGACAATTATATTAGACGGGATCCCAAAAAAGACGCTTTTCACAATGATGTCACTTCACTTCTGCCTTTCAGCAATGCAGGGTTTTTAGTTCACTTTCATTTTAAGTTCCGGTTTACCTTTAAATAAATGGGATAGTTCTCTGGAAAATTTACAACTGAAAATGTTAACATTACATGTTGTGACTTGACTATTAAAAGTATTGGGCATGTGTCCAAATGTTTTTCTTTCAATACTGCACTGCTTTGAGTTTGAAAACTATTTATTTATTTATTTAGAGCAGGAATAAGCTATTGTTTATCAAGGGAAGTATATGTTTGTAACCTTTTCACTTATTAAATCAGTTTATTTTATCAAATAATGGATTAATTTTTACTTTGATGCTGCTCTGAATATAAATGTATATTATCTGTTATATGTAAATGTTTCAGCAGGAGTAAAATTTCTTGTTAAATCTTCTTATATTACCTGGTAAGTATTTCATCTATAAATGCAATCAGTTTCATCATTTATTATTTACTAATCTACTAAAGTTTTGTTCAGTTTCTTCATTTGAATGAATTAAGACAGTGCTCTGCTGCCACCTACTGGGTGGTTTTACTTTGATGTCTGTACTACTTTTTAATTAATAAGTTACAAATAATTTCATAATATAATAACACTGAATTAAAATGCAGTCTTCTTAGTGTTATTTTTGTAATTGTAAATACAGAGTAAATACTTTAATACCACTTTCTAACAACTCTGGGTCCATTTCTGCACTGCACAGATACTGTAGATCTTTAAAAAATATTTTTATAATAATTTTGTTTGATTATTAAGAGTTACTTACAACATTGTTATTCTATTTTATAATAAATATACCTAATATTTTATAAATAAGGTGGCACAAACGCCCAGTTTTTTATTTGTTACTTATTTATCAGGACACAAATTAATAAAAAGAAATTTGGCAAAAAAGATTTTTTGCAGCACTCGTGTAAACATCTGAAATCTTTATTTGGCAAATGCTGACAAGTACATACCAACTTCATCTGCAGTAAAGACAGCAACACAAAACAATACACTTTTTTTTTTTTTTTTTTAGATGTCAGATGTCTCACCTGCAGCTCATCTGTGTATGCACATGCACACATATACAAAAGGAAGACTGACAATTTATAGAAAATAATAATAACAATAATTTAAGATACAGCAGTTCGTGATTAGCATCTTTAATAAACATAAAAACATTTATATATTTTTCACAGGGGAATTCTCCTCCAGCATTGAAGTAACAATCTGCTGAGCAATGCCCTGGGAAGTCAATTGTTGAACAGAATGCTTGCAGAACTCCCCTCTTGCCATCCCCAACAGACAAAAAACATCGTCAAAGTATATGGCACTCTGATTGATGACACCTAAATAAAATCAAGTACATTTTTAAGCAAGACACAAACGTAATTCAAAGTTTTACAACTAATGGAGTACTGTAAAAAGTGCTTGGCATATTTTGTATTATTTATCATGTACACACACACACACACACACACACACACACACACACACACACACACACACACACACACACATGTTTGTTTTTGTGAAAAGTGGGTACATTACATAGGCTTCCATTCATTTTATACAGATCAAAGCGTATATTATATTGCCCTCACCCCACCCTACCCCTAAACCCAACCATCACAGGAGACAGTGTACAGCTTTACTCCCTGAATAAACTCATCCTGTGTGATTTAGAAGCTTTTTGAGAAATGAGGACGTCACCAATGTCCTCATATTTCACCTCCTTTTTGTAATACCTGTGTCATACCCATGTCATTATACAGATTTGTGTCCTGATATGTCACAAAAACACGTACACACACACACAAACAAGAATTACTTTATGATGAAAACATGATAAACAAATATGGAATATGCCAAGCACTTTGCCCAGTAGTCACTATTTTAAAATAAATAACCATAAATTACTTACTGTCCAGCCAGATGTAGTGAGCCTGCTCCTTGAATTGATCACTGACAATGGCTCAGAAGGTCCTGCATGTCAGTGAGAGTTGCAGAAATGCCCCATCACCATCCTCTATGACAATTCCCAAGAGGATACGCTGCAGAATCAGGTGGCATCTGTAAAAAAATAGCCAAAAATCTGGCCAAATTGTCGCTTAAAATACAGCATATTAAAGTTAAACTTAAAGAGGTAAATATGTTTGTACTAGGCATGCCCCCAGCTCACATTCACCATACATTAAAAAAAAGAGAAAGAACTGAGGTAAAATAAAACAGAGAATATGCTCCACAACAATTATAGTGATGGATTTATCAATGCCAATGATCTGCAAGCAGAAGGTAGTATAGACCAATAGGCAAAGAATCAAAAGTTGTATATTGTATATATTTAGCAGTAACATTATCAGTGTATATAAATTAGAGAACAAGCCACAAAGAAAAATATATTTTGTTCATATCTTTGATATCAATAAACTTCATTTGATAGACTGTGTTGCTCAAAACTCTTTAAAGTTTACATTAATCTAAGCGAATAAGACGATCACCTTGGAAAACGTCAACCCTAACTTTTACAAGGTTTTAAAACTTAACATCTCTATTCAGCTACACATAGCTAAAGAATTAAGGACTTTAATTAAATAAATTACACATAATACGTAGCTCGTGGCGTGTATATAAGATGTGTACTCACCATGCAGTGATGAAAACCGGAATCGAAAGTATATTACGTCAACGTCAATATGTTTCCGTTAACCAATGAAAGACTTGTAGGCGGGGCGACATGTTCAGTCCCGCCCACTGTTACTTATGGGCGGAGCTGCACATACAGCCCCGCCCCAATCTGCAAGATTTGAGAACTCGACCACGAGCTACTCGAGTTGCGGTCAGTAAACAGAAACCGGAGCACAGTGGTTACGTTGGGTTTATAATAATCCCGTGTGTTCGCATGATGTTGACAGTTTTTACTCCTAACCTGAGAAGGTAAGTCCGAATTTTACCAGTAACTTTAACCATCACATTTACTGTTTTTTTTGACGCAGTTACTTGTTTAACGACACTTTTACTACAAACACGTTACCATGGTTAATTTGTGGGTTAATGTAGTAAAACCAAGGCAAATGTGCGGCAGGGTTTAAATTCAAAAACCTTTTGGGGTGTTGTGTGTAGTAAAACCACCTTTGTAGTTGATTGATTGTAGCTACATGTAAGAGTCCAGAATGCTACCAAGGAAAAACCTGCTCTCCTTAACGTTTGCCATTTAATAGTATGACAAAGCTTGGTCTCAAACCTAAATTTGAAGGAGAGTGCATATTTTATGACTGGTGTTGTGACATATCAATCTGGAATTTGTCTGAAAGCTTGGGATGAACTTTTTACTGTTTTCTGTCAGTAATACTGGAGAATCCCTGTGTTGGAAAGAGTAAAGGACACGCGATGAAACAAGGTGAAAAACAAATAGGCTACATGGAGCAGTTTGAGTACAGTATGACAGGAGTGGAGCGGCTAATAAAAATATGGACGTTTACGCTTCAGCGAGGTTGAACTTTTGTTATGATAAACGTCTCCAGTGAGGCGCTATGGTCTGGAGAAGCTTGAAGAGAGAACATCCAGATACTATTGGAACAGCGAGGAGCGTGTGCGCGTGTTGCTAGCTCCACTATGAGGCGCCAGAGACTTTGTATCGGTCTTTGTCTTTTTTTTTATTTATTTATTTTTATTAATGTTAGGGTAACAATAACAACATCATACAAATTTGTTACGTAGAGTGTACATGAGTTTTACAGAGAAATAAAGCATCAAATAAGCACATACAAGAGAAAAAATAAAAGAAAAAGAAAAAAAAATAATATAAAATCATGTGTTAAGAAACTTAAAAAAGGAAAATAAGTTAACAGTTCTAATAGCTTTAAGATTTTTAGAGGAAGCAATAGTTCTAATGTACTGTTGCAGTTCCTTTTCAAAAACAATAAAACAAGGTATACGTTGAGAAAATTTACAGCGGTGTATATGGAATTTTGCAAGCATTAAAAGGAGATTAATAATGAAATATTCCTTACTTTTCTCATCAGGAGTATTGAAAAAACCCAACAGGATATCCTTAAAAGATAACAAGAATCCCGGTAGTATTTTGCGATGAATAACCAAAGAAAGTTCAATCCAAAAGCATTGTGCATGAGGGCAATTCCAAAAAATATGATCAGCAGTTTCAGTGGGTATATTACAGAAAGAGCAGCATGTATCTATATCTGACCTAAATCTTTTCAAAAAAGTCTTGGCTGGGTAAAATCTGTGTAACAGTTTAAATGAAATTTCTCTAATTTTGTTAGTTAATATATATTTTACAGACAAAGACCAAACTTTTTTCCATTGAATCTGGTCATATATTTCCATCCAAAAAAACTTCACATATGGGGTTGTTACAATTTCCTTTTGAAAGAGAGACCTGATTTTGTAATTACGTGAGGAAGGTTGTGATATATTGTGAACATATTTTTCCCACTGAAGTTTCCAAGGGGTGCAATGGCACAGACGAAACACTGGATATTCCACCATAGCCTCTAAAAAGCATTATAACACCTTTAGGAATTGCATCCATTACAATGGAAAATTCTTTTGGAGTTACAGGGAAATCAAACTTGCATAAAAACTCTTTATAATTTAAAAGAAAACCTTCTGAATTAAATAACTGAGAAACAGTCAAAATATTTTTCTCAAACCAACCATTTAAAAATAAAGATTTGTTTTTATACAAAATGTCCTGATTGTTCCAGATAAAATACTGATGAGGAGAAAAGTTGTGTTTGTAAATCAGCGACCATGCAAGTAAAGCTTGCTTATGAAAATTTGATAATTTATAAGGGATTCTAGCAATCTTATAATTACAAATCAGAAGAAAAGAGAGACCACCCATTTTTGAAAAAAAGTAATTGGGGATAAAATTCCAAGTTGAGTTTGGGTTACTTATAAACTGCCTAAGCCAGTTAACTTTAAAAGTATTGTTTAAAGATGAAAAATCAAGAAAATTTAACCCTCCAAATTCATACTTGTTCATAATTACAGATTTCTTAACATAATGGATTTTATTCTTCCAGACAAAATTAAACATATTTTTATCCACGCTTTTACAAACTTTATTATCTACATATAAAGAAAGTGCAGGGAAAGTAAGCCTAGCTATACCCTCCGCTTTGGTAAGTAATACCCTCCCTCTTAAAGACAAGTCTCTCTGCAACCATGTCTGAAATCTTCTTTGTGTCTTAATAATAGCAGGATCAAAGTTTAGAGAAGATCTCCTTTCTTGGTTTTTAGTAATCACAATGCCTAAATATGTTACTTCAGATTTAACTGGGATATTGTAGACAGTGGGAGCCGCACACTCTTTAATTGACATTAGTTCACATTTGCTTAAGTTTAACCTAAGGCCTGATGCTTTAGAAAAAGTTTAATTCGATCAATAACTATAGGAATTTGGGAAGCATCTTTTAAAAAAACTGTGGTGTCATCAGCCAACTGGCTAATAACTATTTCTCGACCCGCTAAACAGATACCTTGTATACCACTTTCATAGACAAATGTAGACAATAGTTGCGCACAAAGTAAAAATAAATAAGGAGATATAGGGCACCCCTGTCTAACCCCCCTAAATAAGCCAAATCTTGGTGAGGTGCCATTTTTTAATTTAATTGAAGAAGTGCCATTATTATAAAGAGTTTTAATTGCTTTGCAAAACATGTCCCCAAATCCAAATTTATATAATGTTTTAACAATAAATTTATGCTCCAAGGAGTCAAATGCCTTATAAAAATCTAGAAAAAGAATGAAACTGTTCTCCTGTATTATTTCTGAGTAGTCCAATAAGTCAAGAATCAGCCTTATGTTATTAACAATATGTCTTTTGGCCATAAACCCAGATTGTGTCTCATCTATTACAGAGTCCAGTACAGATTTTAATCTTTTAGCAAATATAATAGCTAACAACTGATAATCATTGTTAAGTAGAGAGACTGGTCGCCAGTTGTATCGGTCTTTGTCAGTCACGTACGTTTGTTGCGTGTGACGTCACACCTGCGCCATTTTTTTTTTGGTATCGCTTCCCGACATAGATATATACACTAGATGTCGCCTACCCTACTGTTGTCTATTAGAAGGAATGCGTCAATAGAGCCGCCATTTTAGTACAGGGTAGCGCTCCTTTGAAATGAATGCAGGACCAAGGTGAAGTGGAGGACTGTGGCCATCCAAAGCCAGAGAAATGCACATATACACATATATCTATGATCGGGAGTTTTCCCCGGTGGTCAGTATGCAAATATTTTTTTAAATTACGTAATATTATAATTTTACATCACTTTTCTACATTGGTGTATGTGACCGCATGAGCATTCCTGACAAAGAGCGTGTGTTTGTGTGCATGGAAATGCATTACCCTCCTTCCCTGTTTAATTTGGTCTAATCCGTGTCCTGAAACACACCCCCTCACCTGCTTTCACTTCTCATTCTGACGGAGAAAGCGATTCGTTTGTGAATGAATCTCTGTTATGAACGACTCGTTCACTTAGCTAACAATAACACAAGTTTCTGGCACCGCAGCGTCTTGTCATATTTCATAACATTGTTTGCTTATTTTATTCAACAAAACTAGCATAAGCTTAGAATTTAGTGCGAGTTGATGCTACTTTGCCTTATGGTCACTGCAGTAAGAGACTGTATTATCATCAATAACATTACTTGTTAAGCACAAAAGTTCATAACATACAAAAACATAAAAAACTAAATCTTACCTATGAAATGTGATGACTTTGTGGTTTGTTTTCTTTGTTTGCTCGTTGCTACACCCGTACACAGCGCTAAAGTCCAGCACCTTCACATTGGCACACTGTCTTGACTAGTGCGGTTGAGTGACATTTGTCCTAGGAGCACTGTACCAATGTGGCGGCGCTATTGACGCATGCTCAGGGTCCCTATGCGATATCTAGTGTATATATCTATGGCTGCCCGAGACAACCAGAGAGAAACACATAACGCAAGAGAGATACATGCCATAAACAGGTCATGCTGGAGAAGTACAAGAGAATCGAGAGTACGCGGTATCGCAATAAACTAAACAAAGATGCCAGCGATCATAATTTTGATAAACGGTCTTACATTCAGGATATAGATCCGTTTGAATTAACTGCAAAAAAAAAAAAAAAAACGGAGTGCGCTGCCGCCGAGCCCTCATTGCTGATAATAATGACATGTCATACTCTACAGTATGTGCGGAGTGACTGGGGACAGAGGAAGATTTAACCATTATCAGTGTGTATGGGAGTAGTAGTGCAGCACGTAGACCTGCCTGTAAAATACTGTAGCCTGCGTGGTGTTCAATATGAAATGCCTTCAGGGAGCACTTGCTCACACACATAGATATATACACTAGATGTCGCCTACCCTGCTGTTGTCTATTAGAACGAATGCGTCAATAGCCCCGCCATTTTAGTACAGGGTAGCGCTCCTTTGAAATGAATGCGGGACCAAGGTAAAGTGGAGGACTGTGGCCATTTAAAGCCAGAGAAATACACATATACACATATATCTATGATCGGGAGTTTTCCCCGGTGGTCCGTATGCAAATATTTTTTTAAATTACGAAATATTATAATTTTACATCACTTTTCTACATTGATGGATGTGACCGCACGGGCATTGCCGACAAAGAGTGTGCGTTTGTATGCATGGAAATGCGTTATCATCCTTCCCTGTTTAATTTGATCTAATCCATGTCCTGAAACACACCCCCTCTCCTGCTTTCACTTCTCATTCTGACGGAGGGAGCGATTCGTTTGTGAATGAATCTCCGTTATGAACGACTCGTTCACTTAGCCGACAATATTACACGTTTTTGGCAGCGCAGCGTCTTGTCATATTTCATAACATTCTTTGTTTATTTTATTTAACAAAACTAGCATAAGCTCAGAATTTAGTGCGAGTTGGTGCTACTTTGCCTTATGGTGAATGCAGGTGACTACTAAGTAATCAATAGCATTACTTGTTAAGCACAAAAGTTCATAACATACAAAAACAAAAAAAAACGAAATCTTACCTATGAGATGTTCTGCCTTTGTGCTTTGTTTTCATTGTTTGCTCGTTACTAAATCCGTACACAGCGCTAAAGTCCAGCATCTTCACATTGTCACACTGTCTTGACTAGTGCGGTTGAGTGACATTTGTCCTAGGAGCACTGTACCAATGTGGCGGCGCTATTGACGCATGCTCAGGGTCCCTATGCGATATCTAGTGTATATATCTATGGCTCACACATCTGCAGCTGACAGCATAACAAGGCTTTACAAGCGTTTGTCATCTGTGACGCACTCGTGTTTGGTAGTATCCCAACATAAACAATAAAACAGCGCATGCTTCTCTTGTTTAGCAGTTTTATTGTATTTTTTTTCACAATTGCGTGGTGAGGATAAAAACGTGAAAACTTTTGAATTCAATCTTTAAAATATGGAAAAAAAAGATTCATTATGAATTGAAAAATATATTATAGGATGTATTGATATGCAATTTTAAATATAAAAATGTTTTTCACATTGTAAGTTACGGGGTTTGTGTTTAAACATGCAAGGGATAAATGTTTACTTTATTGTGATTTAATAAAAAAATAATAATATTAACAACACCAACATTCATTCATTCATTCATTCATTTATTCATTTTCCTTTGGCTTGGTCCCTTTATTCATCAGGGGTCACCACAGCGGAATGAACCACCAACTTCATTCATTCATTTTCTTTTCAGCTTAGTCCCTTTGTTCATCAGGGGTCACCACAGCGGAATGAACCACCAACTTCATTCATTCATTTTCTTTTCAGCTTAGTCCCTTTGTTCATCAGGGGTCACCACAGCGGAATGAACCACCAACTTCATTCATTCATTTTCTTTTCAGCTTAGTCCCTTTGTTCATCAGGGGTCACCACAGCGGAATGAACCACCAACTTCATTCATTCATTTTCTTTTCAGCTTAGTCCCTTTGTTCATCAGGGGTCACCACAGCGGAATGAACCACCAACTTCATTCATTCATTTTCTTTTCGGCTTAGTCCCTTGTTCATAAGGGGTCACCACAACGGAATGAACCACCAACTTCATTCATTCATTTCTTTTCGGCTTAGTCCCTTTGTTCATCAGGGGTCCCCACAGCGGAATGAACCACCACTTCATTTCATTATTCATCAGGGGTCACCACAGCGGAATGAACCACCAACTTCATTCATTCTTTTCTTTTCAGCTTAGTCCCTTTATCATCAGGGGTCACCACAGCGGAATGAACCACCAACTTCATTCATTCATTTTCTTTTCAGCTTAGTCCCTTTATTCATCAGGGGTCACCACAGCGGAATGAACCACCAACTTCATTCATTCATTTTCTTTTCAGCTTAGTCCCTTTACTCATCAGGGGTCACCACAGCGGAATGAACCACCAACTTCATTCATTCATTTTTTTTTCAGCTTAGTCCCTTTATTCATCAGGGGTCACCACAGCGGAATGAACCACCAACTTCATTCATTCATTCATTCATTTTCTTTTCAGCTTTGTCCCTTTATTCATCAGGGGTCACCACAGCGGAATGAACCGCCAACTTATCCAGCATATGTTTTACACAGCGGATTCCCTTCCAGCCGCAACTCAGTACTGGGAAACACCCATACACTCTCACATTCACACACACATTCATACACTACGGCCAATTTAGTTTCGTCAATACGCCTATAGCGCATATCTTTGGATTGTGGGGAAAACTGGAGCACCTGGAGGAATAAAGGGACTAATCTGAAAAGAAAATGAATGAATAAAAGAATGTATTGATATGCAATTTTAAATATAAAACTATTTTATTTGCTAATAGCATTGTCAATTAGGGGGGTTGTGTGTTTTTTTGAAATAATAATACTAACAACGCCAACATGTATTATAATAATGTATAAGATTAAAAAAACAAACAATTGGATTTCGTACACTGTAAAAAGCGAAAACTTAAACAAATTACTTTGACTTGTGCAATTAAATTAATTTAGTTTGAAAAACTTAATTTGTGAAGTTTTAGTCATTTAATTAACAGAACAAGAATGGAACATACAGTACAGTACAAATCATTTCCTTCCCACACTGGAAAAAAAGCTTTCATTCATCCAATTAAAAAAAAAATAGGGTAATGGTTGACAAAATGTTATCATATGACCCAATAAAAAATAAATGATTTGCCTTAAACAATGTTTTCTATCTTAATGAGAACAATTTTATATAACCGGGTGTAAAGCATATTTGTCTTGTTCAAGAAAGTCAATTAATTTAAAATCTCATTTTGTTCTAAACAAGAAGATATAGCTTTAATCAAAACAACAATTCCCATTAAATGTTTATTCATCCAATTAAAAAAAATAGGGTAATGGTTTCACATCCAAATTTGATCACTTGAGCCAATAAAAAAATAAATCATTTGCCTTAATATTTCATGAATAGTCCGTGAAAGTACAAAGCATATTGAGTTTCTGTTTAATCCGCATGCTGGCCTGTGTGAGTAACCTTAAAATTTTACATTGGTCGAAACAAACATTTCTTAGTTGAGCTCTTAATCAGAAACATTCATATTTAACTATGTTTTAAGCTTAAAATATATTACTTGATATATTCAAGATATATTCTTAATTGGATGAAGTAGTGCTTGAATTTTTATTCAGTGCATATACATATAATAATAATAATAATAATAATAATAATAATACTTTTATTACAGTACAAATAATTTCCTTCCCATGTTAATATAATAATAATAATAATAATAATACTTTTATGTTTTGTGGCAATATTTGTACTGTACTTGCCATAAATAAGTTACTAAAAGTTGTTACACATAAAAGTGCTAAATTTATTACTCAAAACTCGAAAATTCATTTTAATTGTAACAAGTCAAAGTAACTTGTTTAGGTTTTCACTTTTTATGGTGTATTACACTGTAAAAAGATTTTGGGTACCGCACAATGGATTTGTGTTGGAACAGCATTACGGAATTACGTTACTTCTTAGTTTTTACAAATTTAAGTGGATTGAATAAAAAACAATTAAGTTTCCTCCTAAAAACTCAATAATTGTGTTGTTTCAGCTCATTTTAAATAAGTTTGAACAAACAGCACACATAATTTTTTTGAGGGTACATTCTATTTCAAGAGTTTACAGCTGATGATTGATTATATAGTGTGTTGTCCCGGGAGAGAGCCCAAGATCCTCGAGCCCGGGACTCCCTCCCATTAGCAGGGTGAGAGAGGAGTTTGAGCTCAGGTAGATCTCGAGAACTTCCCTGCTGTTTGTTGCTAATGAACTATTAGGGATTGTTATGAAGAGATAGCCACTTACTAGGAGTATGTCTATGGTGCCGATTTGGATTAGTCAACTATTAAGTTAACTTAAGTCGCATGTTTTTGGATGGTGGGAGGAAAGTGGGGGAAACCCACTCAAGCACGGGGAGAACAAGTGAACTCCGCACAGAAACGTTGACTGGCTTGGTGAGGACTAGAACCAGTGTCATTCTTGCTGTGAGGCAACAGTGCTAACCACTGGGCTGCCGTGTCGCCCATCTGGGAAAGGAGGAGTAGGGGTGAAAGGGGGGATTCTTCAAAACGAAGATGAGGTATAGTATGTAACTTATTTATGGTGACTTAGGCCCCGTTTACACTAATGCGTTTTCGTTTTAAAATGCATAAGTTTTGCTACAGTTACGCCATCCGTCCACACTACGCCGGAGTTTTCGAGCCCCGAAAACGGAGCGTTTTGGAAACGCTGAAGAGCCCGTTTTAATTCTGATATGCTGCTGCTCCGTCTCAGTGTAGATGGGGGGAAAACGGAGACATCTGAAAACGGAGGCGTGGCTGCTGAGATTCGCTACCTGATTGGGGCTTTTGGGTCATTGCGTATGCTTCCCTTATTTGTCAAGCCCCTATCACATGACTATAACGCTACCGGAAGACGGCAGACCAGCCTTCACTGTAAACAACAACATGAATGGGAGCGTTGTTTGCACTATTGTCCGTTTTAGGCGCCATTGTGCAGTTAAACTCTGCCTTTTTTACTACAGCAGCTGCATATATTCGCAAGAGGCAAGCTATTGTTCGAGGACTCGCTAATCGCTCGCGTTCATCGTTCAACCAGCGTTTATTGACTAACAATAACCAAATGCCAAGTGAGACACATGCGTCCTGTTTATACTTGAACGCGCATGCCCAGAGTGCGCGAATGGTTACGTGATATACGTCTTTGGTGGAGTAGTGTGGACGGAGATATGTTTAGAAACGCTAGATGAAACGATAGTGTGGACGCGGATCGTTTTTGATAAAAAACGCCGTTCTAAAACGAAAACGCATTAGTGTAAACGGGGCCTTAGTAATCTTCTGATTGGTGAATGATGAAAAGCTAAAGCTGGACCAGCCGCGATCAATCATAAGCACGTGATCCTCTCCAAATTACTTAATAAGTAAACTTCAGAATGTAAATAGTTGAGTTTACTTGAAGAAAGTGAGTAAACCTGTTACTTTCAAATTGTTAAGTAAATTAACTCTGTACATAATTACAAAATTGTAAACGGTCCACTTAACAGTTGCAAGTTACAACAGATTTACTCACTTTTGAAGTAATCTCTACTTGTTACTTTTAAGGCAATGGGTTACTCACTTTGTTTTTTAAAGATAAGTAACTACTTCACAGTATATTTTGTATTCTTGTATCTTCTGCTTTCATTTAAATGTCATGCAATTAAGTGATTGTCTTTTGTTGTAGTTCTTTGAGTAAAATGATCAAGATAAATAATTATATAGGCTACTGTAAAGTGACATTTCAATTAGGCCTGCCCTAATTTTAATTTAATTTAAAATAATTTTGGGCTTGATTTTTGCATTTTTAACTCGGCCTGGAACCTATAAATCGTCTGTCTGTATTATTTAATGAGCCAGGATAAAATATTATGATTGTGGTGAAAGTTTATGAATTTTCTTCTTGGTCAACCCTGGACCTGCAGCTTAATCTGAAGCATTTTGATGGTGTGCTGTTTTTGTTTGTTGTCTAATGGAATTACCAAATTAGTTAAATTAAACAAGCCATAATAGACAGGGTGACGCGGTGGCGCAGTAGGTAGTGCTGTCGCCTCACAGCAAGAAGGTCGCTGGGTCGCAGGTTCGAGCCTGGGTTTCCTCCGGGTGCTCCGGTTTCCCCCACAGTCCAAAGACATGCGGTACAGGTGAATAGGGTAGGCTAAATTGTCCGTAGTGTCTGAGTGTGAATGAGTGTGTGTGAATGCTTCCCAGATATGGGTTGCAGCTGGAAGCGCATCCGCTGCGTAAAACACATGCTGGATAAGTTGGCGGTTCATCCCGCTGTGGCGACCCCAGATTAATAAAGGGACTAAGCCAAAAAGAAAATGAATGAATGAATAATAGACAGATAGTTTTTTATGTTTAGCATGTGGCTTGCGGTCAGTAATCATTACAGAGAAAACAAATAAGAAAACTATAGCCTATTCTAGACTCAGAGACTGAACTAGAACTAGCTACATAAAGTGTAAACAAAACCATACGTAAATAAACAACAAACAAACAAATAGATAAAATGTGTAAATTGGCTTTCTTGTCGCCCCTGTAATACTTTTTTATGACAGTAGCACCATCTAGTGGTGAAAAACTGAGGCGGTTGTCACAAAACCTTGAGGTAAAATTGTGTTCAGGCATATTGGCAAAGTCATCTGTTTAAAAATTATAATAAACAATAATATAATAAAAAACAAAGCCAAAGATGAGAGAGTTTTGTCATTAGGGGGAGATGAATACAACTGTACAACTGAATAAGTGTCAATTTAAGGAAATTGAGGAAATTTAAGGCCTGATCTTTAGTAACTTATATTCATTTATTCATTTTCCTTCAGCTTAGTCCCTTATTTATTAGGGGTCGCCACAGCAGAATGAACCGCCAACTATTCCGTCATATGCTTTACGCAGTGGATGCCCTTTCAGTCACGAAAGAGGGAGTCAGCAAACAGAAAACAAAAAGAATTGAATGCACTTTTTCATTGTTTTCCCCCTTCTGTTTACTCCATCATCTCCTCATCCTCCTCCTCATCCTTCTGCTCATCCTGCTACTGATTTCCCTTTTCTTTTTTTTCAACAGACACAAGAGTTCATTCTTAAACAGATATTTGAACCGATAAACAAAACAGACAGGGACAAAAGATTTTTAATGCATTTTTTTATTGTTTCTCTCTCCTTCCTCCTCCATCATCTCCTCATTCTCCTCCTCTTATTTCTCCTCCTCATCATCCGTCTGCTCATCCTGCTGCTTATATTCTTCTTTCTGTTTCTCTTCTTCACCACCTCCTGCGCCTTTATCTCCTCTTTCATCTCCATCATCTTCATGTCCTCCTTCTCCTCTTTCCTCCTGCTCCTTCTCTCCTTCTTCTCCTCTTTCCTCCTAATCAATCTCCTTTTCCTTCCCTTCTTCTTCCCTTCCTTCTTAATCTTGCCCTCCTCCTCCTTCTCCATCATTGTCTCCTCCATCTTCTCCTCTTTTTTTGTTCTGCCTTTCCTTCCATCCTCCTCCTCCTTATCCATCGTCTCCTCCATTTTCTCCTCCTCTTTCTTCCTTCTCCTCTTCTTATCTTTCATCTCCTCCTCTTTAATCTTGCCCTCCTCCCTCTCCTCCTCTTGTTCTCCACAGGATGGATAGTTTTTCTTTACTATTATTTCTCCTTTGCTGACATTTATCTCCTCTTCCACGCAAGGCTCTCTGTGTATCATGGCAGTAACTATGATCTGATGTTGTGCAGTTTTTGAGTGGCACAGAAAGTCATCTGTTAAAAGAGAAATGAAGTGGTTACACATTTTACAAAGTCATTTTCAACAAGATGTTAAAGTTTACAATTTATTAATACCAGTATAGACTGAAAAGTTGATGTAAACATGTTCATTTACCATCAGTGCCTTTGTCTGGAGAGATTGGGAGCTCTATTTGCTCTTCCTCCTCTTCATACTCCATCTTGTCGTCTTTATTGGGGGTAAGGCAGGAGATCATCAGGTGTTTTCTGCAAGCTTTAAGGAAAGACGCCAGCAAGCTCCTTTTTCTCTTTCTCTCTTTCACCTGCTCGTCTGTTAAAAGAGAAATGATTGTAGTTGACACACTTTTCCACAGTCATTTGAGAGGAAATTAACATTTTCAGTTTTTATAACATCCCTTATGAACGATTACTATAATTTTATTTCAGATAAAACAAAAAAAAAAAAAAAAACATTTAAACATTACAAAAAAAAAAGAAAGAAAGAGAACGAAAATGGTTAATGTAGTAGCTAAACCATGATTATCATAAACGCACCATGGTTTCACTACACTATCAATAGTTTAACCGCTTAATTTATTTACTAAGATGAAATAAGAACAAACAATACTCTTACAGCATTTCTTTTATTTTTATTAAGGATTTTCAAATAGTACAAACAACAAAGACAATAGACTAACAAACAAACCATCCCCAAGCACTGCAAATTAAATAAAACTTTACAAATGTACGTTTAAAAATAATAATAAATAAAAAATAATAATAATGAAAATAAAACAGAAGAAGCCAGAACTTTCTTAAAATAAAAATTGCAGAGTTTATGTAGAAAGGATTGGACAGGAGAAAGCGCTTTTATCCGTATATAGATCAGCTATGAAGTTGATGAGTGCTGGTAAAACGGATGTAAAAAAAAAACATGACACAGAGAGGTAATTTGATTTAAAAAAAAAACATTATTGCATTAGAGCTATTAATACAGCTGTTCTGTCAGTTAAATCAGTTGACTGTTGAAATTCTACATTTTTAACCCAACTGATTGAGTTAATTAATAAATAACCTAACAAAGGCTAAAAATAACTCAACAAAGCACCAAACGTTTAACCCTACTGGTTGAGTTATTAATAAATAACCCAATAAAGCACTAAATATTCAACTATTATAACTCAACTATTGGGTTAAATAACCCAACGTTTTTTAGAGTGTACATTTCTTAGCCAGAAATATAAGAGTTGTAAACAGAGGTTTGAGCTCTGAGTCAAAAAGGTCTTCAGGAATGTCATTGAACAAAAAAAGTGAGGGGGAGAAAATAAAGCGTTTCCAATTATCTCCTGGATTGCAGAATTGCAGAACCCTCTCCAAAATGGTTGGATGTTAAGACATGAAAAAATGTGTCCTTAAAGTTTTGCACTCAAAACATGTGTAAAATAAACTCTGTGGAAAAACGTCAAATTTTGTTCATGTATGGAAATTAAGGTACATTTTGGAAAAGTACCATCACAGATCTTGGACCAATCTTCAGGATTAAACAGAACTCCTAGGTCCCGTTCCCATAGTAGTTTCAAGGAATCGTAAGCTGAGGAATCAGAGTAAACTAATAAGGCATTTAGAAATAAGCCCTTTAAAAGAGTTTTCTGACAGCATTGTTTCTTCCAGTTTCAATAATTTAAAACGAAATTAGCTTTGCTTTAATAGGGACTCTATAAAATGTATTTTAAAAGATATTTAAAAAAAAGTCTTCGGAGGGAATATCAAACTCTGCTCTAATTTGTTTAAATGATTTCACAATTTCAGGGGTAAACGTTCCTGAAAAATCAGACAAACCTTTCTTACAGCATTTATTAACCACAGTTGTACATTTACTAATGCATTATTAAAACTTGTGCTTATTAATATTAGTTAATACACTGAATTTTTTGACAGTACATTGAAGTTCTCGTGACTATCTATGGAGCACAGAGAATTATATCTCACATTATAAAATAAGTGTAAATATCTTAATTTGTGTGCAGAAGATTAACAAAGGTCTCAGATGATTGGAACTACATGAGGGGGAGTAATTCATAACAAATATAAACTAATGTAAACTAATCCAAGGTCTATCAGTTATGGGTTTAACAGGAGCCTAGACAGCCCAAAACTGGACAGAAGGGGGCTTAAATAATCTCAAATCAGGGAAAACCCTGAATAATCAAATCCCAGTGTAAATATGACTCACCATGGCCATTTTCAGGCATTTGTTTAAGCTGTGCTGTGTTCCTGTCAGCCTTGAGGAAGGGTAGCTTGAAAAACCTATTTTTCCTCTTTTCTTCCATTCTTGGTTGTTCTTTCTTCAGTTTAACACTGTTGGGGTATGTGGAACTTGCTCGATGTTAGCAGTGACAATCTCGGTCTTGCACCGTGGATTGCTAAACAGCTCGAATCAATGTCAGTACCAAACAAAACCACCACTAAAACCACTTTAAAACCACAACCACTACAAACCACAAACGCACTGAACTCTACACGATGATGCGTGGCTTTGCATACCGCTCGGAACGCATTCTAAATGATGTGATAAACAATCTACTGTAACTGTGGTAACAGGACACTTCTCTGAAATGTTTTCTTTTAAAAAGAAATGACTGAGGACACATGAAAAGTACATAAAAACAAATGTCATGATGGATAAATTACTTTATAAGCAACAAAACCTTGTTTATTTGTGAGTTTCAAAAAATAATTAATTATAAATTGATATATTTGATGGCAAAGGGCTTAAAATAAAAGGTTTTGTGAAACCCAAACCCAATTTTGAATACAACTCTTCAAAAGTTAGGGTCAACAATACTTGAATTATTTGAATAATATTATCATTGGCAACGCAGTGGCGCAGTAGGTAGTGCTGTTGCCTCACAGCAAGAACGTTGCTGGGTCGCAGGTTCGAACCTCGGCTGGGCTGGGTCAGTTGGCGTTTCTGTGTGGAGTTTGCATGTTCTCCCTGCGTTTGCGTGGGTTTCCTCCGGGTGCTCCGGTTTCCCCCACAGTCCAAAGACATGCAGTACAGGTGAATTGGGTAGGCTAAATTGTCCGTAGTGTATGAGTGTGAATGTGTGTGTGTGGAAATTCCCAGAGATGGGTTGCGGCTGGAAGGGCATCCGCTGCGTAAAATCGTGCTGGATAAGTTGGTGGTTCATTCCACTGTGGCGACCCCGCAAGGGACAAAGCCGACAAGAAAATGAATGAATGAATATTATCATTATTATAAGTATTGCTATAAAAAATAACCTGTTATTATTGTTATCTGTACTCAGCTGGTTTGAGTTCTCTTCATTTATCAGGTTTTACTGTGCTCAAATTGCTTCATTTACTCAAATGGATTAAGTTAACAGTACTCATTAGGATTAGTTTTTGAACTAAATGGTTTGTTGCAGTCGGTTTCCTCAAATGGTTTGAGTTACCCTAACTTACTGGGTTTTACAGTGTACTTAAAAGTTTTGTTTGTATTTTTTTCTTTCATTTATCCTGAAAAAAAAAAAACTGTTTGTGAAAAGTCAAAAATACCCCAGAATCTACAAATTGACAGGTGCATGAAAAAACTGATTTTCCCCTGCAGTGTCTCGCCTTAATAACCTGCATCCAACTTTAGACTCATCACGTTTCCCACTCTCTCTGCCAAGGTGAGAGTCCTGTGAGTCACTAGCAAACACATATTGTCTACATAGATCATCAATGTCTTAATATACATTGTTTTAGTTTGAACACCATTAAACTTACATGAGCTCATTTGTCCTATTTTAACTGCTATGCCATCATAAATAGTGAAAATAACCCATCGGAAAAGGTTTTAAGACCAAGCGGAATCCTCTGTTGACTGTCGCTTAGGTGTGACTTCAGCTAATCAGTTTTGGCCAATACAAACTATTATTTATCATGAGTCAAACATCTAGTTGTGCAAAAAAAAAACACAATCGGATGCAAGTGAAGTCATCTTTCGCTACTGTATTGTTTTTAATAGAGAAAATATTTTACAAGTGATTTTTATTCTAAATCTCAGACTTGAAAAAAAAATGACCAATGAAAAGCGGCCCATATTAAAATGAATTTGAATACTATTTTGGCTATTGTTGTAACCACACTTTTTTTTTGGTTATGATGACCATCCGACAATCTATTTCAGCTAAAATAGTGCTAAAATTGTCACTAAAATGCAGTATTTAAATCTCATAATTAAATGGCCTAAATGAGACAAAAAAAAAGAACCACCCTTTTCAAAAGGCTTACTACAGGCCTGATATTTTACTTTAACTTCGGAGACTGGCTTTAAAAGAGGAAAGGACACGCGATGAAAGAAATCTGCAAGTGGCCTACTCAATGCCAAGCCACAAAAGTTTAGGGCTGGATCCCTAACTTTTTACATCCTTTACATAAATATGTGCCAGAGTAGGTGGGAAAATAAAACCATTATTAAGTATTGTCATTGTCAGCCAACTTTATGATAATGAAACAGGTCATGGTCCAGTAATTACTGATTTTGTCAGATGGTGTCAGGAGTCATATCTTCAGGTAAATGTATTAATGACAAAAGATATGATAGTCAATTTTAGGACGTCCGCTCACACAGGTGACCACTTTCATTAAAAATCAGACTGTTGAAAGTGTGAAATCATACCTTGGCTAGGCATGGGACGATAACCGTTTTTAAGGTATACCGCGGTTTGGAAAAGTCAAGGTTTTAAAACCATCAATATTTTTTTTCTATACCGTTCCTTAGGTATGTGTATGATTTGTTTTATTACTTTTTTTTTTAGGACAACAGTATCTCCAGCAGAAAAGATATCCAAAGATGCTGTTTTAAATTGTAAAAAAAAAAAAAAAAAAAAATCTGTTTTTGAAATAAATGAAGACAGCAGAAGTCAGTGATTTATTTGAATTATTTAGCCTGACATGTTTACTGTTCCAAAATATTAAAAAAAAAAAGTGTTTGTTTTTACCCAGACATTTAAAAAGAATATATTTTAGAGCAGTAATCACAATACCGTGAAACCTTGATATTTTTATCCAAGGTTATCATACCGTCAGAATCTTATACCAGCCCATGCCTAACCTTGGCACAATTATTGACTCTAAACTCTCCTTTGATGAGAATTGTAAAACAGGGTGTAAAAGTGGACGCCAGCGACTATTATATTTAAGAAAGTTAAACCGTTTCCATATTGATAAACACATGATGATTTTATTTTACCATGCTTTTCTTGAATCCGTTTTTTTCAGGGTGTCCGCGGGGTCTTAAAAAGTATTAAAAATTGATAAATCATCTATAAGAAAATTAAGGCCCTTAAAAGGTATTAAAAAGTCTAAATCGCGTTTTTACGAGGTCTTAAATTTTGTTCAAGCATTGTCCAAAGTGTTTGACTCCATAAAGTATAAATATATTTATTTTTCTCGATCCACGAGATTGGTTCGGGACGGGCACGTCCCACCAAGCTCCTTTGTCCGGGTGATGTCACGTAATTTGCGACAAATGTGGGAAGGTGATGTGATGCTCTCCATTTGTAGTGAAACCATAGAGCGAAACAGATGGGAAAATGCAAGTTGGAGAAAAACGAGTTTAAATAGTGGCTGAAGCCTGTCACTGAAAACAATCGCATAATTTATTCTTTCAAGCTTGTTTTCTTCCGAGCTTATCTGAGTTCTGTTGCACGGTTGTACTCTATTCATTTATTTAACTACAACAGTTTATTAAGTTAAAGGTTTGATACTGATTAGAACTTGAAGTAGCGATGAGTCTTAAAATATTCTGAGAAGGTCTTTAAAAAGTCTTAAGAAGGTATAGAAATTTCCTTTAGGATTCCTGCATATACCCTGTTTTTCTTTTACTTTGGTGTCATGGTTTGGGAACCTTTCTGTTAAGAATAAAAACACACTAAATCAGATAGTTAAGTGGTCCAGTAAGCTGACTGGGGTGTCACTAGCCAATCAGGAGACTGTGTACACCAGACAGCTAAAGAGAATTACAAATCCAATTTTACTAAGTGACACTGCTCATCCCCTACACACAGAGTTTCAGCTGCTTCCTTCTGGTGACAGGTTTTTAGTATAAAGCTGTAGAACTAGTAGAAAAATAGGGAGGGGCATATCTTGTTTTTACATCCCAATGTTGACAGGTATGACAGCAGGGCTTGACGCTTACTTTTTTCAGGAGTAGCACATGCTTGGCATTGAGTAGGCCACTTGCAGATTTCTTTCATCGCGTGTCCTTTCCTCTTTTAAAGCCAGTCTCCGAAGTTAAAGTAAAATATCAGGCCTGTAGTAAGCCTTGTGAAAGGGGTGGTTCTTTTTTTTTGTCTCATTTAGGCCATTTAATTATGAGATTTAAATACTGCATTTTAGTGACAATTTTAGCACTATTTTAGCTGAAATAGATTGTCGGATGGTCATCATAACCAAAAAAAAGTGTGGTTACAACAATAGCCAAAATAGTATTCAAATTCATTTTAATATGGGCCGCTTTTCATTGGTCATTTTTTTTCAAGTCTGAGATTTAGAATAAAAATTACTTGTAAAATATTTTCTCTATTAAAAACAATACAGTAGCGAAAGATGACTTCACTTGCATCCGATTGTGTGTTTTTTTGCACAACTGGATGTTTGACTCATGATAAATAATAGTTTGTATTGGGACCGTCCACCCCCCCCCCCCACCCCCCACTTTTTGTAAAATCGAGGTTGTTGGGCGGGTGTTTTCGCATGTCGGCGGGTTTTTGGGCTGGAAAAAGTCAGCTACATCTGGCAACACTGAAAACAATGTAAAGACCACTTGACGTGAAGTAAATAAACCAGTAGGGATGTGCTGTTGTTGATAGCGTCAGCATGTGCTACAGTTACAATAGATTTCCACCATAAGTTAGCATGAAGAGCATGTTGTTTTATCGTGGCCGAGGGAATTAAGTCATCAATTGAGCTTATTAAAAAAGAAAAAAAAATCGCACATGTCTAGTTTTGGTCGCAAATGCGAGCGAAATGGTCGCACTGTCGAGCCCTGGACAGCCTGATCTCACAAGGAAACGTAAGTATTTTACTTTTTGTCAGTTTAGTGGCTAATTTTTTACGAGGTCAGTTGTATGAAAATGTACGATTTTAAAAAGGAGGCGTGGCACCCAACCCCGCCCCTAAACCCAACCGTCATTGGGTGATAAGCAAATCGTTCTAAATGGTACGAATTAGATCGTTCAAATTCTTACGAATTAGCCACTAAATCAAAAAGTTACGAATTGCCGTGAGATTGTGTTGGGTATGACTAAAGCAGAGGTGTTTCTGGGACTTGTAGATTTGACATTTTTTAGATCGTTTTAAACACTTATTTATTTGAGAGGGGGCTGGACGCTTGACGAGATTATTTATTTATTTTTTATGAAGAGAATGTTTTGTATGTTTATGTTTTATGTCTTTATGTCCATTTGTTGGTGTCACCATGTGAGTTATGAAATGAGGACTCTTGACTGCAAACCAAATCTACCTTTGGGTATAAATAAAGTAGCTTAACCTAAAATACATGGAACAGTCTGGAGACATAATTTTTTTTTCAAACATGAATCTATTTTTATCTTCAACATGTTTTTGGAAGTTGTGATGACTGCTGCTGATGATGCGGATGCTTAATCAGAGTGCTTAATATGTTTTTAATATACAATTTTAGAATATAATATTAAAGATGCATAGCCTACTAACCATGTCAAGTATGCAAGATAGAATACATGTAAATATGTTACAGTATACTAATGTGATGGCGTATTTTTAAAAAATTGGAAAACTCCTTTGCACAAGAAACACAGGCTCCGTTAACTATATTTCTTAATGACTATATTAGAAGATTGATCTCAAGCTAAGATTAAAGTTCTGAGCAGTATGACTCTAAGCAGTTTGTTCCTTTAGGCAAATAGTTCTTGATGTGTATGAATAGGTGTATGAATATGAATATGTATTCATATTTTATTTGGGATTTAATTAAATACCTAAACACCAAGACACAATTGCATTTTTTTTTAAATCTTGTTTTTTATTTCATGTAACATTAGATAAAAACTAAAAGACTCATAAATGATCCATGTTTACAGTCACTGGAAAGATCAAGCAGAGGAGAGATGGAGAACAAAACAGAAGAACCACAAACCACTGAACCAAGAGAGACGGTGAAACGCAGAAGACTCAACAGCATGAATCATGTAAAACCACATAGTAAGTGCTTATCACAGTAACTCTCACTTCTTTAGTGAATCAATGATATCTGTATTGAATAACAGCTTTAACACAACTGTAAATGTATGTGTGTGTGTGTGTGTTTATTTCCAGTGTCTTCTGATCCAGTCAAACCCGAGTCTGAATGTAGCAGAAACACTTCGGGATGAGGTGAGTTTATGATGCTGACTGTGACAACATTAGATCATCCAGTAAAACAGTATTTTAGGCTACATAAATGAACAGTTTGTGAATATTACAATTAATTAGACTTTAATCTCTCTTTTAGAAAATCAAAATCATCATTAATGTTCCTCACTGATGTCTTCATCCAGTTTTTATTCATATTCATCCATTTTTTGTTTTGTAAAAGCTTTATTCCAGAATTATTGTTGTATTAAACTATGTTATCTAGTTCAATAATGAAATATACACTGCACTCTTGCAGTATTTAGATTTTGGTGTTAAACTTTTTAACACTATAATTAAAAAGATCATGATCCGCACTCGTTAAATAATTACTTTGTTTCTTTATTTCAACTCGAAGAATGTTAAATAAAGAAATATAAAGTGATTATTTAACAAGTGTGGATCATGACCTTTTGTATAAACTATGTTACACCTACTACAGAGGACAGGCAGCATATCTGAAGCCTCGTAATGACAAGGTTATGACTGTATACTCTTCCTCAGGTGATGACTTGAATTTTATGAATGTGTATAAACGTCTGTATTTACTTTGAAAAAGATGGAGAGAATATTTTGTTAGCACTGCTGTACGTTACTGTGAGTGTCTTAACTGTTACTGTAGACAAGTGAATATTAATAAGCCAAATATTTCGGTTTCCACATCTGTTAGAAATGCAACATAGGGTCATTCTGGAAACGTAGCCCTATATACATTTCTGGAAATTGCGAATTATGTAGCTAGAGCTATGTATGGCTGCATTTCATCTTTAAAATGAACGCTACCAGCTGACCGCTTACCTCTGTGTGGACGGCTTTTCCGCTGTTAGCAGTTTGTCCAGTAGCTCACCATGTACGTCGGTGGACTTGAGACGCAGAGCAGAGCCAGGTCTGGTGAAGAACGGCTCCGAAAATGGGTAAGACAAAAGCCAAAAAATAAAATAAACAAGTAAATAACAGGGTGAGAATGTGGTAAAGTTTGAAAACGTGGTAAAAATCAGGGGGCTTTTCTTTTTCTTGATTGCATTTTAAAACACTGCTTTTGGGTTTAGAGAAGGGGGTGGGCGGGTCAATCAGTGCTTTTTGAAACACTATTGGTTGGGTTTAGGGAAGGTCAGTCGATCGATTGGTCAGTCAGTCGACAGCAGTCTCTGGTGGATTTATACAAAAACTCCAGACACTAATGGCACTCGCCAGAGAAATTTGAGAATTGAAAAAGGCTACACAGCGGCCTCTGGCGGAAAACAAAAAACAAAAACTGCAAAAAAATGTGGCTCCTGGGACGTATTTTGTTCTTTCCAGAAATGTATGCAGGGGTACGTAATGGCCTTTCACAGGCTGTTCTTTCTGTTATTCATGATCATGTGTTCACTGTGCTGGTCTCTGATTTGCTTTTGTGGAATAAAATCACTTTTGCTAAATCACTTGTTGGAGTCTCATCTGTTGAGTAATGCAGAAAATACTTTGTAGGTGACAAATGTTCATTTGTTTAACTTATACTGGCTGTAGTTAACCTCCAACAATAATATTATTTTATAAATTGCATTACAACTATTACAATGTAATTAAAGTCAGTAAAACTACCCACACTTTGACTTTTCACAAAGAGCACACCATAAAAAAAGTTTCATGTTTTATTTAAAAGCCAGATTGTAGTTGTCGCATCTCCCAGCAAACATTAAGAGCCCCTATTTTGCATTAAAAAAGGTCATATTTTGGTTTTAGGGATCGCCAACAACAGGCTGATATGCGTGCGAAGTCAAAAAACACTTTCATTGTCTTATAATATGCATTTATTTTAACCTAATTATCCCAGCGACTCCAAATGAATCGCTGAGCGATTCTTATGGTTTCCAAACCCCTTCTTAGTGCGAAGCTAATCTGCGCTGATTGGACCGATGACCCATTCTAATAGCGATTGGTTGACTGCGTTCAGCACGAGACACAGAGAAATGCCCACCACAGCTACCGTATGAAGTAGCAGAGAGTATGTGAGAGCCCAATGCAGGAATGCAATAAAGCAATGCAGTTAAACACCAGCATATTACTCTACTCTTAAACCTAACCCCAAGTAACAACGACACACATTCAGTATTAATTCACACAGTGGCAAAAGCTGAACTATTTTGAAAATTGACTGCACCGCGCATGTGAGGAACAGCCGATGGTGGCCATAGCAAAGGCAAACAGCAGAGGATCGCGAGTTCAGAAACGCATTTAATTGGTAAAGGAAGAAGCATGCGTCATGTTTTTAACGGGGTTTTGGACAGCGATATGTGAACAGCCCCATACAGATTTAACCTGAGAGATACAGTACAAGCACTGATCTATAATAGATACGTGATTACAAGCCGTGCGGGACCATTACAACTTATAACACACCATTAAACACATATTTTGCAAACTACACAAACGAGGCAACAATTTTAATGACACTTACATGTTATGATCCGGAGGAAGAAGAAACTGGTCCATTTGAACTGTAACAGTTACAAAGTCCCTGTCAAAGTCTGACAAAACCCCATAGCCTCTGCTGCTTTCCTTCAATAGCAAACGGCCGGCGAATCCCACGTTGCAGCGTAGGTTATTGTATCAATCGTCAGAAAAATGAGAAGAACAAACACAGCACTATATTGGCTTTACTGTGGTATTGTGAAAATAAACTTTACCCCTTTATTCCCCTCAGCCAAATCTCCATCTCTCAGTGATCGTCATCTTTGCGTCATGATCAGTCCCGTGAACGTCAGCTAGAGTCTGAAGTGAAAGCCGCGTTCACATTTTACCAGAACTGGAAGTACTATATTTGGTGATGTATCGCATTGACGTCGATGCGATCAAACAAAAGATCCGTACCCAACTCGATTCATTTATTCGACTCTGAGTCAGCTGTTTCACTAAAGAATCAATAGTTTTAAACATGCTGCACTTTTAGATTTAAACCTCAGCTGGATGTTTTCATTCACTTAGAGCTGTGTTACACACTGCATGGAAGGTCATTTTCAAAAACCCATAATAGGGGCTCTTTAAATGTTCAATGACTGTTGAAAAGATGTCCCTCCGACACGTTGAAAAGTATCCAAAATGGGAATTGAAATGACATCGTGGTCGTCTTCTGGATGTGAATAAAACGTCTTTTCTGCACGTCATCTGAACATACAAATATGCCATATTCTGTTTGTTTTTAAGTTGTGTTGCTGTGTAATTTAAGTGTTTAATAGCCTAATTATACATATAAAATAATCACATTTATTATTTAAAAGCTGTGAACGGCAATTAGGTTCTTAAAAGGTCAGATATCTTTTCAGGCCTGAATGTCTTTATAACGCTGTATTCACGTCGACATCATAATTTGAGCATTTATGCAATCGTGTTACAATTTAGCAAAATTATTTATTGTGCATATTAGTAGTTTTAACATAGTGACAGATTTACATGACTGCTAAACAGACACATCTAATGAGTTTATAAAACAACAACAAAACAGAAATATGGACAACACAAGTGAAGTTTTATTTTGGACTATTTTATTTCTAATATCGCCCAGTTCTTCCTGGAACGTGCTTGCTATGTTTCTCCATTGGTGTATCTTTTTCTGTGATTTGTATATGGACTCCCATCACTTCACAGCATCTGAGGGAGGAGAATATGATTTTGTATGATCCTACAACTAAACACTTACATAGAACAAAAGAACAAGGATTATTGTTATGCTTTATGAATGAACAGCAATGTGCAGAGTAGCAATTGTATCTAATGTCAATACATGCATATTCCCTACCACTCATCATTTTACAAGTGCTAGGGAATATACAGTATGTCCTCACCCATATCCACGGTTTTGTGACAAGCAAGTACTGTCAGTCATGACTTACACTGAAATCATCATTTAATTTAATATGTTCACTCTAACCTGAGTCTGTACAAACTTTTTAAAACACCTGAACATTAAAACAAGCATGTCTATAAGGAGATATACAATAATGCATAGCAGATTCAATCCAGAATTCAAGTAATATCAAAGGCTGGGTTAATAAAATATATTTTCCTGAAATATTATGCAGAAATAAACACCAACAATGCAAGATAAATATGTACCTGTTAATGCAACACAATCTCACGGCAATTCGTAACTTTTTGATTTAGTGGCTAATTCGTATGAATTCGTACGATGTAATTCGTACCATTTAGTACGATTTGCTCATCACCCAATGACGGTTGGGTTTAGGGGCGGGGTTGGGTGCCACGCCTCCGGCTGGTTAATGACATTTTTACTCCGGCTGAAACAGAACATCCACCAACTCTAGACAGTTGCTGAACCAGTTTGATTTTAAAAATGTACTTAAATTTACATTTAGAGGAAGGTATTGTGGTACTAACCCAACTTAATAGCTATTTTATGGATCAATTTTATATTTCTATTTTATAGACATCATTTTATGGCTGGAGTGGTAAATAATTGCTGAAAATGTTTCAGTGCAGAGTGTGACAGGAGCAGTACTTTTGGTGCTTACACTTTTTGCAGTTTTGTAATACCTGTAAAGAAACAAACTGAATTTCTTCTGTTGCATCAAATAACTGTTTTTTAAATAAAAATAAAAAACAACCTGCCATAAATCAGCTTATTGATTAGAGCTGGGCAATTAATCGAAAAATATTGATATATTGATTAATCGATATTGGCATTCTGTCAATCTGACTCCCCCTGAAAAAAGCAGAGGAGGGGGAGTCAGATTTTCAAGGCTCAATTTAGTGCTATGAAAACCTGACTCCCCATGAAAAAAGCTGTTCTGATAAAGACAAGGCAATTTTATTTACATAGCACATTTCATACACAGTGGCGATTCAAAGTGCTTTACATAAACAGAAATAAAGGAGACAAGTATAAGAAGATAAAAACAAATAATAAAAATTATTAAAAACAGATTAAAACGTGTTAAAACAGGTTATAAAAGAATGAAAAAGAAAAGAAAGACACAATAGTGTGATCTGTCGGACGTAGCACAGTGCTCATTCAGTAAAGGCACAGCTAAACAGATGTGTTTTCAGTCTTGATTTGAACGTGCCTAATGTTGGAGCACATCTGATAATTTCTGGAAGCTGATTCCAGCAGCAGGGGGGCGCAGTAGCTGAAAGCCGATTCACCCTGCTTTGACTGAACTCTTGGAATTTCTAGTTTATATGATCCTAGAGATCTGAGTGTTCTTCTAGGTTTGTATTCAGTGAGCATATCTGTAATGTATTGATGTCCTAGGCCGTTTAGTGATTTATAGACAAGTAATAATACTTTAAAATCTATTCTGAATGTAACTGGGAGCCAGTGTAAAGACCTGAGGACAGGTGTGATGTGCTCTGATTTTCTGGTTCTGGTCAGAATCCTGGCAGCAGTGTTCTGGATGAGCTGCAACTGTCTGACTGTCTTTTTGGGAGGGCCCGTGAGGAGGCCGTTACAGTAATCCGCTCTGCTGCTGATAAAAGCATGAACAAGTTTCTCCAAGTCCTCACTGGAAACAAAGCATCTGATTCTTGCAATGTTTTTGAGATGATAGTATGCTGATTTACTGCTTTGACATGAATACTGAAGCTCAGATCTGACTCCAGAGTCACACCACGATTCTTGACCTTATTTTTTGTTGTTTGACCCTTAGAGCCAAGGTACGCATTCACCTTGAGAACCCCATCTCTGTTCCCAAATGCAATGACTTCAGTTTTCTCTTTGTTTAACTGAAGAAAGTTTTGGCACATCCAACTGTTCATTTCATCAATGCATTGGCAGAGGGTGTCAATGGGGCTGTAGTCATTAGGCAGTAAGGCTAAGTAGATCTGAGTGTCATCAGCATAGCTGTGGTAGGAGATTTGGTTCTTTCTCATTATTTGGCTCAAAGGAGGCATATAAAGGTTGAACAGGAGAGGTGCCAGATCGAGCCTTGTGGGACTCCACATGTCATAGGTGTCCTCCTTGACCTGTATGGTCACCTATACTGACACCCTTCAAGGTAAGATCTGAATCATTTGAGGACCGTCCCAAACAGCCCAACCTAGTTTTCCAGCCTATCCAGAAGTATGCTGGGATCGACAGTGTCAAATGCAGCACTGAGATCGAGCAATACCAGCACTGTTAGTTTGCCTGAATCTGTATTTAGGCATATATCATTGATCTTTATAAGAGCGCTCTCTGTACTGTAATGTGGTCTGAAACCAGATTGAAAATTGTCTAAACACCCCTTGGAGTTTAAGAACTCTTTTCAATGATTTTGCCAAAATAAAGCTACAGTCAGATGTTTTTGCACACACACTGTATAGAGCAAGATATGACACAAGCATAAATTTGCACTGTTTATGAGGCTTGTGTACTGTAATGTTCTTCTATAAGAAATTTGCTTTGAATTATATTTAATTTATTTGTCAACCTGGCCTACAGAAATTGCTTTATTAATGTCCCATTATGGTAGCCTACAGTACATTATTAATTACTATTGAATTGTGTTAGTTATATTTTTGTCAGCTTGCTATCTTTTATTAGATTTGTTTTGTTTATATTTTGTTCATATTACAGTCTGAGGCCCGATAAACCTGATTTTTGAAAGAGATAAGCTTTTTGTGAACATTTTTGTTTCGACACTTAAGGGAATTTTAAAAGCATTCAGTATGTTTTTCACAGTGTGCTTCAATCTTTAAACAAAAATTTAATATCTCATTTAATCTGAACGAAAAGATCTTCTTAACTGAATAGAGTTAAAGGTAGCCTGCATTTCACAGGATGTGTGTAATACACTGAAGTTAAAATAGTGAGTTCAGTTGCACCATGTTTGAGTGGTCAGTAAATCTCAGTCAAGCGCATTAACTAATTTCAGGAAAAAGAAAATTATTTTGACCCATGCACAAAGAATTATTTAGGATTATTATTGTTATTATTTACTATTATTATCATAAATATAATTAAACTTCCTACATTGTTATTTGTTGAAAGAGTAGCTAGCAGGGTGATAATAAAATAGAAAAACAAATGTTTGGTAGACAAATGCATGTTTTTCTTAAAAACTTTTTATTTTTTTAAGTTTTAAACCATCAACCATTTGTACACTAGGCACACACAAATCAAATCACGTCTTCCAGTTAAGAGGCTAAAATAAAAATAAAAATTAAATAAATACAATGATTAGAATATAATTGGAATTGAAGTCAATATGCGACAACGCAGTTGCGCAGTAGGTAGTGCTGTCACCTCACAGCAGAAGGTCGCAGGTTCGAGCCTCGGCTGGGTCAGTTGGGGTTTCTGTGTGGAGTTTGCATGTTCTCCCTGCGTTCGCGTGGGTTTCCTCCGGGTGCTCCGGTTTCCCTCACAGTCCAAAGACATGCAGTACAGGTGAATTGGGAAGGCTAAATTGTCTGTAGTGAATGAGTGTGTATGGATGTTTCCCAGAGATGGGTTGCAGCTGGAAGGGCATCTGCTGCGTAAAATGTGCTGGATAAGTTGGCGGTTCGTTCCGCTGTGGTGACTCCGGATTAATAAAGGGACTAAGCCGAAAAGAAAATGAATGAATGAATGAAGTCAATAGGCAACAACAGACCAGAAGGCAGAGCTAAATGTGTTATAACATAAATTTAAAGAAGAGGCTGTCGTGTAATAAATACTGGACTTATAATCAGTGAATATGAGGTGGTTTCACTTTCAAAATGCGGTATAAATTCGTCCCGTTTTGGCGTTTTTAATTCTTTTGAACACATTAAAGTGCCAATTGTCAATATGACAAGGCTTCTATGTTCGTTCTTGCTGTCAATTGTGGAAAAAATGATCGATAAAAGGTTTCTGATACACCGCTGTGACAGCTGCAGGCGCTGTCGGATGCGCGTGCACGCGAGGGTGAGTCAGATTTGTGCGCCGGGTTAGGGGTAGACGTATTTCGATCATACAACCCGCCTGGAAAAGGCGTGGCTTCCCGTTTTCTGCGAACCAACACGTGACTCTGAGCAACTTTGTTGAGGACTAGCTTTTGCCACGCCTATTGCTTCCAGACTGCAGTTACCTATACTAGTCTTTTTTGTTTGTCATGAATTTAAATATCCAATAGCATCGCATTTTTTTATGTATGCGTACGCCCACAGTCATCTCCCAACGACAGTTCAAAAAGACCCTGCTGAACCTATGTGCTGAATTGACCTGAACTGAACGTGTATGATTTTTGGTAACATGTTTGACGCACGGTGAGTAGCTGTGTTTTTTCAGGTTTTCACATACACACGAATGCGTATAAGTTTATATATATATATATATATATATATATATATATATATATATATATATATATATATATATATATATATATATATATATATATATATGAACGTTTAGTTGAAGTTGAGAGTAGCCTCGGGATAATTTACTGTACTTCACAATTTACTTATTAGATGATAAAACAGACAGACCTTGATTTTTGTTACTATAAATTGATATCCATTAATAAATATACTCTTTTAATTGATAATATAACTTGCATTAATAATCAGCACGTTAAAGATTTATCAGTAGCATTTCTTTATTAAGTTAATTTAAATTCGAATTTCATTTTACATAAAATATCTTGGGGTAGCTGGGGTCTTTGTGTTTGTGATTCATGCTTTATTCTGACTGAGAAGTAGCCATTTGATTGCTGTTTACATCTGGTATTTTTGTTATTGTAATCACAATCACAACACCCCTGGTGGCACCCTGGGGTATGTCTGATGCCCTAATTTTACTTTAAATGTTTATAGGCTGGCACTCAGTTACAGTTAACATTTTGAATGTTTACAAATACATTATTTTATTAATGTGTAAAAACAATAATTGCTGCCACTCAGTATAATTTAAGATTTTAAAAATGTACTAAATTGACATTTAGACGAAGGTATTGTGGTACTAACCCAACTTAATAGCTATTTTATGGATCAATTTTATATTTCTATTTTATAGACATCATTTTATGGCTGGAGTGGTAAATAATTGCTGAAAATGTTTCAGTGCAGAGTGTGACAGGAGCAGTACCTTTGGTGCTTACACTGTTTGCAGGTTTGTAATACCTGTAAAGAAACAAACTGAATTTCTTCTTTTGCATCAAATAAATCAGCTTATTGGTTCATATGTAATTGTGGTAATGATTCAAACTGACCTAAATTGTGGTCTTGAAAATCAAATTAAACTCTTTAGACTTCAAATCCTGTTTCATGCCATCTCAGATGTGCTTCAAGTGTCTGACTGTCAATTAAAATTTCTATCTAAAGTTTCAAAGAATATATTCTCAAATTTATATCATGATTATGTTGTGTTGAGTTGACACAGTAGCTCAGTGGTTAGCACTGTCCCCTCACAGCAAGAAGGTCGCTGATTCCAGTCCCAGCTGGGGTCAGTTGGCATTTCTGTGTGGAGTTTGCATGTTCTCCCTGTGTTGGCATGGGTTTCCTCCCGGTGTTCCGGTTTCCCCTACAGTCCAAAGACATGCAGTATAGGTTTAATGAATCAACTAAATTTGCTCTAGTGTATGTGTTTTAATGTGAGAGTGTATGGGTGTTTCTCAGTACTGGGTTGCAGCTGGAAGGGCACCCGCTGTGTAAAACATATGCCGGAATAGTTGGTGGTTCATTCCGCTGTGGCGACCACTGATAATTAAAGGGACGAAGCCTAAGGAAAATGTATAAATGAATGAATGTTGTGTTCACACCAGTGAGGAATCAATGCATTTCACTACAGATGGTTAACAACAAAATTTAATGTCATTTTTGTTTCAAACAGTGAAACACAGGTTTAAAAATGCCCAAGAAATCACAGTTTGATCATCGAAAAAGCAAGAACCAGAAGAAGAACCAACCACAATCTAAAGACTCAGGAGAGATGAACACAGAGAAACTTATGAGACGAAACAGCAAGGAGAACTTGTATGAAGATTGTAAGTATTAGATAAACTGTCAGTGACACAGAGCAAATGACAACCCCTTTATTTTCATGATCATAATCATCATTGTCTTCAGTTGTCTTCAGGCTGTAAAACATATTTTCTAACCTGTGGTGATAAACTATTTCTTGTTTTCTCCTCAGTTTCTCGTGGTGCGACTGACGAGTCTCGTTCTGGTCCACAGGAGAAGCTCCAGGATGAGGTAAGTTTCTTTCACACACAAGCAGATTCAAGAATGTGTTTATTGCTGTATTTCAGTGTTTGTGAATAAACATTTATTCTGTTTTAGAAAACATGATGTTGAACTCCACTATGTGACGGGGTTCAGTCTCCATCCTGGACAACACATTTTACTGTTACACAAACTACTCAGTGGCTGAACTACTGGATCTGCACTTGTGTGGCTGTGTCATTCTCACACACACGCACATCAGATCAAATTATGTCGTTTTTCTTTTGCACATTTATAATAAACACGTTTTGCTCCATTGACTGTACTTTATTATTAATGTTTTAGAATTGTTTTCACATATTTCCTAATACACTTTAAATGAACTTTATGCCAAAATGGAAGCAGCCTTTTGCGTTTGATTGAGCCCCATTTTAGATTTTCTTCTGAACACTTAGCACAGAAGTCCAAAAAACAAACAAAAAATAAATAAAATATAAAATAATAAGCAAATTCTGTTCTTTGTAGGTTGTTAACACTTTAGTTCACTAGATGGCGCTGCAGTTTAATTTTTTGTGTATTTGAACTCTGTATCACATGATGCACCCGTCAAAGTATTTCACAGATATTCTTTTTCAATAGATGCAAATCTTCCAGTTTTGCAAACAATACATAGTTGCCAATGGAAAATCGACACCCATTAATGTTTTTGGGAATATAAGTTAGCTTTGTAAATGAATGAATGAATGAAGTTTTTCACCGAAAATAAGAACTCCATAAAAGTGTGATTAAATGATAAGGACTTTTTAACTTTTAGGTGAACTGTTCCTTTACGATGCTTGTGCCTTATTTGTCACTTATGTTAAAAGCACCTATTATAAGAAATGCATCCATTATTATTTGCTTAAATATTACTATTTTCTAAATATATTACAGTACTTAATATCATTTTTATTGGCACTATTTAAATCCATTGTTACTTTAAAACATGCTATTATTAGCCTATTGTCTGGAAAACACTTGATCATGACAGCACTACACCATCAAACTTTAGGTTTGGGACTGATGTTGGTGAAAAAAGAAAGAAAAAGAGAAGAGCTGTGATCGTAAAACAATTGAAATGCCAATTCAGGCCTGTTATATTTTAATGATTGTGTTTTCCAACGAACATCTTTGTCCTTTATTTACAACTTAAAAGTCACAACTTCAAAGTCATTTCTGAATAATCTTCTGAATTCTCAGCAGTTATCAGGCCCGTAAGTCAGGGGGTTCGGGGTGGTTCAGAAGACCCCACCCCCCACCCCTACTTATTGACAAAGGTCCTTAATGAGTCCAACATCCAGCTGTGCAAGAAAACATGTGACATAAGGGAAGTCATCTTTTGCTAGTGTTTTGTTTTAAAAAAAAGAGAAAACATTTGACAAGTAAATCTTGGACCTTATTCTTGAAAGAAAACATCACCAATAAAAAAGTGTGAAGCACTTTTACAAGAGAAATGTTTTTTTACTAGAAAAATTATTAAGCTCTATTATTATTATTATTATTATTATTATTATTATTATTATTATTTTTATGTTTCAGTTTTTTTGTTTTATTCAAATGGCCAAATTCTGACTGAGGACAGTTGAATGTGCTGGCCAGTTTGTTAATTGCTTAATAAATGACACTAGGCTACAGTTTTTAATTTAAAACTTTTTTCTAATGATATAATAAATTTCTTTTTTAAAAACAAATATTGGCAAGGCAAGTTTATTTATATAGCACATTTCATGCACAGTGGCAATTCAAATTGCTTTACATAAACAAGAATAAAAAGTATAAGAAAATAAAAAAACAAATAGTAAGAATGATTAAAAACAGATTAAAATGTGTTAAAACAGGTTATAAAAGATTGAAAAGAAAAGAACAATAGTGTTATCTGTTGGACGTAGCACAGTGCTCATTCAGTAAAGGCACAGCTAAACAGATGTGTTTTCAGTCTTGATTTGAATGTGCCTAATGTTGGAGCACATCTGATCATTTCTGGAAGCTGATTCCAGCAGCGAGGGGCGCAGTAGCTGAAAGCCGATTTACCCTGCTTTGACTGAACTTTTGGAATTTCTAGTTTATATGATTCTAAAGATCTGAGTGATCTGTTAGGCTTGTATTCAGTGAGCATATCTGTAAAGTATTGAGGTCCTAGACCATTTAGTGATTTATAGACAAGTAATAATACTTTAAAATCTATTCTGAAAGTGACTGGGAGCCAGTGTAAAGTCCTGAGGACAGGTGTGAAGTGCTCTGATTTTCTGGTTCTGGTCAGAATCCTGGCAGCAGTGTTCTAGATAAACTGCAACGCTCTGACTGTCTTTTTGGTAAGGGCCGTGAGGAGTCCATTACAGTAATCCGCTCTGCTGCTGATAAAAGCATGAACAAGTTTCTCTAAGTCCTCACTGGAAACAAAGCATCTGATTCTTGCAATGTTTTTGAGATGAAAATATGCTGATTTACTTACTGCTTTGGCATGAACACTGGAGCTCAGATCTGACTCTAGAATCACACCAAGATTCTTGACCTTATTTTTTGTTGTTTGACCCTTAGAGCCAAGGTACACATTCACCTTGGAAACCTCATCTCTGTTCCCAAATGCAATGACTTCTTTATTCTAAATTATTGTTTATTCTAAAAATTTAATTTTTCTTTATTCTAAATATTTAGCAAATACATTTGGTACCTCAAAAAGTGTGGTTATGATGACCATCCAACAAGCTAATTCAGCTAAAAATACATGTCACTAATGCATTATTTTCACATCATAATCAAATAGAAAATGAGGCGAATAACTGCATAAATGTCTACTTTTTGATAAAATAGAACCAACCCTTTCACCAGGCTGGCTACTGAACACAATATTCCCCAATTTCTGTAAAAGCATGAGAAACACTGGCGGATTGTGTCCTCTAGATGGCGCCGCGAGCTTTTAATCTGTAGTCTAAGCTTTGCTGCTGCTGTCAGATGTGCATTTCAATATTGTTTATGACGGTGCAATGCAGAGCAGATCTGTAATATATATAATACAGTAAATATAGGCTAAATCTGACAAACAAAGACGAATTCTGCCATTATGAAGAGAGACGATTATTCTAAAATAACATGATCAATCTAAAATGCATTCACATCAACATTATTTATATTTAATTACCTGTTTATGTGCTAGTGTGATTTTTTAATTATGGTGAAACAGTTATGACACTTACTGAAAAAAATATTTAAAGCTAACAAATGTCACACAATCATAAATATTTATGAACTATTTATGCAAAACTTGTCAGCACACAAGCGCAAACAAGGGACTCCACAGGAAATAAAAGAACTTGTTAAATAACACAATAAAATAGCAGCCCTTTTTGTTATGAACATGCTCGCCATCTGTCCAGCGATTGAATGATCGTCACTTATATCGATTTTTTCCCTGTCCAATCTTTTCCCGTTATACAGCGTGCGCGCTCCCGCCAGTGCAGCTGTCACCGGAGGCGCGTGGCCGAGCTCTGCGTCTGAGAGCGCGCGCAAATGAACGAACGTGCATTTGAACATCATCCGTGACATTTTGAGGAAACGTGCGTGCAAAACCGCCGCTTTTTAGGCGCCTTTCTCGTATCAGGAAGAAGAGAGAGAGATACACATTACGCCAAACCTAGGGAGACACACACACAGACACACACAACACACCCCCACGCAAACACACACACACACATAACGCGCGCACGCACACACGCGCGGACCCGAAGAGCGACAGACACGGGCTCTGTTCCGCCGCTGAGGTTTGGACTACAAACATTCACCAGAAACGCACGAATCGTGGATTTTTACGTGAAGACCGAGAAACCATGAGCTGGGGAACCGAGCTATGGGTGAGTCTCATACCGCTGTCGATTAACGGTTTAACGGCCGTAAAGCAAACGGCGTTGGGAACGTCAATGCAAATCTACAGCAACTGGATATGAGTACATCTTATACTGACAGGGTTTACATTAGTGTATATTAGAGAATGTGCCTGTGTATATTGGCTATATTACAAATATTATGCCCAGCAACAGCATATCTGCATCTCAAAATATTTTATGCTTTATATTTGTGTGTTTAAATTGGTATATGAGGTTTTATTTTGTATATATAAATATTCAACAGACGTTTATAAAATTAGCTGTTCGTTTTATGATGGGAAACGATTATAATAAAACGATATAAAATATAATTATAGTCTATTTCGGTTTAGTTTATTGAAATATACGCCATTTTATTATACAAAATATAACGATTAATTTACTATCTATCTATCTATCTATCTATCTATCTATCTATCTATCTATCTATCTATCTATCTATCTATCTGTTAAATTTTAGTGCATTTGTTTGTCATTTTTGCACATATATTGAGAATATAAATTAAACATAGTGTTTACATACCCAAAAAAAAAAGCCAGGGTTCTACTCAATTCCTTCATGTTGTCCCAACACAAGTATATTAAGATAACTTAATAAATTTTACAAATATAAGTGGATTGAGCATGAAACAATTAAGGTTGTCCCCTCTAAAAAAAACTTAAGAATTGTGTTAGTTCAACTCATATTAAATAAGTAGTTTGAACAAGCAACAAAATGTTTAGTGTATGCATAATACAAGTGCATATTAGCTGCACTGTAAAAAGTTCTATGAACAATTATTCATGACAGCAGGGTTGTGGCGATACCATCAATCTTACGATACTATACCTGCTGAAGTATCATGATACCAAGTAGTATTGCGATACTGTAATTCATAACTCAAATTATAAAGAAAATTGTCAGAAATACTATATTTTATATGTTATAATAGGCCTACTTGAATGTAATTCATAATTCCCTTAAGGCCAAAAAGTATTATTTGCACCCCACTTCACCTAAAATTTAGTCATTTTTTTTTGTTTATTTTGTAGATAACTGACCAACAAAACTACATTAATATATACAAATTATACAGAATGAAATTTGCTACAAAAGAGCATTTTTCCAACAAAATTAGGCTATATGAAGTGCTTGGTCAAAAATTGTTTCAATGTTTCCTCTTGCTTTATTAGGTTTTTCATTTATTTATTTATTTATTTATTTATTTATTTCAGTCTTATCAGGTAATAATCCAAAGTAATTTAAGATTTCTCTTTGTAAGTCGATTTTTAAAGAGATTGTCGAGGTTGCTAATAAATCATATAACAGGAACAGAAATGAACCGATTCAGATGTGCGTTCGAACTGAAGCGTTGGAAAATGTGAAATTGGCTACCATAAAAGACGCAAATTCTACACAGTTTTGCAACCTTAAAGGGCTCCACAGACTATTAAAATAAAATGTTTTATTGTTGCACAAACATGAGCATTTTAGTGACTTTACCACATGCAACATTATGTATTGTAGATAAACCATTATTGGCGATACTACAGTGGCACCACCAGTATTTAGGAGCCATATCGCGATACTACCATAGTACCGGTAAACCGTGCAACCCTACATTACAGAATGTTTAATTCATTGTAACTTATTAAACTAAGTTAATCACATTCTAACTTAATTTTATAAGTTATGCAAGCTGTTTTAAGTCAGTTTAACATAATATAAGTTCAATGGACTCATAAGGTTAATTTGATTCAGCTTAAAAATTTAAGGAAACAAGGATTTTTGTACAGTGTGCATAACATCTCACTATATTTTATGCTGTACTTTTACATATGCATATTCATTTTACAACTATTTACAATTCAATATACACTACATAAGCTATGTAAATAATATAATCTCAATAAATAAGTATAAAAATGTTGTAATATTTACATAAATATGTATATAGCAAATATAATTATGCATTGATAATCTTTTTAGTGCATTTATTTCTGCCTAGTAGTGTGATATTGTTGCAGATATTTAGGGATATATATATATATATATATATATATATATATATATATATATATATATATATATATATATATATATATATATATATGAGCAATTCCATGCAAATGTAAACCTTGCCATGAAAAAAGTTAAGTTTTCACCAAAATAGAGAAACTGTTTCTACATTTTTTGTGCAAGCAAGTACTTTACAGTACTTTAAAAATGCTCAAAAATGTCTCTGTCTGTGTTTTCAAACTATTATATTTGATTTACCAAAGTCACACAAGTGCCAATTTCACATCTGTCACATCCATAAAGGAAAAGTGTCACAGCCATAACGAAGCTTTTCCCTCAAAATTGCAAAAATGTTAAATAAAATAAAATCAACAATTTTTCTTCTATAGTGAGCCAACTCTTATCCTTTTAATTAGCATTATTTCTTTTAGGTTGTGCAGTTTAAATCACAGAATTTCTACAAAGTATGTTCTATACTGTAAACTCATAAACGTTTTTTGTCACATCCGTAACGCAGGTTTATTTTCCTTATTTAAACTATAAAACTGTTTTACAGATTAGGATTTTTCTGATCCCGTAACTCTGTGGTTAGTTGTTTTGGAAAATATAAAAAGTTGCTTCAATATAATGTTAACATATATTTTCTCTGGGAATTTGTTTTGAGTTTTTACTGTAAATGTCACATCCATAACGCTGGAATTGCTCATATATATATATATATATATATATATATATATATATATATATATATATATATATATATATATATATATATATATATATATATATATATATATATATATATATATATATATATATATATATATATATATATATATAATGTGTGTGTGTTTATTCATGTGTTGTTGGATTTGTTAGCTAATTTAATTATGCATTGATAGTATTTTAGCAGTTTTTCTGCTTTGTGATGTGATATTGTTGCAGATATTGTATGTTATATTTGTGTTCATGTGTTGTTGGATTTGTTAGCAAATTTAATTATGCATTGATCATCTTTTTAGTGCAGTTTTTGCGTTTTAATGTGATATTACTGTAGATATTTAGTGTTATTTGTGTTCATGTATTGTTGGATTTGTTAGCTAATTTAATTATGGCTTGATAATCTTTTAGTGCAGTTTTTTCTGCCTTGTGATGTGATATTGCTGCAGATATTTAGTGTTATATTTGTGTTCACGTGTTGTTGGATTTGTTAGCAAATTAAAGTATGCATTAATAATTGTCCAAGTGGATTTCTTTTTGCTTTGTGATGTGATATCGTTGCAGATGTTTAGTGTTACATTTGTGTTCCTGTGTTGTTGGACGTGAACCATCTTGGCCTTTTCTCTTTAGCCTGCTGTTAGTCGTTATCACCGAAGTGTCTGTTCATCTCCACGGGCCTGTTGTACTTGTCCAAGCACCTCGGGGTATTTTTAGTCCGTATCGGTTGTGGTGCGGAAATGTCAGCCACACTGCCTACCTTGTGTGTTGTGGGTCCATGCAATGCAAATTCTGTTGTAAGGACGCATATTCTGTAACATCATGAGAGATGATATGAGAGATCAATAGGATTAGTTATTTGTATTATTGCATCACAGTTGAAGGCACAGTTATTAGCCCTCCTGTATAGTTTTAATTCTTGTTCAAATATTTAGCATGTGTTGTTTAACAGAGAGAACGTTTATTTAAACATAATTTTAATAACAAAATTGTCTTTGCATTGATGACAGTACATAATATTTTACTAATTATTTAGTAAGATACTAGAATTCAGCTTAAAGTGCAGTTTAAAGGCTAATTAACTAGGCTAATTAGGTTAATTAGGCAAGTCTTTGGACAACAGTAATGTGTTTTGTACCCAATGAAAAATAATTTCTTAGGGGGCTAATAGTGACTTGAAAAAAGGAAATAAAATGCTTTTATTCTATTTAAACTAAAATTAATAAATAAATAAATTATAAAATATTAGAAAAAATTATAAAAAAAAAGAAATATTGATAAAAATAAATAAAATCAAAATAAATAAAAAATAACTTATATATATATATATATATATATATATATATATATATATATATATATATATATATATATATATATATATATATATAATATACTAATATGGAATATATAAAAACAGGAAACAGTAAAAATTAACATACTGCTCTTTTAAACAGCATTATAATTATAATAGATAATAAAAATAATCGTAAATTTAAATTTAACTTTAACTTGCTTAGAACAGCTTGACATTTTACTTTTGTTGTGTATAAATAAAGTTTGGCTTGCTTTTTGTAAACATCCTCTTCTGAAAGTACTGCTGGATATTTAATTCCACAGTACATTGCAATATCCTTTTTTCATTAGAAATGTTAGTCTTACATCCTTAATTTTGAAGGGCACCTATTTTACCCATTTCACAAGATAGTTTGAGCTCGAAATACCCATCAGATTATTTATTATAGCCTCTAGAATCTCCCCATTTTGCTGTGTCAGTACAGTGTTGCTGTTTTTGTAGCCTGTGGCTTTCAATTCAAATGACCTGCTTTTCCCCGTTCACTGTTCTCATGGGTTACATCAGATAAACAGTCGTCAGTGATGGAGACAGACACGGGTGAAGCTGAAATACCAACACAATCTCACAGCAATTCGTAACTTTTTGATTTAGTGGCTAATTTGTACGAATTCGTACGATCTAATTCGTACAATTTAGTACGGTTTGCTTATCACCCAATGACGGTTGGGTTTAGGGGTGGGGTTGGGTGCCACGCCTCCTTTTTAAAATTGTACATTTTCGTACGACTGAACTCGTACGAATTCGTACAAATTAGCCACTAAACTGACAAAACTTAAAATACTTACGTTTACTCGTGAGATCAGGCTGGAAATACTGCTCAGTCAAAAATAGCAAGTAAGTTTATTTGATGTATTTGTGGTGGAGTTTATTCAAGCCTTTCTGAAACGATGAGTCACACACAAATGCCGTTTGCAGCACACACACACATATATATGCGTGTTTACTGACACCATCCAACCGTGGTGATTATATCGGTTATGAATTAGATAGCAATTTTACTTTCTTTATTACAAACATACTCACATTCAAACAAACATAGTTTATTTGCAAAAAAAATGTTCTGTGGACATGTGTATACGTGTTAATATAGAAACATGGCACCTGTCAATCAATTCGGTGGGCGGGAAAAAACTGCACTCCTACGTCACGCTGGGGTGGGCCTCAAAATCACCGAGATTAGGATCCTATTCTAACGTCAGAAAATTTAAAAACAGTTGTGTTTATATCACTCCAATATGGCAGTGGACACACTATACCTACACACAGAGATGATTTTCATTGTAGGTGCTATGGCTGTGCAATTAATCGAAATCGAATTGCAATTAGCTAATCGCAAGAGGCTTCGATATGAAATGTATATTATTTAACTTCCCTCACCCAGAGCAAATGCTTGACTGCTGTCTGTGTGTGATACTAGCCAATTGAGTGAGCACACTTTCATTCTGCCCAATCAGAATTGCGCAACCAAACTATGGGGAAAGCCCACAATAAAACAAACAAACAGGAAAACGCGAACGAGTGGGATGATGGCGTCTGCCGCTTCAGAAGCATTAATAGACGAATTCATATAAAAAAAAAAAACAGCATGTCGGTAATACATGGTTTCCACTACATTCATTCTTCCATGGCGGGGCGCCACACCAAAATTCATCCCGCCACGGCTATATTACAGCTTCCCATTCAACACATTCAGTCATTGTTGTTGTTGTTTTTAATAGCAGGTTATAATCGCACCAAAACGTATTAAAAGGTAAGTGAATTATAACAGCGAAGACTTTTCTGTAATCGTAGTCGTGCTGTGCGTTATTTGTTTAACCCTTTACGGTGACATGCTGACTGACTGACAGGTGCGTACGTGAGACGTGAGACCAGCAAACACGACGTAGCTTTCAGTTAAGATGAACACAGTTTCCATAATTATACTGTATAGATAAAGGTCTATGGTTCTGCATACAATGACTTTATCTGGCTGGAATTTATAGCGGTTTCACTTTACTTCAGGACTGTTCAGCTACTTCAGCTGTTTCACTTTACTTCAGGACGCATTAATGCTGCTCTGTAGGTCTACCGGAGACATTCCTAGCAAATCTAATAAATGTTGGAGATGTACTCGTCACATAATCGCACTTGAGCAGCGTATATTTCAGGGTGTGAAGTTGTGCACGAACAGAGGAAATCAGCGCGCAAGCAGAGATTCGCATGCTCGTATTACATGCGCTCACAACATGTGTCATTGAAATAACACCCATAGGTAGTTGGTACATCCGTGTAAAAGTCCTGCCGCCACAGCGGCATATATATATATATATATATATATATATATATATATATATATATATATATATATATATATATATATATATATATATATATATATATATATATATATATATACGCGTGTTTACTGACACCATCCGGCCATGGTGATTATAGCGGTTAAAAATTAGATAGCAATTTTACTTTCTTTATTACAAACATACTCTGTTTTTAAAAGGTTTTAAACTTATACAATTTATAAAAAGTCACAGAGAGTTGAAACAGATAATTTAATCCCACTTTATTTGCAAAAAAAATGTTCAGTTGTCAATCATTTCGGTGGGCGGGGAAAAGTGTACTCCTACGTCACGTTGGGGTGGGCCTTAAAATCACTGGGATTTGGGTCCTAATAGAAATCGAATCACAATTAGCTAATCGCAAGAGGCTTCGATATATGAAATATATATTATTTAACTTTCCTCACCCAGAGCAAATGCTTGACTGCTGTCTGTGTGTGACAGTCTTACTAGCCAACTGAGTGAGCACACTTTTATTCTGCCCAATCAGAATTGCGCAACCAAACTATGGGGAAAGCCTACAATAAAACAGGAAAGCACAAACGAGTGGGATGATGGCGTCTGCCGCTTCAGAAGCTTTAATAGACGAATTCATATCAAAGAAAAACAGCATGTCGGTAATATGGGAATATCTTGATTTCAAAGTCACAGACACCAAACAAAAACAGGTCATTAGTAAGAGCTGTCACAGAATTGTTGCCACAGCACGAGGAAATGCAACAACCAGCCCCTAAAAAAGCACCACTATATGAGAAGCATCTTGCTAAGAAGTCAACTAAAAGTATTGCCAGTGACACTCAATCTAGTAGCAAGCAAAGTACAATTTCAGAGTTGTTTGCTAATATAAATTAATATCTTTTCAGTTCCTTTTTTTTAACTAACACTTACTGCATTTTAGCAGTAAGAAGCTATGATACAGATTATTGAGCTGAAGCTTGACTACAAAATTAAATCGCAAATCAATATCTATAAAAAAAAAAAAATCACAATTAGATATTTTCCCCAAATCGCACAGCCCTAAGAGGTGCCCTTTAAAAGACTATCACCATTGCATGGAGTTTGTGGTAACCTTATGGATGATCCATATTGTGAAAAGTGTGACACAATATATCTGAATGGCATATTCGAGACTCCTATAGATATCAGTGTCTGTGTGAAGAGTCTGGTTTAATGGGCCTTTTGCAGGTCAGGTTGAAGAGACCCCTGATGCCGGCGCCCGATTGATCGCTGACTGAATCCTCACAGTCTTTGTTTGTATTGATCAGCTTTTATAGACTGCATGACAGTGGCTCACTGACCTGCACTGTATCTGGGTAATGTGGTTTTTAGACTCTGGGTTGTTGTGCGTTTTATTGTGCTTGTATTCTTATTCACACAATGAGAATCACCTACATTTACAATTATACTGCGATGATTTTAGAGTTTAGTCTATTTTCACAGCTATTTACAAATACAACTAAAGATTAGACTACCAAAACATTAACGTATAACAATGGTGTATTATATTATTGTAAATGTATAGGTGCAGAGTTTATTATTGGCATTAAGTGGCATTTAGGTATGAACTATTGTATTATATACTGTTACAAAAGAGTCCCAAAAAACTGGTATGGTACGGTTGGCTATTTTGGTATCATTCATATCTTCTACAGGTGCCAATGGAAATAATAGCAAACTATTTATTGAACTTTTTCTTCACGTACGAGCGGACGCAGCCATTGGAATATTTTTTGGCTCAACTTCCCATCTCATTAACTTCTATTGATTTTTAGTTGTTAAAAACAGCTTGTTGTTCTGCTTGATGTTACAAACAGGTATTTTCCTATTATCTCATTCTACTTGAATATACTTGACTGTTTTTTGCCGCTTATTATTCCTAGTAGTTTCTCCCATAGGCAGCTGAATCTTAAAATTCAAAAACAATTGCAAAAATGGTCAAAAAAGGACAATACTAGGGCTGGGCGATTAATCGAAAAGTAATTGAAATAGACAATTAGAACCTATAATCGATCACATTTTTCCTGGTCAATTTTTTCAATTTCTTTCCCTACTGTGGAGTCACGTGACTGCGCTCTGTTAAGACTGAAGTACACTTATTATATTCTGATTTATACTTATTATATTATTATGATATTATACTTTTGCCATGGGCACGTGTACAGTCCAGCTTTCGCACACCCGCACACCATTGAAAAAAACATATTCGTCACAATAACGAGTAGCGCAAGCTTTGTGATTGGTCAGTTAAATTGGTAGCGGTGATGACGGTGGGTGGCGCAGAGAGCCATGTTTTAGGCAGTGTGTTTTAATTTCAGTTGTTCAGCATTGATGTTCAATAAATAACAATAGATAGTAGATGGTGTGTGTTTACTTCAATTATTTTAAAATCAAGTAATCCACCCTACATTCAAAAATCTCTCACTTGTAATATGAGCATATTTACTGTACAAAACTTGTCAGTGAACTCTGAGGGCAAAAAAATAAATAAATAAATCATATAATTATTCATTAATCGTAATTGAGTTAAAATGTTCAATTAATCGAGATTTTGATTTTAGGCCAAATCGCCCAGCTCTCGTCAATACTGTACCAAAACGTACTGCTCAGTGGAAAATAGTCAAATGTGTTATCGCCATCTACTGGCCTGACATGCATAATACAGCGTTATGAGTTATTTTTTTGTGCATCCATTCGAATCACATTGTCAATTGTATGCAAACTTTAATAAATCAAAGTAAAACCCTTTTCATTTTTTGGCACATTTTTGCCATGTAAACATTCTCTTAAACAGTATTTGAGATGGTGTGATTGAGATTGGTTCACTGGTTAGTCCTGTTATTTAAATGCATCTTGGTTATTAGTGATTTTATTACATTTAATAAAACATTTAACATTTTTATTACATAATAAATAGTGTTTTTGTATTTTATCTTGTCATAAAAAAATATATTCGTATCAACCAGTTTTTACAAGATGTAAAATAAGTCTGTTATGTCCCTAGATTGTGTATGTTAAGTTTCAGCTCAAAAAACCTCACAAATAATGTTTTATAAACTCTTTGAACCTGCCTCTTTTAGACTTTGATTTTAATTGTGCCATTTTGGTAACTGTCGCTTTAAATTCAGATTAGATTTTCCAAAGAGGGCGAAGCTACAAATGCCTATGTGTCAGCATAGTGGCAGATTCCAAAACAAGACTAACGTTCTATGCTAATGATGGAGAGATGGTCACTAATGGGCGGGACTTTCCCCCTCTGATGACACGTACAAAGGGAGAATGTCAATCAAAGTGTTTCTAAAAGTGTTTTTATCAAGTGTGATTATAAAAAATAGAATTAATACAGTTTTACTACTAGAAGCTGGTTATATTCACAGACTGCTACCACACAACTGTGTTTAAACTCTTTATAAAAGTGATTTTTGCATAATAGGTCCCCTTTAATATGTTTTTTACTACCATTTAAATTTCTGTTTTTAAATGATTTTGGAATTATTTTTCAAACTGTAGTATGCAATCAAATACAAGATACAAAAAGGGCTGAACAATATATCGTTTCAGCATCAATGTGCACATCCACAATAGTCACATCGCAAGATATGCAGTGTTGAGTCTGAATTATAGTTAACCAGGAGCTACAGAATTGTATTTAATTACTGTATTTATACAGGTTTTCTATGATTCATGCAAACAAAAAATGATTATTTGTCTTGTTTCTAGTCCAAATATCCACATTTCAAAGCAAAAACAAGATTATTTAGTTACCCCATTGGCATTTAAGTGTGCTTGTTTTAAAGAAATACTCTTAACTTTGACTTATTTCTTCTGAAAGTGAAAACAAAACAATATTTTTACTTGCTCTATGAATTTTTCGATATTCTGACTAGATATGAGACAAAGCAAAGTAAGAAAAGCGTTTTTTGCATTGTGATTATTCAACATTTGTAGCTGAAATATATCAGACTCATCAGAAAACAGGCAAATATGCTAAATGGTATTCATATCGCAATATTTATCGCAAAAAAATAAAATATTGCAATATCACATTTTTTCCTATATCGAGCAGTTCTAGTAGGGACTGTCAGGATATACTAAACACAAAGAGGGAAATTTTATACATTTAAAGTCAGATTTGTGACCAACCTTATTGCGTAATTTGAATTTATAGTAGGCATAGTTGTCTTTTTCATTCATGGGAGAAGAGTATTTTATATGAATTGTGAAAGGTTTTATTTTTGTGGTTGTTGTAATTTGTTTACTATACGTTTACTAATAAGATTACTGTAATCTGTGCCATTATTAAATGTTGTACGTTGCATGTTGTATCCCATTTCGCCCCTGCGCTATTAGAAGATTACACACACTTTATCTAATCACTGCTCTCACGCTAATTGACCCCATTTAGTAAATTTGTACTATATATTGATCATTAGCCTTATATTTATCATCCTTGGTGTGAACGGGACACTCAAGGTTGATTTTTGTCCTCAGATTAAGAGGGTGAAGTGTGGCTCCGTCAGATTTAGAGGCGGATTTACAATTCAGCTTTGGAATTAAATAAAGATTAAAGAATAAAGAAAAATATGTTCATCTGGAGTCAAAGTTTCGATTTTGTGGTCAGAACATGTTGCACACTGGAAAAATATTAGTGCATTCACTATCTGACTAGTGCATGACTCTCTCTCTCACACACACACACACCATTATTATTTCCTTAATCTACACCAATGATCTGGCTGTAGACCTGATATCTAATCTGTCTGTGTTTAACAAACAAAACCTCATTCCTCATCTACACACACACAAACACACACACACACACACACACACACGCACACACACACACACACACACACACACACACACACACACACACACACACACACACACACGCATACATAAAAGAGCCAAGTGAGGAGGCCAATATAATACGTCAGAACCGTAAGCTGCCGTCTGCCATGTAGTGGATGCCCACTGGCACCAAACCAACATACACAAACACTTAAACACACACACTCACGCAACATGTTCACTTAATCTCACATGCAAAGGTCCCAGTGTCTTTTTTTGGTGTTTTCTCTATTCAGCAAATTAAAGCGATACCCTCAGCAAGCACGTGATGACCTTTTGTTAAAAAATCAGCACAAATTTAATACCAGTAGTGTCCTTTGTGCTGCACAGGGAGAATGAAGAGACTATATTTGTGACAAACAGAAATAGTAAGAGTCGTAGTGTGCGGTTTTATAGTAAATTCAGCGAATGTTTGTGATTTATTTAGCTTATGTCTGTGTTCAGAATTACATGCTAACATACTCACTATACTAGTCAGCTCCTCCAGGATTTTGTCTCTAATGCTTCTTTGAGATAAAAAAAGAAAATCTGAGTGAATTGTCACAGTAAAACACAAGATTTGAAGCACATTATGCCACAAGTTTTAAGAAAAGGTGTAATTTTAGGCCACTAATATATAATTATTCATAAAAATGTTCCTGCAATATCCTGTAGGGGCTGACTGATATATTTGAAGAATATATTTGCAGATGTTTATTATGCACTAGGTCAAGAGATGTTAATGTTATAACTTGAGATTAGACATGGGACGATAACCGTTTTCTCTAATACCGTTCCTAAGGTATGTGTAAGATTTTTTTTTTTTTTACATTTTTTTTAACAACAGCATCTCCAACAGAAAAAATATCCAAAGATGCCATTTTAAATGTGTGTTTTTGAAACTAATGAAGACAGCAGAGGTCAATGATTCATTTTCATTATTTAGCCTGGCACGTTTACTGCTCCAAAATATTATAAATGTTTCTCAAAATAAAATATATTGTGTTCAAATCATACCGTCAGAATCTTATACCGGCCCATGCCTACTTGAGATTACCCACTATTGACTTGTTGCTTATAAGTCTATACATTACAAACATATTGGTTTTTTATTAAGCACATATATTAATTTGTTATTGTGTGTTACCATAGTCTATATCTCTTAAAGGCACAGTTCACCCCAAAATGAAAGCTTGCTGCCAGTTTATTTATCCTCAGGTCATTCAAGAAGACGTAGTTCACTTTTTCTTGAAAGCTGAAAATGAAAGTTGAAATGTTTGATTTAATCGATGTTTCAGCAATGTTGTTTAATATTTTTTTTAGAGAGAAATGCTGTTCATCAGCTGTTCATTGTTTTATTTAGGCTAGAATAAAAGCAGTTTTTAATTTTTCATGAACCATTTTAAGGTCAAAATTATTAGCCCCTTTAAGCTAATTTGTTTTTCGACTGTCTACAGAACAAACCATCATTATGCAATAACTTGCCTAATTCCCCTAACCTGCCTAGTTAACCTAATTAACCTTGTTAAGCCTTTAAATGTCACTTTAAGCTATATAGAAGTGTCTTGAAAAATATCTAGTAAAATATTATTTACTGTCATCATGACAAAGATAAAATAAATCAGTTATTGAAGATGAGTTATTAAAACTATTATGTTTAGAAATGTGTTGAAAAGATCTTCTCTCTGCTAAACAGAAGTTGGGGGAAAAATAAACAGGGGGGCTAATAATTCTGACTTTAACTGTATATATAATTACAAATGAAGAGTTCAGATGCAAAAACCCCTAAATGCCATTGGAAATGTTCACCTAAAATGAGCATTTTTCTCAGCCTCCTATGTTTATGTTCAGTTATTTCACTTGAAAGGCATTGAAAAGAACTTATTAGTCACTATAAAAGTAAAATTACTGAGCCTACACACAGGAGTCAGAGAAAAAGGCTAATTTTAAAAGAAAATATCAAATGGCTTTTAGAGGTTTTCGCATCGAAATTCTTTAAAAATTTCAATGAAATTTTATGTTTTTATTGCCTTTCTTGATTTTTCATTCTTAATAAGATTTTATTTAATATTTTTCTTAAAGATTTATGTATTTTTAGCATATTAATTTGTGTGTACTAATTATTGAAACCTTATCTTGTTAGATTAGCTCCAGGTTTGGCTTTGATACTGACTAATCTAATGTACATGCACAAATATGATATTGAAAAACATCTATAGAAAATATTAATTTAAGAGCGAGATCTGTGAGGGGTGTACTCATTTATGCTGAGCACTATACTATAATCACAATACTCTCCATATCAATATATTATGTGTCCTACTTTGTAGTACGTTAGTATGCTAAACATATAACCAGCAGGCTCATTGTGTTATTTATTGCTTCATGAAAGTGATTAAATCTCGTAATGACTCTAAATGTTATTTTTCCGGCTTGTATAAGCACACACACACACACCACTAATGAGATGTTATCATTTTTCATCACATCATTTCCTTGTCTAAACTGATCCGCTTTTCTTTAGCAGGTGAACTGTTTTCTCCATTTTCATTCTTCCCTCTTAATTTCTCACATTTTTGCATTCATTCTTTCCATTTTTTTCATCATTGTGCTTCAGACTGTGTGTTTGACTCCCGCTGATCATTTAATCTCAGTGATTCAGTGCTTGATCCCTGCTGATTCACTCGTGTTGACTCAGTGAATCAGCGGGGAGTCGATTCATAAAGGAGAGCTGTAAAAAAAAAAACAAGTGGCATAGAGACAGTGTGGGATGCTGAAAGGCTATTGGCTGGATGCTTACAAAAAAAATCTGGAGCACCATTGAGGAATGCTGGAATGTTATTAGCCTCTCCTGTTTATTACAGCGGGGGAATAGCAATCTATATACCCTGTAATTTCACTTATTAGCTTTTGTGTGTGTATATGTGTTGCATGAGTAGATTTTCTGATCCAATGAACCACAACAGAATGCAACGACCAAACAAGTTCAGCTGCGACCACACCACATAAAATAACCCCCCAGAATGATCAGCATCTATTTTTTGTGGAGAATGTTACACTTGAGTTGAATTCAAATGTGCTGCATAAAAATGCTCTGCGTACGTTTATGTGTTTTAATTGTTGTGCATGTTAAACCTGGTGTTTTTGTAGGATTTTAGTGTCTTTGTTTATTTATGGATAAAACCAGAGCAGCTTAAATATTCTTCATAACATCATAAAAAAGATAAATAATGTAATAAAAAAATAAATAAACAATAGCAAAATACAGTAAAATGCAATAAAATAAATCTTCAAAACCTTCATTTACTTCAGAGTGTGAATGATTATATGAATACCTGTAAAAATATTATTATATGATTTGTTATATATGCTATTGATAATTTAATATTTAATAATAAATATAAATTAAATAAATATTTACTTATATAAACTTAAATATACTTATAATAAATATATTATAAATATTATTATTATTAACATGAATTATTATTAACATAAATTATTAAAATTAATAACAGTATTATATTATTTTACTGTAAAATGGAAAAAAAAAAGTGTATTTAAGAAAAAAAGTTAAGGTACACCGTATAATTCACACACTCTACCCTTTAGATATTTCTGCTTCTATTATATTTGCTTGTGGTAGATTATGTGAAATACTATTAATGCTAATAATAATAACAGTAATTGTTACATTTACATATTTAACAGATATTAATTTGTAATAATGACAATATTGATATCAATAATAATAAGTCATAATGATATTAATGGCGACAGGGTGGCTCAGTGGTTAGCACTGTCGCATCACAGCAAGAAGGTCGCTGGTTCGAGTCTCGGGTGGGTCAGTTGGCATTTCTGTGTGGAGTTTGCATGTTCTTCCCGTGTTGGCGTGGGTTTCCTCTGAGTGCTCCGATTTCCCCCACAAGTTCAAAAATGTGGTATAGGTGGATTGGGTAAGCTAAATTGTCCGTAGTGTATGGGTGTGAATGAGTGAGTATGGATGTTTCCCAGTGATGGGTTGCAGCTGGAAGGGCATCCGCTGCGTAAAACATATGCTGGATAAGTTCCCTGATAATCAGGGACGAGGAAAAAGGCGTTCTGTGTGAATGGTTATGTAGGCGGATTTTTGTTGTTTGTTTGATATGTGGTAACAAAACCAAGCCTGCAGTTCTTAAAATCTTTTTATTAATGTGCCAATGTTAAAATGATGTTTGCTTTATTCAGTTTTGGAGATTTTAATATAGTTAGAATTAAATCTGTATTCGTGAAGTTTATTTCTAAACTGATTTCGAGAGGATCACATGCTTATGATTGACCACGGCTGGTCCCACATTAGCTTACATATGATTTACAAATCAGACAAAGCCAAACACACATAAATAACTAGATTTATTTACCTTAGTCATCTTCGCCTTGAAGAAATCCCCCCATCCACTCCTCTTTTCTAGCATAATTCTGCTGTGGTGATCCCTGATATTCAGGGACTATGCCGAAGAAAAAATGAATGAATGAATGAATGAATGAATAATGATAATAATAATAACCTCACCAAATAATGAGTATGATTATTAATATTTTATTATTTCAGCATTATAATAGTTTCATATAACAACACAATAAAATAAAAATAATAAAAAGAAAGTTGAATATTTTGCCGTAAATGTAAAAGTCAGGAATTTAAGATAAATAAAGGTTCAGCATCAAGGACACACTGTACCTTTAGGTCACTTCTGTCCTTTTACCCTTGAGTGTGTCGTCCTGCAGTGACTCCGTAATGAAGAAACGTTCAACTGTATCTCCAACCTACTTTACAGTCCCTGTGGGTGTCATTGTGTGTGTGAGGGATATATGGAGTGTAAGTGCTTTTCAGTGTATGGAGAATAATTAGCTCGTCCTGTGAGCTGAAACAGCACTGTTAAAAGTGAAAGACAGATATGCTGGTGGAGGTGCCATGAAATGTGTGTGTGTGTGTGTGTGTGTGTGTGTGTGTGTGTGTGTGTGTGTGTGTGTGTGTGTATGTATGTAGTGTGTGAGCATGTGTGGATTGTGTATATGTGTGTGTGTGTGTTTGTGTGCTTGTGATATACGTGTGTGTGTGAGTTTATGTGGTTTGTGTGTGTGCGTGTATGTATATGTGTGTGTTTATGTATGTGTGTGTGTGTGTGTGTTTATGTTTATGTATATGTATGTGTGTGTGTATGTATTCGTGTGTATGTACAGTTTGTGTGTGTCTGTGTGTGTGTATCAAACACGCAGTGGAAGGTGAACGTCGGTGCAGCCATGCTTTATCAGTGACGTCATAGCAGTAAATCACACACAGTTCATTCTCGTGTCAGAAAGCTTACATTAGTGAGAATAAAAGCGCCGCTCAAATCTTTCACTCTGTGAAATGTCTGCAAAGATAAGAAGTGTTATGGATGACCGTGTGTGATTCATTTAGGAGCACATTTACTGCAAGCAACAATGTTTGTATTTTTACAGAAAAATATGATCAATGTTGTGTCAGCAAAGCTTTAACAAAAATCTGATAATTTTTTTTTAAATAGGCCTATCTGTAACACAATACAGTGCTATATCATTTGTGAACAGCGCTTTCATTTCTAAAGCCAATTGCAGCCCTTTCTGTTGAGTGGGTGAAGACAATGACCAGTCATAGGGGTGTAAGCATGCGGGATAATATTTACATTAGTTTATTTGCTAGAAATGCTCATGCTGTTCTGTGCATGTATTGGAGTTTTGTTTGATACATTCAAAAAGCGTGTTTTCTTTGAGCAGGTCAAATTAAAGGTACAGTTCATATGTCTTACTGCTTGTATAAAAGGACAAAATTGTATTAATAGTATATAAATATTAATATTTTTATAGATTTTAATAAAAAAAAAATTCTTGTGTTGTGAAGAAAAAATCTAATTATGTATGGAAAGCATCGTCAATGCACCGTGATGCACCGAGATATCGAATTGAACTGAATCGATGGCATGATAATCGTAACCGAATCGTGAGACCAGTGTAGGTTCACACCTCTATTGCCCAGCCCTACTTGAAGATACATTATGTAACTAACTATATAATACAATAAATAAAACAGATAAGTAGTTGTCATGCCAACTTTCCACTATTAACAGAAGCCTGCAATGGTTGTCCTGCCTCTAAGCTCTTATGATTGGTCCACTGCGTTTGTGAAAGATCTTGCAATTTGACATAACGCCATAACCGTCCCACACGTCCAACAAGTGTGTGCTTACATTGGCAAACAATAGAAAAGTAGCGCATTGGAGGAAAAATGAATTCTGTGTGAACGGCCCCTAAAGCTACTGAGGTGGGTTTGTTGTTTGTTTATTATGTGCAATAGCTTTTAAAAACAAGTCTGCAGCTCTTAAATTCTTTTTCTTTAATGTGCCAATTGTAAAATGGTGTTTGCTCTTTTCAGTTTTAATGCTGTTTAAATTACATCTGTATTCATTGAATCGAGAATCGTATCAGGAATCGGGAAATCTGAATCGATACCCAAGCCTAGTATTCACACTGAAATGCTGCTAGCATCACGTTGTAATCCTTTTTTCTTTAATTGGATTGACTCAGTTGTGTCAGTTCTAGCTCTGACACACATATTCGCTTTGAACTACTTCATGATTTTTCTGTGGTGAGTGTAGCAGAAGGAAGTGGCATGACAGGAAGTGAAGTCGAACATCCTCATGAGAGGCAGTGTTGCACCGACTTTCTGAAAATGGGCCTCAGCTTTTTCATCCACTGTGCTGCTGAAAGAGGCCCCGAGTGACTCAATGGCAGTGTTTTGCAACAGGAGGGTTTAACACCCGTAGGCCGTATTATAAGTTTAAGTGTTTCCTCTAAGCTAAACAATGCTGTGCTGAGGAACAATACACCCCTAACCACTCGTAATGACTGCTTTTGTCTGCTTCTGTTGCGGTAAACATGAATCATGTGTACTTTTGGCAACAGTTGATGACATCATTTCCAAAACGGTGGTGCTTTCTGATGACATCACTGGTTTGGAATGATGGCCTGTTATTTGACATACCATTATGCATATATCCATCCATCCATCCATCCATGATTTGTTCTGTAGTTTTATCCATCCATCCATCCATCCATCCAT
>LR812539.1:10385790-10493290 GCA_903798195.1 Danio kyathit
TGTGTTCTTTGTGAGTGTGTCTGTATACTTGTGGCCTGGATTTGTAGATTTTATGGTGCATTTGATTGCATTAGTTCAAATCTGAGAAACCTATGCTTTAATTTCGAGAACAAGCTCTTGAGAAAGAAAACAAGAGCTTTATGGCTTTCCAGAGGGGAGTGTGTGTGTGTGTGTGTGTGCTCCCCCTCCGCCTGGAAGCTCACAAACACATCCATTCACAGAGGAAGTCAAGTGTGGCAAAACATGTGATTGTTTCAGAGACAGAAACAAAGAGAGAGAAGCGCATTTCATAACTCAAGCTCCAGCAGAATCATTTGCTCAACTTTTCGACCAGCAAGTGTAAATCAGTGTGGTTTGCTTGTGCAAAAGATGAAGCCAAGATGCTGAGTAGAATTTTAGCACAGAATTGTAGTTATCAGCATGCTGTTGCCAAGGCATTGCTATGCAGTTGCTATGTTGATCATTTCCAGCACAGAGTTGTGGTTGCCAGGGTGTTGCTACACAGTTGCTGTGGTGTTTTGGATACATATTAAGCAGAGAACTATGGTTGTTGTGGTGAACCTAGGCAGTTTCTATGAGTTTCTGAATGATTTTAGCAGTTGCTATAGTGATTTGAGAATAATTATTGTACTTATGTGATTAGCACATACTTTTGATTAGCCCCTTTTACACAGTGATACCGGTAAATATCAGGAAAATTACCAGAATGACTTTACCGGTAAATAATAAAAAAACGCTATTCACACAGGCAAGGACGTTACGGAATTTTTCCGGAAAAGACCATTCACACATCCATTCAAAAATGCCGGTAAATTCTGACATCATTAACCAGAAATGACCTCTAAACGGCTGAACTTGTATAGAAGGGGTCAGGCTTTTGTTGATGGTTGATGGCACATAATATGCATGTGTGCTGGCGCTCACCGGCTGCTTCACGTGTATACGTGTTATGCAACTGAAGCAGAGCTTGAAGGTAAACAAACAGCGGTTTATTCATTCATTCATTCATTTTCTTTTCGGCTTAGTCCCTTTATTAATCTGGGGTCACCACAGCTGAATGAACCGCCAACTTATTCAGCATATGTTTTACGCAGCGGATGCCCTTCCAGCTGCAACCCAGTGCTGGGAAATTTTAGTTTTACATATAATTAAATTTGAATAAAATTATATATTTTTTTATAAAATGCTGATAATAGAAAATAATAGAAGGCACAACAATATCTATATTGTATATAATGTATATAATCTTAATAAATAAAGGTTTAAATGAGCATTTCATACAAACATTTTGGGGTCTGGTGGTGGCTTGGAATACAGAAGACTCCCGGGAAAACCAGGAGTTTTGGCAGGTATGAACAACGTCGAACCCTAAAGAATAGGCGATACTGATCATAATCATATCATACCAGTAAGTGAATGGCTGAGAACGACATAAATCTCTGTTCTCCTCTGAAACAGGATATAACACAAAGAAAACCGTTTATGACATAAATGATAACCTTTACTTCATGGCTTTCACTTCTATGTGTGTGTAAAATGTTTCTAAATGCTCAGTCTTATGGGAATAAGGCCTGGTGGACACTCACACACATACTGTACAAACACACACACACACACACATCTGTCATAGTCAGATTTGGACACACTGATCAGGCGTCTCAGCTGTCCCACCGGGTGTGGCTACTGTAATAGTGAAGGCTACTGAAGATTTGGGGAGTCATGGACGCTTTTAAAGGGGAGACGCTGTTAAAAGTCCTGCAGTTACGGGTAGGTTAAGATGAAGCTGAGTGTATTTCTGTTGAGAGACTTTTATTACATTATTATGAAGTTATAGTCGTGCCAGATAATTAGTGTTGGTTATAGCATGGTCATAGTATACTGACTGGTTATAGCATGGTTATGGATTTATATTAGGATTATAAAAGGCATAAATGAATATGTGTGTGTGTGAAAGCTGTTGAGATTTGAGTTGTAGAATGTTAGTTTTGCATATGTTTGAAACTTTGTGTCCAAATATTGCTTCCACGTTGACACAGCCAAGAGAAGGTGATTATGGAAACCAGTTCGATAACAGTGTTTATTTATGGAATTCGGTTTGGTGACAGAAATAAAATTGAAATTGCAGAATTCATATTTAAATATGATGTAAGCAAATTATTTAGAAATAATGTGATGTTGCTAATAAATCTGGTAAAAATAATACAATTATATATTTATAATATACAGTATAAAATATCAACTTTATTTCATAAAAAAATCGAACATGAAAAACTTAAAGTTTAATATAGATTTGCAAAATTGTAAATTTAATAAAAGCTACAGAGCATTTTACAAACATATGTATACTATATTATTTTATATTTCTGTATATATTATATTTATGAAATTTAGTAGCAAATTCTAACATCAATAGGAAAATCTACATCTATTTTTTAAAAGCTTATTAAAACATATAACTCTTAAAACTTATCAATAATAATGCTAATGCTACATGAGTGTTGGGTATGTTAATTAATTACTAATAACTTACTTACTTACTTACTCCCAGGGCCATTTATATTGAAGTTGATATTTAGCCGCACCATATTGGTGTTTCGTAACATCTAGTTTTTTATAAGGTGAGTTTTTAGCCCAACTCTCAACCCCCAATCTGAAGGAACAGGACATATACTACAGATAATTTAGCTTACCAATTCACCTACGGGAAACCGTAGCACCCAGAGGAAACCTACACCAACACGGGGAGAACATGCAAACTCCACACAGAAATGCCAACTGACGTAGCCGGGACTTGAACCAGCGACCCTCTTGCTGTGAGCCACCGTGTCGCCCCAATTAATTACTAATTACCTCATTAAACTTGTATTTAAATTACTATTTAAATTACTGTGTCTGAAAATTAACTTAATTACTCAATATTTTAATGACTCAACACTACTTAAGAAACTCTTAGAGTTTTAGAGTCCTATATTTTGAGTCAAACAGGACCTTTTATTGGCTTTTATTAGCTTAAAAAGTGATGATTACTGATAATTCATTGTTTCTTAAGCATGTTTAATCATAAGGAAACATTATTTAGCTAAAAGATTTTATTATTATGGTCGGCATGGTGGCTCAGTGGGTTGGCGTGGGTTTTCTACGGGTGCTCCGGTTTCCCCCACAGTCCAAAGACATTCGTTATATGGTGAATTGAATAAACTAAATTGGCCGTAGTGTATGTGTGTGAATGTGAGAGTGTATGGGTGTTTCCCAGTACTGGGTTGCAGGTGGAAGCCGAAGGAAAATGAATAAATGAATGAATGAATGAATGAATGTAATTATTACACTCAGAAATAAAGATACAGGAGCTGTCACTGGGGCAATACCTTTTCAAAAGGTACATATTTGTACCTGAAGGGTCCATAATGGTACCATAAAGGTACTTTTTGGGTACATTTGGGTACTAATATGCACCTTTGAGGTACCATTGGGGACTCTTTGGGTATAAATGTGTATCTTTACATTTATACATTTGTATACAATACATTTGTATAGCAAAAAACACAATTCCTCTGTTTCTCTGCAATGATTTTTCCAGAGCTGTTGGATTTATTTATAGTATCTAAGAATTTAAGAAAGTACTTTATAAGTAACTGTAATTTAATGTCCTACAAATGAAAAGTAATCCCCACTTTACCCTTTTTTTTTTTTTTGCAGAAAAGTAATCTAATTACAGTAACTACTTACTTTGTAACTAAATACACCCAACACTGTATGTTGTCGCTAAATTATGGCAATGACTGTAATTAAAAATTCAATGTCAGTCAATATCTGATGTGGTCGCGATAAATATTGTGCATCCATAAGTGAAAGTGATGAAGTGTTTGTGTGAAAGTGCAGGAATGCAGACATCAAGTACATTCTTAGTGTGTGTTTTCTCTGCTTTTATGTGTGTGTCGACGGGTGTAGAGATCAAGTTGTTTAACTATAGCCACATGCTGTTCGCTCAGACCAGTGAAGTGTACAGTCAGACGTGCACGTCCAGGTTAAATCTGTCCCATATGGTGGACGTTTGCATCATCTGGATGTTTAGTTTCCGCTCAGACCAGACGATTGTTTCTGGAGCCCAAAGATAAAAGGATTCCATGCTGCTTAACACGACCTGCAAATAGACTGCGAGACTCAGGCAGGCCTTTCCCTTCTGTAAAAACACACACGCGTACACACACACAAAATCAATCAATCACTCACACTCATACTTATACACACGCACACACACACACACCCTCTCTGTCCTGCTGTTGGGGTCATCTTCTACCCTGTAACAGGAGCCTGCATGTTTCCTGCGTCATGTGTCTGTGGTCACGCATTGACATCTTAAAATCAGAACAGGAGAAGATTGGTGAAAGTGTGAAATAATTAGAAATGTTCCCATGATGCATTGTGGCGCTGTGCTAGAAGCTGTGATGAGGGAAGTGTGCACCTGAAGTAGGTCACATTTTCACTTAAAGAGACAGTTTACTTGAAAATGTTAATTCTGAATAATAACAGAACTAAACAAAGTTAAATTTTTATATCTTCATTGGAACTAGAACGGGCAACGCAGTGGCGCAGTAGGTAGTGCTGTCGCCTCATAGCAAGAAGGTCGCTGGCTCGAGCCTCGGCTGGGCCAGTTGGCGTTTCTGTGTGGAGTTTGCATGTTCTCCCTGCGTTCGCGTGGGTTTCCTTCGGGTGCTCTGGTTTCCCCTACAGTCCAAAGACATGCGGTCCAGGTGAATTGGGTAGGCTAAATTGTCCGTAGTGTATGAGTGTGAATGAGTGTGTATGGATGTTTCCCAGAGCTGGAAGGGCATCTGCTGCGTAAAACATGTGCTGGATAAGTTGGTGGTTCATTCTGCTGTGGCGACCCCAGATTAATAAAGGGACTAAGCCAAAAAGAAAATGAATGAAATGTTATTTTAGAATTATTTATAAATTATAGTTTGTGTAACATTTATTGACCTTAACAAGTTCTAATTTCTTACTTTTGATTACATTTTTGTAAAATTGTACTTTTGTAATTTGTAGTTTTAAAATATTTACCTTTAACTTAATTTGTGCTTACATTTTAGTAACTAAAACGTTTACATTTAGTCATTTAGCAAATGTTTTTGTCCAAAGTGACTTACTAATATGTTCTTTTGTCTTTTAGTTTTTTTTTAAATATTATATTTATCTTTATTTTTGTTAGTTAATAATAAGTCATTAATTTTTTTTTCGACTTAGTCCCTTTATTCATCAGGGGTTGCCACAGCGAAATGAACCGCCAACTTATACAGCTTATGTTTTACACAGCGGATGCCCTTCCAGCTGCAACCCAGTACTGGGAAACATTCATTCCAGTGTTTCCTCTAGGATTTTTTCCAGCTGTGGCGGCAGGCCTTTTGATCTACCAACTACCTTTGGCGTTATTTCAATGACAAATGGGACGCAGTCGAGATCGGATTTGTGTAATACGAGCATTTTGCTTGCGCTAGGATTTCCTCTGTTCGTGCACAACTTCTTGCACGTCCTCAAATATACGCTGCTCAAGTGCAATTTGGCGCGTTTACGTAGTGAATTTGTCTCCAACCTTTATTAGATTTGCTAGGAATATTTATGAACGTCTCAAATAGACCTACAGAGCGGCATTAATGCGTCCTAAGTTAAAGTGAAATGGCTATAAACTCCAGCAAGATAAAGTTTTGTTGTATGCAGAGCCATAGACCTTTATCTATAAATAAAGTATAATTATGGAAACTGTTTTCATCCTAACTGAAAGCTATGTCGTGTTTGCTGGCCTCATGCATCACGCACCTGTCAGACAGCATGTCACCTTAAAGGGTTAAACAAATGACGCACAGCACTCCTACGGTTACAGAAAGGTTTTCGCTGTTATAATTCACTTACCTTTTAATACGTTTTGGTGCGACTATAACCCGCTGTTTAAAAAATGACAATGTTTTAAATGAGAAGCTGTAATATGTAGCCGTGGTGGGATGAATTTTGGCGTGGCGCCCCGCCATGGTAGAATGAATGTAGCGGAAACCTTGCATTCACACATACACTACGGCTAATTTAGTTTATTCAATTCACCTATAGCGCATGTGTTTGGACTGTGGGGGAAACCAGAGCACCGAACCAGCGTCCTTGTTGCTGTGAGGGGACAGGGCTAACAACTGAGCCACCATGCTGCCCAACAAAATAATGAACATTTATTATTATCATTAACTAGAGGCGACACGGTTGGCGTGGGTTTCCTCCGGGTGCTCTGGTTCCCCCCCACAGTCTAAAGACATGCGCTATATGTGAATTGAATGAATTAAATTGGCTTAGTGTGTGCGTGAATGCGAGAGTTTATGGGTGTTTCCCAGTACTGGGTTGCGGCTGGATGTGCATCCGCTGCATAAAACATATGCTGGATGAGTTGGCAGTTAATTTCGCTGTGGCGACCCTTGATAAATAAGGGAGTAAGCCGAAGGAAAATGAATGAATTTTGTTAGTAAATGAGTATTCTTATGCTAGTTTTGTTTTGAATTACATTTTAGTAATTGTACTTTGTCATTTTAATGAACATAAAAGACTAATATTAAACAAAAAACATTTATGTTGTAAAAATAAAAGATAGCTTTTATGCATTAAGGCAGAGTTGAGGTCTGATGTATTAGCCTTTATTTGACTTCAACTGTATGTCATGAAACATCTTCAGCAAAGTTTTATTAACTTATTGTTAAGACTTCAGATGATGTCTAATTGGTTATTTGAGTCATCTGTACTACCTTTATGGTGTTTTTATAATGTTTATATTAGTTGTGGGCTGTTATTGGCGTTTACATGCTGCGTTAACGCGAGATATATATCGTCCCACTAGAGATAAATATATAGTCATTAATCTATTCTCAAAGTTGGGTTGGGAGCTGGGTCTATTCTACGCAAGCTATGATGACTTTCACCTTGATATTTTAGCATGGATGTATACCTGACCGGTGAGCTGTCTGACAAAAAAAGTGCCTGAATCAAATCAGCAGGATGCCCTTCTGGATCTTTCATTTTCTTCGAAGACACCACTGACTACGCTTACATGGACATCTGTAATCTAGTTATTTACCTTAATAGACAATAATATAATTAAGGTGTTTACGTGAAGTGCTTTCATGTAAGAGTTTCCTGTAATTTTGGGTGACTTTTAACTGCAGTTCGCCAGTTCCACTTTTACTCATAAACATTTCATTCATGCCCCCATGACAAACTGGGGTATTAGACACAAATAAGGGGTAAGGACTGGTGGGAGTGTTATAGAATTTAAAAACGTATGCCAAATGGGAAGAAAAAACTTCTGCATTTCGCGATGTGTGTGTGTGTGCGTGTGTGCGGTCCTTTACTGACAGCCGTGTGTGTGGATCTTGTTGGAAAATATGGCGAAAAGTCCTACATGACGGGAATAGTTTGATTGCGGTGTTGAATAATGCCAATATTATCTGCATACTCCACGTCTTAATTTCATTTCTGTTTAGTTCAGTTATGACTTTAGTCGGATTAAGGTCAACAAAAATGTCAAAAAACGCTGTTTGGAGCTTATGTAAGCCTACAGTTCAAAATTCATGTTTAACTGAATAAACAGTTATTAAACACAAGTACATCTTATTGAACATCATTTATTTTCATTATCATAGTAGAACAGTTTCTCAAGCAGTTTGTGATGCAATTTGGAAACAGGAGATGAGCCCCTGGTCTAATGCGCCACCTGGCTTGAGAAACCCGTTCTCAAAGACATACTTTTAGTCATTATCTGGGTATTATATTACCTATAATATATTACATATAATATAATTAATAATAATAATTCCTTACATTTATATAGCGCTTTTCTAGACACTCAAAGCGCTTTACACATACAAATATATTACATTAAGTAGAATATTACATATTCTGAATGCCTTCGGCAGACTTCAAACGAGCCATTTTAATCTAGATTAATTCCAAGATTACAGTGAGATTAATCTAGATTAAAAAAATTAATCTATGCCCACCTATAGTTTATATATTTATTTTTTGGAGCTCAGCGGTTCCAATTCCCTTTCATTGTATGAAAAAGAGCACTCTGTGCTAGGGAATCTACAAGCATAGATAAATTCAATAAAGAAAAAGATACAAATTAAAATAAACAGTGTCTTTTTGTTTTCCGAGAAAGTCAAAATGTGTTAAAGTATGCAGTAATTGAATAATTAAATATAAGTAAATACCTCATAGTCTTCATTTTATGAAGAATTGGTAACACTTTACAATAAGGTTGTATAAGTTAATGTTAGTTAATGCATTTACTAACATGAACAAACAGTGAAAAATACATTGATTACAGTATTTGTTCATGTTAGTTAACATTAGGTAATGAAAATGCAGTTCTTCATTGCTATTTCATGTTAACTCACGGTGCATTAGCTAATGTTAACAAGCACAAATTTGGATGTGGTAATATGTTGAACTATGATTAATAAATGCTGTACAAGCACTGTTCTTAATTAGTTCACGTTAGTACTGTAAATACAATAATGAAACCTTATTGTAAAGTGTGACCAGACAATTCAATAAAATGAATCGTTATTAATTTTTCAAAGTTACAAAGGTACAATTTCTTATGCCTGAATGCTTTTAAACCCCTCACACAGTCACAGGCCTCAAAAAACACTTGAGAAATGATAAAGTGTAATTCAGACTCAACATTGCGTACAATCGTGATGTGACTATTGTGAGTGATCACATTGTGATATCGATGCTAAAACAATATATTGTGCAACCCTACTCTATGCCTTTTATAAAAGTGGCATCTTTTGTATTCTGCAAAATAAAAAAATTGATAACCAAATGATAACATGATGATGAATTTTCATATTTGGGTGAACTGCCCCTTTAATTGTGTTTCGATTTTCATATACTGTACTGCAGTTCTGTGAAATATTCCACCAATAGCTCAACTATGAATACTGTTTTGTTTATGATAACAGTCGTCCAAGACTAGACTTGTTTGTCCACATATTTGTTTGTGGGACTTTTTCAGGAAATGTTAGACTCCCGATTCTGTTACAGAAGTGGTTTACCTGTAGATGACATTTATTGAGGCACCTCACAAATGTGTGTGTGCTTAAAATTACAGATGAGACAAATTGCTAAGTGTAAGTCACAAAGCCTCTAATAAAAGCTGGCCTGCGTGACTCCTGTAGATAACATACCTGTTTTACACTCTTCTGATGTTGTCATGTTTCTCGGAAATGGCTAAATAGATCTGACAGAGTCACTCTAGTGGGAGTTATTCTCTGTATCAGTAAACACTGATTCTGAATGAACTCAAACACCTCACAGAATTTAAATAATTCCCACACAAAAGGGGCGGAGCCTGTTTGAGTTGTGTTAGTAGTACGGGAATATGCGATATCGTTGAGTATTGTGATAACAATATTTCTTGTGTTATAACATTTGCCTATTAGCTGTTTTAAAATCATTTGTTTATGCAATGATATTAAAATAAACAGATATTTAATTCAGACTAAAGAACTGTGTCAAGGTGCAAACATTAAGTCTTTAAAACAGTATGAGTGTCACGATCACCAGCGATCTAGCCTACACAGATCGCTGGAGAACTACACGCACCACATGAACTACCACTACCAGGATGCTTTGCACCAATCTCTCCTGCCTCAGCTGAGGATCATTTTGGACACACACACAGCTGCGGTTCATCCTCACTGATTACAAGACTATTGTTTTTTTGTTGTTGTTGCTCTCATGATGCCCGAGTGTTTCCTGGTCTGATTTGCTTGTCTTAGTTTAGTTTTTTTTATAGTCTTTCATTAAATACATGTTTAATTCTGCGTTTGTATTCGCACTTCGTTTTTCTCCTCTGCATTACATAACGGTGCGTAACAATGAGCGAGTGAAAACCTCAGCCGATAATCTGACTCTGATTGACTGTTGTCATTTTCCTCTCTTTAGATCTAGATAAACAACCAATGCATAAAATAAATGTAGTTTATCGTATATTGCATATGCTTTTATCGCGATAACGATATTTTTGCAATGTATTGTGCAGCCCTAGTTAGTAGTGTTTTACGAAATGCTGATTCACAGATCTACGGATACACAAGGTTTATTCCTCAGCTGTTTACATTGACATACTTAACCAACATTTATGTGAATTTGTGTGTTTTTGTGTGCTTTTGTTCCACATTAGTGTGTATTTGGCAGTTGATGCAAAAGATTGCAAGATTAGCTTGAACCGTGCCCGGGCCTGTCCCCTAACAGCCTGCATTCACACTACGTTTTTATCGTTATAGCCCGAGCCTGCTTACATCATCAATGATGCGGCTGTTTAATTTAAACAGGAAGAGAAGCACTCTCGCTCGGTACAATAAAGATTGCTTTAGTTATATTGTTTTGTATATTTTTGATGCAGTGACACACTGCCGAATGTTTTGCTGAACAGATCCACCATTTTTAACGGTCATAAATTTTTATAAAAATCATTGTGTTTCCCGTATTAGAAGGTTTGCTGAGGATGGCAGCTGAAATTCAGCTAGGAGTTTGTATTTTTGATAAACTATGACAATTTGCGTTCATTGAAATGTAAGAATGAGTAATAAATACATATGAAACAGTCCTTTAAAAGTGACGTCGCATCTTCATGCTGTAAAAAAACATTGACTTAACTTAAAATTGTAAGGCAACAGCTTTTTTTAAGCTACAGTAAGCTACAGTTACTGCTACAGTAATTGGGATAAAAGTTGCATCAACTTTAAAGAGCTGTGCAGTAAGTTGCCCTACAATTTTAAGTTGAATCAACTTCTTATTTTTTACAGTGCAGTTTCACTTCCCCAACCAAACCGGCCAATGGAGTGTGGCACGAAGCACTCACATTTGTCAAACAAAACAGGATATGGGGGTCAAACTCTCCCTGGCATGGTTCAGATAGCCTAGTGTGAGTATACACTTAAGCTCACATGATGCATTGACTTAAAGAAGCTTTTGTGCACATGTGTTTGTGTCTTTTAGCTCAGAAACCTAAATATGAAAGTTTAAACTGACTAAATTTTACAACTTCTGTAATTGGTTCATTTGCTTTGGTACAATAACCGAGGCACAAGCTGTAAAGGCTCCACCCATTTTTGCAAATGAGGCAAAGAGCAGCATCTCATTTGCATTTAAAGACATATACTTGGAAAAAAGCATGTTTCAAGAGTTCACACTTAGCTGAAGATTGAAAATAAAGCGTGTTTGGCATGCTGTCCCGGGAGAGAGCCCTGAGCCCAGGATATCCTTGAGCCCGGGGCTTCCTCCCGTTTGTAGGGCGACAGGAGAGTCTGAGCTCAGGTGGTCTCAAGAACTCCCCTGCTGTGAACTACTGGATATATATCTGGCTAAGAGTTGCCTTAGAATGCTATTTTGATTATTAAATTTTCCTATGGTGCCTGTTTTTGAGCGGTGGGAGGAAACCGGAGAACCCGGGGAAAACCCACGCGAACACGGGGAGAACATGCAAACTCCGCACAGAAACGCCAACCGGCCCGGAGGGAAACGGACCAGCGACGTTCTTGCTGTGAGGCAACAGTGCTACCCACTGGCCGCCGTGCCGCCCTATCGGAGAAGGGGAGGAGTAGGGGTGGAAGGGGGGGTTCTTCAAACGAAGATGACTGGAGCAAAGCGCTCTGGTAATTTATAGCGTGTCTGTGTTCATCTGATTGGCGCAATATGCGGAGTTAAGCGATACCAGCTGTGTTCAATCATAAGCACGTCACCCATTTCTCGAAATTAGTTTGTAAACAAACCCCACTTTGTTTACACCCAAAAAGCTATGATAAAGGATCCATGATGCATTTAAATCTAAAGCTTCGCAGACTAATAATAATGTCATAAAATTAATTATAGGCATAACAGAACCCCTTTAAAGATCCCATGAAGTGCTTTGATATATGCATTTTTATTTGTTGTTTGACGTAATCTCAACCGAAACACGAAGAGAGGGTGTAGTTCCTCCCCGTTTTAAAAAACATCAAATAGTGTTTTGTTTTATCACAGCTCTGCCAGTGAGAGTGGTCGAGCTCAAGCGCATCAAATGAGAAGTGTCTTGAAGGGGGCGGGGCTTGTCAGATACTAGAGAGCATTTGATTGGTTATGATGAGATGAGAAACTGAAGTGTGAAGTGACGTGAAAAAAACCATTTATCCATTTAGACAGAAGTGACAAACTACAAGCTTGACATGTTCATATCACTCTTATATCTTTTAAATGCTAATTTTGTGACTATTTCAGGGCACACTAGCTTATAGATATCCTAAAAATGAATAATGCTGATAGTAATATCTAAAAAAGTTTATTTTAATTTTACCTTTAAACCTTGATAACTGGTTTTGGTTTGTTGCATTTGAATTGAATCTTTTCAGTGAATCATTTTACTCAGTTCTAAATGATTCACACACAAATCATTCCTTTAAGACTCTGTTGAGACCACGGAAATAAATGTGTACTTCTTCTGTAAAAATAGTCTTGGTATTCAGCCACTAGAATGTCTCGTAGGGCTTGACCGTTCCTTCATATATGGGTTTCTGTGTGTGTGTGTGTGTGTGTGTGTGTCCCATTTGCAGCAGATTTGGAAGTATCATTATTAGCCGTGTGTGTGTAAGACCTAAAATCATTTTGGTGTTTCCTTCTTTCTCTGTTGTTGCCTAGCGACCGTTGAGGTTGCTAAATAAATATTTGTGTGCAACGTGAGTGTTGCTCCTAATATATGCAAAGGTGAGAAAATATGCATCACTGCTTGGTATTTAGAAAAGATTTGCTATATGGGGTTTCAGACAAGTGTTAGCTTAGGCAAAACATAAGTTAATATTAAAACTGTGGTCAGTTATTATAAAAACTAGCATTCTGTTTGGGATATATACAGTTGAAGTCAGAATTAATAGCCCCCCGTGAGTTATTAGCCCCCTGTTTATTTTTTCCCCCAATTTCTTTTTAATGGCGAGATTTTTTTAACACATTTCTAAACATAATAGTTTTAATAACTCATCTCTAATACCTGATTTATTTTATCTTTGCCTTGATGACAGCAAGTAATATTTGACTAGATATGTTTCAAGACACTTCTATACAGCTTAAAGTGACATTTAAAGGCTTGACTAGGTTATTTAGGTAACTAGGCAGGTTAGGGTAATCAGGCAAGTTATTGTATAATGATGGTTTGTTTTGTAGAGGGCTAATAATTTTGTCCCTAAAATGGCATTTAAAAAATTAAAAACTGCTTTTATTCTAGCCGAAATAAAACAAATAAGACTTTCTCCAGAAGAAAAAATATTATCAGACATACTGTGTGAAAATTTCCTTGCTCTGTTAAACATCATTTGGGAAATATTTAAAAAAAAGAAAAAAAAATTCAAAGAGGGGCTAATAATTCTGACTTTAACTATATATATATATATATATATATATATATATATATATATATATATATATATTGCAAGGATGCAATAAATTGGTTAGAACTTACTTTAACTTTTTATAAATCAAGGGAAAAAGACCAATTATTTCCACATAAATATTAAGCAGCAAATGTTTCTTGAGCAGTAAATCAACATATATTAGAATGATTTCTTATAGATCACATGACACTGATGACTGAATGAGTAAATAAAGCTGAAAATTCTGCTTTAAACTGCAGATTTTTTTAAAATGGTAATAATGTTTCATAAAACTCCTGGTTTTATTGAACGTTTTGATCGGATAAATGTAGTTTGGTGAGCAAACATGTTTAAACAAAAGTGATTTATTCAGTAGTATAGGGCAGGGCTGCACAATATGTCGTTTCTGAAATGATATCGCAATGAGGATTTGCAATTGTCACATCGCTGGATCTGCAATGTCAAGTTGTGATTATAATTAACCAGAAAACAGTTCAAAACATACAAAGTTTAACTCTAATCTAATAATATGAAAGACTGTAAGATTTCAAATGAATTTAAACCATTCGGGCACAAGAAATTATAAAGTTTGCCACTTTAACTATATCATTTTATTTTGAATCTTTTAAGATTAAATGTTTAATTATTTAATACGATAAAGACTATATGCAGTGTTATTTTACATATTGAATTTCTATATACTGTTAATTAATTATTATTAATTATAATACTGTTCGACTCCACCGAAAACTGAAAGTGTTGTTTATTTCATTTTTATCTTTATTTTATTTTATTTTGTATAATTTTATGCAGATGCACTCCCCTACAAATCATTCCAATCAAAATAAAATTAGAAATTCATTTTAAATAGAGTCATCTTGTGAAACTATATTCATATCACAATATATATTGCAGAAATCTAAATATTGCAGTGTCATTTTTTCCTATATCATGCAGCCCTAATATGGGGTATAACAAAGTATCATGGCATTTTCATGTCTAATGTAATTATTGTGAATATGAATATGGAATATATGAAATGCATTTGGATATCACCATTGCACTCCCACAGTTTTTGTAAGTGTTTCAGAGTTTGCTCAATTGGCAATGATTGAGCTTGTCTGCTGACAGCATTATAAACCTACAGTTTCTTAGATTAGTTCAGGATGATAACGCAATGTGATCTTTCATGAATAGTACACATGAATAGCAGCTTTGTGAGCTGAGAAACTCTGGGAAACTGATAAAGCTCTCAGTTGCTTTAATTGGCTGTGAACCCACATTCTATTCCTAGGCTGATTCTGATTGGTTCATCACAATGTCAATCACTCCTGTCCTCATTCTTGTCTGCCAGAGTTAAAAAAAAAACACTTCAGCTGTGTGCAAAGTGGGAAAATAGCTTGTAAAATCCCAAAACTACCCACACTGAATAAAACCCTCCTTGGATCAACTTAAATAAATGACTTCAAATTCTTACAGCTAAAAGAATCAAATTTTCCCAACATGTTTATTACTGAAAATCATATTAAATTAAGTGGAAACCAATTCATTCATGTAGTTTCAGGAAGCTGAAGGAATGTTTTACGTTTCGCTTTTTACAGTGTATCTACATTCACCGGCCACTTTATTAGTTACACCTATCCAACTGCTCGTTATCGCAAATTTCTAATCAGCCAATCACATGGCAGCAACTCAATGCATTTAAGCATGTAGACATGGTCAAGACGATCTACTGCAGTTCAAACCGAGCATCAGAATGGGGAAGAAAGGTGATTTAAGTGACTTTGAACGTGGCATGGTTGTTGGTGCCAGACGTCCTGGTCTATATATTTCAGAAACTGCTGATCTACTGGGATTTTCACACACGACCATCTCTAGGGTTTACAGAGAATGGTCTGAAAAAGAGAAAATATCCAGTAGGTGCAAATGCCTTGCTGATGCCAGAAGTCAGAGGAGAATGGCCAGACTGGCTCCAGCTGATAGAAAGGCAACAGTAACTCAAATAACCACTCGTTACAACTGAGGTATGCAGAAGATCATCTCTGAACGCACAACACATCCAACCTTGAGGCAGATGGGCTACAGCAGCAGGGGCCGGTTGCACCAGCAGTGCGAAAGTTAAAACGTAGCCTAGTTTTGACTTAAAGGGACATTAAGTTATAAGTTACACACTGCTAAATATTTTTGTTGCACCATTGAACTTAGTTTAAACGTAACACTATGTTCTAACTAAATATTTACGGCAGCCTCCCCCCACGTATAGCGGCAGAAAAGAGATGACGGCGAGATTGATTTACATTGGGGAGCTCACGATAATAATGAAGAATGGTCTCCCTCTACTCACAGCCTTAATTTCCTCCCAAATCTCACATTAATTTTGGTTTATGAAAGAAGTTTAATTTTCTTTGTGTTTATTGTATACATCAATTAAAACGAGAATTTGTTCAAGATGGAGTTTTTTCCTGTTCTTTTCTCTTTCATGAGTAGGATTTTAAAAAAATTCAAGTTTTATGTTTGATAACTTCGTGTGCTTTCATGGCTCGCGTTGCAGATGTGTGCGTCATCTGTTATTAGTGACTCACTGTAATTTAATGTACTATAAATTTGTCATTTTATTTTCATAGGACAGTTATAGATGTATTAGTTGCAGAATTTCAAAGCAGGTTATCGATTTAAATGCTTTTTATTGAATATTACGTCATTCGATGCGACTACGCATGACTTTACGGAAAGCTTACGACCTACTAGCTACCGTTTGCCTAAAGAACATGTGGTGCAACCAAAGTGAGAACAAATTAAGTTACAAACTGCTAGTAGTTACTAAGCCCCTAGTGTGGACTTTACGTTCCTGTTTAAGAAAGAAACTGGGAAACTCAGGAAACTGAAAAAATTTACACAGGCTTACCAAAATTGACATTCGCATGATCGCATCATGGATGTACAGCCGACAAATCTGCAGCATCTGCGTGATGCTGTCATGTCAATATGCACCAAAATCTCTAAGGAATATTTCCAGTATCTTGTTGAATCTATGCCACTAAGGATTAAGGCAGATCTGAAGGCAAAATGCGTTCTACCCAGTACTAGTAAGGTGTACCTAATAAAGTGGCCGGTGTGTGCATTACAGTAGTGTTTTTAGCAGTCTATTCAAAGGATATATACATAGTTGTAATTAATTGCTTTATGGGAAACATTTTTTTGTCATGCACTTGCATTTATGAACATTTATGTGTTAACGCATGCATTTCTGTAACCATTCCGTTTGAATAATTATTACAGAATATTTGCATACTTTACATAATCTTGACTGCGGAAATATTCGGTAGTGTGTTAGTAGTGTAATGTGTTGTTATTATTGTAATATGTTGCCAGCAGCACACTTAAAATCAATGTATGACAAACACACACGTGCACGGTTTTCCTCTACATTTGACCTTTTTTTTAAGCGAAAACTTCTCTTTTCTTAGTTCCATGTTTGTCCTTGTTTTTGGATGACTTCCTCTTTCATAACCTGACATTCTGCATGTCATCCAATCAGAAAGCTTTGTTTTAGTGGAAAGATACCATGCCAAGCATGGTCATGGCAACCTTGTGTTTTCTATCAAATATCGATTTTAGTCATGCTTCACTGGCATGCATGGTAAACCCAGACTACTGTGCAGAAAAGTTTTTCAAAGCAGCACAGAGAGATTATTGTGTTTCACATAATATAACTTGAGTATTTGTACTTCAGATTTGAGTTCACTCATGTTTATAGTTGTTTTGTGACATTGTTTGCAATTAGACTTTGCTGTTTGCTGAGAAATTAGGAAGTTTGATGAACTTCATTTCATTGTGAGTGATTCTTAGTGGGTTTTAATTTTCATGTTAAGGCAGTGTTTATGTGCTTTTATATGTCGTTGTATAAGAGGAAGTAAGAGGCCGAAAAAAGAAGTAGTCACACGTGCCCAATGCCCATTTCAAAGTTTTAGACACAGAAACAACTAGTTTATGGGCTTTATCTGACGTAGGTTTACCGGAAAACTGTCTAAACTTGAAAACGACCACAATAACTGTAATAAAATTGACGTGTTAGTCATTGTTGATGTTGAAAATGAGTTTAAAGAACAAATATGCCTGAAACCCTTTATATTTTCATTCAAGAGTTCACACTTAGCTGATGATTGATTATAAAGCGTTTGGCATGCTGTCCCGGGAGAGAGCCCTGAGCTCATAAGATCCTCGGGCATGGGGCTCCCTCCCGTTTGCATGGCATGAGGGGAGTTTGAGCTCAGGTAGCTCTTGAGAACTCTTATTTAGAGCTGATGACAGATTATAAATTGCTATATAGGGATATACTGCTGGTTAAGAGCTCGACTATAGTGCTAATGTAGATTGATCAATTCACTTATGACACGTTTTTGGACTGTGTGAGGAAACCGGAAAACCCGGCGGAAACCCACGCAAGCACGGGGAGAACATGGAGAACTGGGCTGTTAAAGATTTGAACCGGTGACGTTCTTGCTGTGAGGCAACAGTGCTAATCACTGGGCCACCGTTCCGCCCTATAAAGGGAAAGGTGTGGAAGGGGGAATTCTTCAAGGCGAAGATAACTAAAGTAAGAAACTTTGGTTATTTAAAGTGAGTTAGGAATCATCTGATTGGGGAATCATGCGTTAGCTAATGCGGGACCAGCCGTGATCAATCATAAGCATGTGCTCCTTTCGAAATTAGCGTATAAATAAACTTTACTTAAGGGTATGTGATATAGACAGAAAGGTTTACTAGCATTATTAGGGATCCTTTAAATAATAATAATAAAATATATTTTGTGCTGGCCAGTAGGTGGCAGCAAAAGTATGTTGTATATAGAGAATATGTTTTTCCCAATTCTTCTATATAGTATACTGTAGTAATGTGAGCAGTATGTATCTTGGCGAACTACATCCGCCATTTTGTCATAATCACGTGACCTATCCGCGTCAGTTGCATCGCTACACTTCCATTCAGAAAATTTTCTTGCGAAGGATCATGTGATAGCATAGTGTCCATTGGATGCACACTTCAGAATCTTGCCGGAAGTAGTAAGTTATCTGGGTACTTCTCACATACTGTTTTTAGCATACTATAAAGTATGGAAGTATGTGATTTCGGACGCAGCCACTGTCTTTATTAATGAATCAATGAATTCCTTCAAAACCGATTCGTTGAAAAGGAGGATGCACCAAAGTTCTGTGTTTGGAGCTATTATTTTTGGTTGACGAAAAAAATATTGCGTTAAAATGTAACTCATTATTCTATAACATCTAGTTTGATGAACTGCTATATAACATGGCTTCATCATAACACAGGCAATGTTTTGGATCCTCAAAGCATGTTTGTGTTTTTAATGCTATCTTGCACATTGTTAAAACAACAATAGAAATATTATCATAGATCAATGTTGCACAGCCCTAATTTCCATATCAAGTTTACACAGTAACACTAGTTGAGCTTTCTAGGTTATTTTGGCGGCAAAACATGTTACCATGCTAATCTTTTTAGGTTGCTTAGCCACAGCTGTGGGGTTAATAGGGTTGCCAGATGTTGGTTATTTGATGAGTGAGTTGCCAGATGTGTAATGTGAGCTGCAGGTGGACTGCATGGACGGAGCTTTATTGATTTGGCTCTGTTATTTCTACACAGTGAAAGACCAGTAAATTTCACTTCATGAAAAGCAGATGAACAATAGGATTGCCTCAACCTACATGGCTTTCTTCCTTCTGTCTTTTGCCTTAATATGATTTTATTTTTGTGCAATTCTAAATAATCAGTACTTTAGTTTCTGATGTACAAGTGAAACATCAGTAATTAAAGCTCTGTGTACAAGTTGGTTTGTAGTTTATATTTGAGTTATTTAGACATGCACTTCTGTTAAAAGGTTGCCATTAGATTTTCTTCAACATTTCTGGAAAAATTCGCTAAGCAAAAATAACAAATTTAAAAGCAGAATTTTAACAATGTAATATCTTAAAGGGATTTTTCACAGAAAAATGTTAATTCTGCCATCATTTACTCGTCCTCCACTTGTTCCAAACCTGTTTGAGTTTCTTTCTTCTCTTAAAAATTAAGCAAGTTATTCTGAAGAATGTTGGACAAAACAGCTATTGATGTTTACAGTATTGTTTGTTCATACTACGGATATCAGTGGCTGATTTTTGTGTTCAAGAGAAGAAAGAAATTCATAACCGTTTACAACCGCTTGAGTGTGAACTGTCCCTTTAAGTAATTTGGATTTTCAAATAAATGTATCTTGATTTGAAAATGTTTAGATATTGTTTTTATAGAAGACAAAAACAGAAAGTTTAGGATTGTTTAGTGGCTGTCTAGTACATCAAATATTAAAAGTAAATAAAATCAGTTTATATTATAGTTATTATATATGATATATTTCAATTTCAATGATGTATTTCAATTGAAATGATATATTTACATTTTTTTTTTTCTCAGAATGGGTCTTATTTCTTGCAATTGCAAGTCTATAGGTCAGGGCTATTCAATTAGTCATGGGGGCCAGTTCATGAAAAGCATCTCAAATGAGGGACCGGAGAGATATGACTTTCAATATAAGTGATGATGACACAACACAACAGCATATAAGAGCCCATATGTTTTTTTTTTTGCTCCTTAAGACACCCACGTTGGATTTTTCTACATTAAAATGTTAATATGTTGTATTTGAAACTACATAATATCAGTTTTTTTTACAAACATTGAAATGTTGTATTTCAAAGCCCAACAAAAGCAGTGCATTGCTTAAGTAGACTTCTACATTCAGACACATTCATATGTTATGTTTTGAGCTGCATAACAATGATGGATGCAACTATTATAGATTTTGGTTGTACAATTAGTCTGAAGAATAATCATGGTTTCACGGTTATCACGTCTAATGTAAATTTAAGCTTTTAATTAGGTGAGTAGTTAAATGAACCGTTGTTATCATCTGCGTTCATACATACATACATACATAATCATTTTCATAATTTGTAATAATTCGTCTAACATATCTTTTGTTTACATTGCACAGAAAGCCACACACAACTCTCACCGCTACGACGTGAGACGTTTTCTACTGGGTGCTTCTTATTTCATAACTGGCTAAACATTTTGACTTTTTTTCAAAGTTGCAAATTTATAGGCTTTTTTTGCAATTCAATTTTATATCCTAGTTTTTCCGACATTTCTCCTCAGAATGTTTACATCTCATATTTTTAAAAAGCATACAGTTATTCTGCATATTGCTAAATTTGTAGATGCGCCCTCTCTGGTCTGGATGCTGGTTTATTATTATTATTATTATTATTATTATTATTATTATTATTATTATTATTTTTATTAATATTTAATATTGTTTTATACAGTTGAATGCTACTTTATTTTGTGCAATTATGGGTTTATATTTAACTAAACACTTTATTATTGCATTTTATTATGTTTATTGAGTCAAGTTTTTATTATTATTCTTTTCTCACAGTTCTGACTCGAGTAATATCTTGCATTAATTGACTTTTCCTCTGAATTAGAACTTTTGTGCAATTGTGCTTATAGACTTTTGCATTTATAACTGGCTTATAATTGACTTTTTTCAAAGTTGTAATTTTAGTCGTTCACATTCCTGTTTTAAAATAAGAGTTTATATTTCACAATTTTTATATAGTATATATTACAATTTTTCTCAAATAGGACTTATTTCTTGCAATTGCTATTCTCATAATTCAGAGTTTTACATATTTCACATTAGTTTTCCTCAGAATTACAGCTTAGTTACTTGCAGTTGTGTTTATAAAACATTCCCCCCCCCCTGATTTGTGAGTGGAGTTTATATCTCATATTTTAGAAAAACCAAACAGTTATGCAAATATAAATACACATTTTTAAATGTCCATTTTCACTGCATCATCAGCACACAATGTGTTTGGGAGGATTTAAACAGCGCCCTCTCTGGTCTGGATGATTGGATTATTATTATTACATTTATTTAAAACAGTTGAATCTTCCATTCAGCGTTATTAAAGATGCATTGTGGTTCTGTGCACTTGAATTTAAATCTGATTACTAGCTAGCTATCAATACCCTGAGCGGAAGAAGCGCTTACTTCTCTTTTACTGTATCTGAGTGCTTGTGATAATCTGAGTACTGTGTGTTTGTTTCAGTGTGTCTGTCTAAATTTAGTTTTCATATTTGCAACCTGACTTTGTGGATTATCATTCAACCTTTGATCTTATATCATTACTGCATGCCCAAACTTGAGTCTAAGGCCATTGCTGTCAGTTCAAATGCACTGTGTGTGTGTGTGTGTGTGTGTGTGTGTGTGTGTGTGTGTGTGTGTGTGTGTGTGTGTGTGTGTGTGTGTGTGTGTGTGTGTGTGTTTGAGGTTGAGGTTTGAGTGGCACTTAACATGAGAAGGTTTCTCTTCTCACATCACACTCTGAACATTAGCAGTCTATTTATGAAGACAGATAGACACAGGGAAGAGTGTGTGTGCCCATGTGAAATCAATGTGGAAGTGATCAATAACAATTTGTTAGTTTGCCATGGATGCAATTTGAGCAACATGATCTGAGAGGCTGAAATTAAAATATTTGAACCGATTTTAAAATTAAGATCTTGTTTTCAAAAAGCCTTCAAGCATTCCTAATAACACAAAAGTTACTGCAGAAAATGATTTGCTTTTTTACTTGACATTCATCTTAATATGTTCTTTGAATTTATTTTCTATTCAGTTTTGATTGTCAGTTTTGTAAATAAGTGATTATTATTTATCATTAAAAGTACAAGGTTTCCGCTACATTCATTCATCCGTGGCGGGCCGCCACGCCAAAATTCATCCTGCCACGGCTTTACAGCTTCTTATTGAAAACATTTAGTCGTGTTTTTGTATAGCGAATTATAATCGCACCAAAACATATTAGAGGTAAACCGCGCAAACTTTTCTGTAACCGTAGTAGTGCTGTGCGCTATTTGTTTAAGGTGACATGCTGACTGACTCTCTGACAGACTGACTGACAGGTGCGTGAGTCTAGCAAACACCGCGTAGCTTTCAGTTAAGATGAACACAGTTTCCATAAGTATACTTTATTGATAAAGGTCAATGGCTTTGCATACAATGACTTTATCTTGCTGGAGTTTAATGCCGTTTCACTTTACTTCAGGACGCGTTAATGTTGGAAAACGCACTAAATCGCGCTTCAGCAGCGCTTACTGGAGAGCGCACAAGAAGATCTGCACTTGAACGTGTAAATTTGAGCGCGTGCAAGAAGTTCTGTGCTCGAACAGAGGAAATCGGCGCGCAAGCAAAGAGATTCGCATGCTCGTATTACATGAATGCAATCTCGACTTGATACTGCGTGTAATATTTGTCTTTGAAATAGTTGGCAGATCTGTGTAAAAAAAAAGTCCTGCCGCCACTGCTGGAAAAAATCCTAGAGGAAACACTGAAGTATATGTTTAATGCAAGTAATACATTGCATTAATTTGTTCGAGTCCCGGCTGGGCCAGTTGGCATTAATGTGTGTTAATGAGTGTGTATGGATGTTTCCCAGTACTGGGTTGCGGCTGGAAGGGCATCCGCTGTGTAAAACATATGCTGGATAAGTTGGCGGTTCATTCCGCTGTGACGACACCTGATGAATAAAGGGACTAAGCCGAAGGAAAATGAATGAATTAGTGTTTTTTTTATAAAATGCATTTCAGAAGTCTGTTTTATTTACAATCTTAAAACATCTTTCTTTTTTGCACCATGGTTTCAACATACTGTATTATTATAATGCAAAAAATGTGCATTATAATGGTGCTATTTTCATTTTGTATATATAGGGATGGGCGATATGGCCTAAAATCCATATTGCGATATACATTGCAGCCTCTTGCGATAACGATATATATTGCGATATATAAATTATAATAGAACCATTTCAGAACAGGTTGCATAGACCCTTAGGAAAGCCAAACTGCTATTTTTTGTTAAAGAAATAAAGAAATGTTGCATGTCATTTTGAGAACATTTATTGTGCAAAAGCAAAACTGTAATTAAACAACACAATGTTGCAGATAAATAAACTAAATGTAGTGCCTTTTAGAAAGAAAGACTTTTCTTTTAAGTCCTTGGTTCCTAAATGCCAAGTTGCAGAGAACAAAAAAAAACTGGTGTTTAGTCAAGGAACTTACACTGTACTGAAATTACTTCTAGTATTAAATTAGTCAAATAAAATTGTGTATTGCAGATACTTTAATTAAAAACATATTTCTAACCTGCAGCCTAGGTAACGCATTTGATTTTAAACATTTTGTTCTCCTAATGAAATTAAAACTGGTGTCTTGATCTGCTCTTTCTCTCTCCCTCTCTCTCTGTCTGCTGTAGTGTTGGTGCTGCTGAGAGATTGAGATGCACCAGACAAAGTTTGCTTATAAAGTAATGCAAAAATGAATACAATTAATATCGAAAGCGAAAGCAGATTCTCGGACATGTCCAGGAAAAAGAGAATGTATTGTCACCTCAAATAATGAGCTGGATCAGTCTATTTAGTCTTTGCGCTCTTCTGTATCCAGCGCGTCTCTGTGGGTCTGCATGCAGAGCATGTGAGTCTGTGGCAGTGTTCTCAGTTTCTCGCGAACACAGAACCGGGCCGCCCCAATAATATATCGGCCGCCCAGGTAAAATCTGTGTGGGAAGCGCTGTGTGGGAATCTGTGTGACAAGCCACGATATGCCATGCATGAGGCTCGCAAGTTGTGCGACACGTCGCCATTCAGTGCCATGCGTTGCTTAGTGCTGTTGTTGAGAGCGTCAGCATGTGCTACAGTCACAATAGATTTCTAACGTAATACACCATAAGTTAGTGTGAAGAGCATGTTGTTTTACCATGGCCGAGTGAATTAAGTTATCAATCGAGCTTATTAAAAAAGAAAATTGCACATGTGCGACTAAATAAATTTTCCAGTTCGCACACGTCTATTTTTTGTCGCAAATGCGAGCGAAATGGTCACACTGTCGAGCCCTGTCCATGTTTATTCAAGATGATGCGTTGCAGCCGGCTGCAGCTCGTTGCTCTTAATTTCGCGGGTAGATTGCGTCATCAAACATGCATTATCGCGATAGTGCAATAGAATTAGAATCTCTATCGTAGGCCAATTTTGTATCGTTTATATCGCATATCGTTTATATCGCCCATTACTACAAGTATAATGGGTTGTCTAATTTTTAATAATATACCAAGAACTTAAATCCAAATAAATAACTAGAGGTGTGAACCTACACTGGTCTCACGATTCGGTTCGGTTACAATTATCATTTCATCGATTCGGTTCAATTCAATATCTCGGTGCATTACGGTGCATTGACGATGCTTTCCATACACAATTTTATATTTTACTTTACAGGCGCTGTTCACCGATGAGTGACACTGATAAACGGCAGTGGTGCAGTGTTGCCAGATTGGCCTGTTTTTGATAGGCATTTCGGCGAGTTTTGGATAGTTTTTGGGCTGGAATCAGTCAGCTACATCTGGCAACACTGCAGCATCAATCACAGCTGCTCCATGACAGATGCGGTGGAGAAAACTCGCGCGATCGTGTGTGTATCCAGAAGTATCGCTGTAACAGCCGAGAGGAGAGGAAAAGTCATGCGAGCAGGTCAAATGGGCCACAGTGAGAGAGAGAAAAATGGAGTTTACTTTCATTCTCTTAATCGCAGTGAAATAGGGGCTTCTGCTGTAAATGTCAGTGAAAGACTCCAGCAAACACACACGCAGTGAAATTGTGCAGAGTTTCTGCATTTTTAAGTAGTTGGAGCGTTTTAAATACTCGCCCTCGCCTCCCTCATCATAGTAAGCTACTGCGACATAGCGCATATGAGATAAATGACGTCAGTACACAATAACCGGTAATGATTATTACTAAACCGATACTAAATTGTCTGCGTCTGCATCGCGGTGCACCGAAGAAACAATTAATTTTGACACCTCTATAAATAACTTTTATTTCAAAAAATGTAAATAAAATAAATAAATATTTCACTTTAAATACCTTTTTTTTTTTTACTTTAACAGGGTGTCCGCGGGGTCTTAAAAAGTATTAAAAATTGATAAATCTATTATGAGAAAATTAAGGCCCTTAAACGTTATTAAAGTCTTAATCGCGTTTTTATGAGGTCTTATTTTGTTCAAGCGTTGTCCAAAGGTGGCTCCAAAAAACATAAATAAAGCATAAAAATATATATTTTCCTCCTAGGTGATGTCACATAATTTGCGACAAATTCAGGAAGGTGATGTGACGCTCTCCACATGTAGCGAAACCATAGAGCAAAACAGACGGGATAATGCAAGTTTGCGTACTCCTGGTTGGAGAAAGACGAGTTTAAACAGTGGCTGAAGCCTGTCGCTGAAAAAAACCACATAATTTATTCTCTCAAGCTTTGTTTCTTCCGAGCTTATCTGAGTTCTGTTGCACGGTTGTGCTCCATTGATTTATTTAACTACAACTCTTTATTAAGAACTGTTTATAAAGTTAGAGGTTTGATACTGATTAGAACTTGAAGTGGTGATGAGGTCTTAAATTATTGCGAGAAGGTCTTTAAAAAGTCTTAAAAAGGTATTGAAATTACCTTTAGGATTTCTGCATACACCCCGTTTAAGAAGTCACTTCTGACATTTTCAGTTTTTCACAGAGATAACGTTAATGCTGTTTTGAATCTGACACTATGCTGACACATAGGCATCTGTAGCTCCGCCCTCTTCTGAAAAGAGCACAATCTCGTTTAAATTTAAAGCGCCAGTCACCAAAACAGCACAATTAGGATCAAAGCCTAAAAGGGGCGGCTTCAAAGAGTTATAAAACATTATTTGTGTGGTATTTTGAGCTGAAACTTCACATACACACTCTAGGGACATCAGAGACTTATTTTACATCTTGTAAAAAGGGACATATTAGGTTTAAATAATGTTATTACATATTTTAAACAACAATAATACTTTATCATCATTTCACTCCACCACTTAAACCATTTTTCCTTTGACATCATCAAGGCCTTATTTTTAGCCCCTCCCCTCAAACAAGCTTTTCTTAAAGCGACCCTTTCCACCATCCAATAAATCCTGAAATGAATTCCTATTGAATATCCAGTTTCACTTGTAAATCTGCTGCGTGACGGAAGTGAACTGCGTTTCAAACAGCGCTTTTAAATTCTTCACCTTTTAATAGATCAGAACACATGTAGGAAGTTTCAAAGCGGTTGTGTATTTGGCACATGAAGCTCTCTCTCTCTCTCTCTCTCTCTCTCTCTCTCTCTCTGTCTCTCTCTGTGTGTGTGTGTGTGTGTGTAAGTAAATGTGTATCAGATTTCCTCTGGCACACATACCTCACATACTCTGTATACTTTCCCTGTCACTATTAAACACACACATACACACACACTCACACTTGTACAGCTATCTTTATAGGGACTTCCCATAGACGTAATAATATTTATACTGAACAGACTGTATATTCTATCTTATACCCAAAACCAACCCCTAAACCAACTCTCACAGGAAACAATCTGCATTTTTACATTTTCAAAATATGTTATTCTGTGTCATTTATGAGCTGTTTTACTCATGGGGACCAAAACATGTCCCCACAAGGTCATAATTTACTGGTATTGCTATACTTGTGGGGACATTTGGTTCCCAAAATGTAAGGAATACAAGGCGCGCACACACACACACACACACACACACACACACACACACACACACACACACACACACACACTGAGCATGTCACTGTTAAATAAACACACATGTATGTGCTCTTTGCTGGAACAGCTGTGTGTCTGTTTGTATTTCTGAAGGCTGGACAAACTCCTATAAAGATGTATTTCCAGAAGACAGACAGCAGCTAACTGCACTCTGACAGAACAAATCCTCCAAGTCTAGCCGCACGTTTAACAGTAAAGTCTGGGCACAGTTGCTATTCTGGCCAAAAACTGCCTGCTTAGACGGGAAGAGACTGTCGGTTTGTTTTATTGACATTAAGTGGCCAATCAGCGGCGTTTGTTTTGTTTTTATGTGCACCGCTGTTCAGTAGTTTGGAATAATTATGATTTGTAATGTTTCTGTAGGAGGTGCTTTTATTTTGATTAAAAAACAGCAGAACTGTGAAATAATATTACATTTTGAATATACATTTAAAGTTAATTCAGAAGTATGTGGTAAGATTTAAAGAAAGGGAAAGGACGTTCATTCATTCATTCATTTTTCTTTGGCTTAGTCCCTTATTTATCAGGGGTTGCCACAGTGAAACGAACCGCCAACTATTCCAGCATATGTTTTACGCAGCGGATGTCACAACCCAGTACTGGGAAACACCCATACACACTCATTCACACACACTACGGTCAGTTTAGTTCATCCAATTCACCTATAGCGCAAGTCTTTGGACTGTGGGGGAAACCAGAGCACCAGGAGGCCCAGCCGGGGCTTGAACCAGTGAGTCTTGAACCAGCTTCTTGCTTTGAGGTGATAGTGCTAACCACTGTGCTGCCCAGGAAAGGACATTTTAAAATAAGCAAACATAAAGATACAGTGCTCAACATATATTAGTACACCCCTCACAAATCTCTCATTTAGATTAATATTTTCTATGTGAAGCTTTACAATATTATATTTGTGCATAAACATTAGATTAGTCAGTACTGAAGCCAAATCTGGAGTTTATCTAACAGAATACTTACGATAACGGTCCAAAGTTAGTACACCCGAATTTATATGTTAGGGAAAATTATTGAATACAAAATTTAAAAGAGAAAACTTTAAGAGAAACAAAAAAATGTATACAATTTTGTTGAAATTTTGTAGTTTGTATTTTTTTCCCTAATATTTCACATGAATTAAATGTATTATCTTTCTATTTCTATGATGTTTGGTGACTAAAATATTATTTTAATAAATATATGTTTAATAAATCAGCTTTGTTTGAATGCACCAAAATATATTACCTATATTGACTGAGAAATGGATAAAAATATACTCAATTATGTTGAACACTGTATTTATAATGTTCCAAAAGCTTTCTATAAAGCATTCTTTCTGTTCATTCATTCATTCATTTTCCTTCGGCTTAGTCTCTATTTAGAGAACACCACAGCGGAATGAACCTCCAACTTTTCCAGCATTTGTTTTATGCAGCATATGCCCTTCCAGCTGCAACCCAGTACTGGGAAACACCCATACACACTTATTTACATTTATACATTATGGTCAATTTAGTTTACTCAATTCACCTATAGCACATGTGTTTGGACTGTGGGGGAAACCGAAGCACCCGGAGGAAACCCACGCCAACACGGGGAGAACATGCAAACTCCATACAGAAATGCCAACTGGCCCAGCCGGGACTCGAACCTTCCACCTTCTTGCTGTGAGGCAACAGTGCTAACCACTTTTTTCTGTTAATTTCCTACAAAATATTAGGCAGCACAGCTGGTAAATAATAATATTCTTGATAAACTTGATAATAATCATTTTGCCTTTAGCTGTATCTAAAAATTGGAACATTATTAGCAATTATAATGATATTACTGCCAATATTTGGTAATAAAAGTAATAAAGCGTAACTGGTAATAAAGCATAACTGGACATTAATTCTTGATCAAATTATAAATCTCAGTGAGCATAAGACACTTCTTTTATGGAACATAAAAAAATGGTATAATCTGAAACTATTGACCAGTAGTGTCTTTTTTTTCACACCACGTCTCCTGGTTTCATTTCTGAGTTTCATTACCTGTGAAATTTTCGGTTTTGAGATCCTCAGAGCTGAAGTCTGGACTCGTATTATGCAACATCATAAAACAGGATCAGTCGTCTGGAGAACAAAATGGACGAAAGCTGGAAATATAACAATGAATTCACCTGAACAATGAATGATGTGTGTTTGAGTTGCACAAATTAGTCTGGGGATTGAGCATTGAGGTGTGTGTGTATGTGTGTGTGTATTTGTATGTGTACAGTGTGTGTATGTATGTATGTATGCATTTGTATATGTGTGTGTGTGTTTGGATGAAAGCGTGTTATTTATGCAACTTCACAATGTTTGTGTGTTTCTTTTGAGCCGTTAATCTGCTTAATAACAAAAACGGCATAAAGCAAAGTTCACCATTTACCTAATCTCCCAGTGCATGATGGGTAATCGCACACATTCCACAGTGGCTCAGAACTGAAGCTCATTTCTTTCCATTCTGGTCAACATTTTAGACGCTTTGTTTTTCTCTCCGTCATTGAAAGTATTCTTATTGCTTCTCTATCTGTACCATTAGCTGTGGAATTCACTCATGATGATGCACGAAGAGCTGTTTGATTTCTTGAACAGACGGCGGTCGGTGGGTTCGCTCCGCTGGTTCCTAGAGGAGCCCGACCCGCCGTCCGCTGTTCCTCTGACCCCCTTACAGGAGTATCTGCAGAGGCTGCTGGAGATGAAGATGCTCAGCAGTGTGAGTAAAGTCACCTTCAGCGACTCTAATACACATAGTACATTTGCTTTAGTATAAAGCTTTTTAAATGGTTTGGAGTACTTGTTTCTGATTGGTCTGTTGCGGTTTTCTGTAGTCTATTACTTTTCTGCATGGTTAATAAGGCTGCACAATACTGGAAAAATCTAGCACTGCGATATTTTGTTATTCTGCCATACATATTGCAGTATGAATACAATTTTACCACATTACTTGATCATCTCAATTTGGAAAGAATGAATACATTTAAATTGATTGCGGCGATTCTGTAGGGGAGTGAATCTGCATAAAAATATGATAAACAATCTACAAGCATAGTTAAATACTATAAACACTGTAGAAAATGCTGCGTTCCACACAATACCTTCATGTTGTCCCAACACTAATTAAGTTAAAGGTGCTGTATGTAAGTTTTTCATTCTTCTAAAGCATAAAAATACCATAATATGTTTGCAGATATTTAAGAAACATCCCAAGTGAACATACTTGTTTAACTGAAAAACAATGCTGAAGTCAGATATTCTGCTTTGAAAATGGTTTTTCCGTGCCGGAACGCTGTCTTTGTTTAGGTAAAGTTAACCTGCAGAATGCCAGTTTAGCCAATTATAATTCAGCACTCCGGGTTGCCTTGTTGGAAAACAGCGTATTTCATTCATTCATTCAGAAAGGCTCTGAAAGCATGCGCCCGTGACCGAAATGGACAGTATCAGACGTCGAAATGAGACAGATTCAGTTCCACATGAGGTTATTAATTAGCAAATGATATAAATATTACGAACGTAAACATTAGGTGAGCAGATTACATTGTAATCTCGTGTCCTAACAACACGCAAACAGCAGTTTGACTCTTTGCACCAGACGAAACACGACAGAAATGTAAATAGAGCCTTTCAGAAGCACATAATAAGCACTCACTCACGAAACGGTAAGGTTTAGAATCCATTCAAACTCACATTGTTAGCATTTAGCACTGAATAAAACACACGAGGCTTACCTGAGGTGCACTGTCATAGGTTTCACATGTTGAGCTGTGAGAAATAGAAACCGTTTCTAATATCTCAATTCGAGGTGTTGGTTAGAACTAAAACTCCTTTTAATATGGAACATAATTCCTTCTACCGCGTGTCGTTGATTTTATTTGGAACACGGTTTAAATCACTCGCTCCTGTGTTTAAATCACTCGCTCCTGTACTCAATCTCTGGCATCCCACGCGTGTGTTTATTTTGATCTAGGAGTGCAATACCCAGTTCAACCACTGGGTGTCAAACTTACATACTGCACCTTTAACTTAATCATTTTTACAAATTTAAGAGGATTGAACAAAAAGTAATTAAGTTTCCCAAAAAAAAAACCTTAATAATTGTGGTGTTTCAACTCATTTTAAATAAGTAATTTTTTGAGTAAAGAAAAATTGAAGAAAAAAAATAAAAATAAAAAGTGTTTTATGGTGTTTTGAGCAGTATTCAGATACAATAATTGAATAATCACATGTAAAATAATAGCGCATAGTCTTTGCTGTATAAATAATTCAATAAAATTAATTTATATTAAACTTACAAATGGTGTAATTGCTTATGCAGATCTTGTGATTGACTATTGCGAATGATCACATTGGGATATCGATGCTGAAATGATATATTGTGCAGCTTTAATGGTTCACTGTTGTTTCAATCCAGACCACCGAAGTGTTATGTCTCATGAAATGTTATGTCTCATTTTATAATTTGATAATTTATTTGTTTCTAATTCGTTTCAAAACTTTAGGCCATGTCCTCACTAATGCATTCTTGTTTAAAAACGCATATTTTTCTCTCTGTTTCGGCCTTCCATTGACATTGAGACGCATTTTTAGGAAACAAAAACGTATCTTTTTAATAACGCTGTCTAAAGTGCATATATTTGAAAGCACCGTTTTCGTGTTGCAGTGTGGACTGTGAAAATGGAGGCTTTCGAAAACGATGACTCATTTTAGTCATGTGACCAATTCAGCTAACATGGTGGACGACATTGTAAAGCAGATGTTTTGGATGCTGTCCATTTTGACAGCTTTATTAAAGATTAATGTCAGTTTGTAGATGCTCCATGTTGAGTCTCTTCAAAGGACATAGAATGTATACTGGATGCTGTTGTTTAGCGGTGGAAGCAGACCACAGATGTGTTACATGTTACAGATGTACATGGAGCGGATATTTTGGGTGATTCTCTTCTACATTTTGCAGCGATGTTTCAAAGAGATGGAAAGTAAATAAATGCCAGGCGGACATGTCTATGTCTGTGCCCTTGTGCAGTACATGAACCAAAGCATTTTCAGTCATTTTAGTGTGAATGACCTTTTTTTTTTTTTTAGAAAGAACTGAAAGCAATAGTGTGGACATGGAGCGTTTTTAGATGAAAAAGTTTATCTGGATTAGTGTTGACATGACGTCAGATTGACATTGTACCCCAACGTCGTGGAGATGTTGCGTTCTATTTGGAAATGAAAATTGGGTTGACATCAGAACCCAACGTCAGGCCGACATCAATGTCCAACGTCCAACCTAAAATCAACCAAATATCAACATCTAATGATGTTATAGCTTGACGTTGTGTGGATGTTACAACTATGACGTCTATAAGATGTTGGATTTTGATTGCCATACCTGACGAAAAAATGTCAATATTTGACGTCAATATGACGACGGTTTAAGATGTTGGCTCGACGTTGGATTTTGGTCACTTTCCAACACAACCTAAAATCAACCAAATATCAACATCATTTGACGTCGTTATTGGACTTCAAAATAACGTTGTCCTTAGGCGCTGGCTAGACATTGAATTTTTAACAACCTAAATCTATATAAGAATCAATGGGCCCTATCATACACCCGGCTCATCACCAATGTGGCTCAAGGCGCGACGCAATTGTTGTTTGCTAGTTTCAGCTCGACGCAAGAGTCATTTTGACGTTTTGCACCACGCTGTTTAAATAGTAAATGCATTTGCGCTTATATGTGCGCCCATAGGCGTTCTGGTCTAAAAAAGGAGGTGTGTTGAGGCGCGTTGCTGGCACGTTGCTATTTTGAGAAACTAGAATAGACTGTTTAATAGACCAGATAAGAGGAGGTCTAAAGTCCAGCGCAGAGCGTGTTAATTGTGCGCCTTGCTTAAACATTGCTTAATACACACAGGATGTAGAGCAAAATGCAAATATCTTTACAAATAAAAAAGAATTAAAGGATTAAAATATTACAAAAACCATTACTTTCTAGCCTACATAAATATAAAAACCACTGCCTCCATGCCTTCTTCATCTCGGGTGGCTTTTTCAGTTTATTCATGACAAATTGCTTTTGTATATTGTTATTATTATTAGCAGTATTATTTATTATATGCATATTTATATTTGTTTATTAAAAACACGCTTAGATTTGCTCACCTGTCAGGTTTTAGACCATATGGGGCATAGCATGTGTATTTGGATATAACTCAGTTTTTTGACCACACTTCATTATTACTGTTCATTTATTTGATTGCTGGAAATTAGAACTGAATTTAGAAATAGTTTTGAAACAAATCTTTGCACTTAACAAAGGAAATTAATTATGTATAGGCTAATGGATGTCTGTGCGTACACTTTTCCTTATCCACGGAAGAGAGTGAAAGTGAAGAATAAGGAGGCTCATTCTCTCATTCTCACGCTGTAGATCTGTTTTCTCACTAGTGAAGCGTTCAGTTTTTCTACTTACAAAGTCCGCCATGTAAATAGCAAATGCGCTATGGTACGACGCAACTGACTCTTAAAGGGAATGGGAGATGAGACTCTGATTGGTTTATTCTCCAAACACACCTAGAACTCATTAAGAGAATAAGCTCAACCCTGTTAGACTACGCGGCGCAAAGCGGAATTTTCCGTGCTTAAAATAGCAAAAGTTGATTCTGACATGCCCTTAATGCTTTTGCGCCCTGCGCTTTGGACTTTGCGCCTAGATCGTTAAAATAGGGCCCTATATATAAATAATATTAATTTAGTTATATTTCTTAACCAAAACATTTTAATAAACTCTAAATAATTTATTATTAATTTGAATAATTATTTATTAATTTTTTTTAAATAAAATTTATTATTAATTTTAATAATAATTTATTATTATTTAATAATTTATTATTTAAATAATTTTATTATTTCAATTGCCTGTGCCTCTTTAATTAATTCTAAGAATTTAATGTTTAATATTTAATATAATAAAAAAACATTTGTTTTGTATTCAATTTTTATATTACATTTCTTTTAAGGAATAAATTGGATTCGTTTTTTTTTAAGCATGTTGGTAAAATTAATTAATACTTTTCATAAATTTGGCATTAATCATATTGTTAAATTGATTATGTAATTATGCCTTGTGTTTTAATTCTTAATTTGTAATATTTGGACAAGTTTCGACATTGTAAGGCACTACATTTTGCAACATCTCCATGATATTTGCTAATAGAGTGATATCATTGATTATGAAAGTTTTTTCGATAATGAAATTGCCACATATGCTTGAATTGACAATGACCAATTAGTTATTTTGACTCTGATGAATCAGTCTGTTCATGAGTTTTGTCGTAGTTCTTGGTTATCAGGGTGTTTCTCCAGTGTCAGCGTTGACACTTGAGGTTCAAGCACACATCAGCAAAGCCTGAAAGGGAGTGTGTGTGGGTGAGAAAACACTTGAGTGTGTGTTCATGTGTCATCTTCCCTGTAAAATTGGCTCAAATTCCAGCTTTCGTTAGTGGGTGGGACTTTGAATGTGATAGACAGACAGAACTCCACCCAAAACCACTACATTTAACTGACTGAAGCTGATGCATCAGGAAATGCGTAAATATGCAAATCACCTTCATGCTCTTCTGTTTCTATCACTCTCACATACTAGTTAGAGAAACCCAAGCAACCACCCGGGACAGATTAGAAACGGTCTAAAAGCAGACTATCAAGCATTAAGATCACCCCAAAACCACACAGCAATGCATTATCTAGCAGTAAATTTGCCCCTGCAACTGCATAGCACTGCAGCACTACTATTAACCTCTCAAATCATTCCTGCAAATATATAGAAATGCACCATCAAGTATCCACGTCTTCCTAGCAACCTCATAGCAACAGACCATCACAAATGCAAACCATTCAGACAGCACTCCATTAACCACCTTAGAATGTTCAGATTGTCCCGGCAACCACATGGCAGTGCATTATAAGCCAGTCAGATTGGATCACCAACTGCATAGTAACAGATTTTAGAATGTTCAGATTGTCCCGGCAACTACATGGCAACACATTATAGGTTGTTCAGATTACCACGAAAACCACATGGCAACACACTTACAGCCACTCAGATTGGCCTATTAACTACATAGTAACACATTATAGGTTGTTCAGATTACCACAGCAACCACTTTCAGCCACTCAAATTGGCCCAGCAACTGCATTGTAGAATGTTCAGATTACCTTGGCAACTACATGGCAACGTATTATAAGACAGTCAGATTCTCCCAGCAACTGCATAGCAATGCATTATAGGTTGTTCAGATTACCATGGCAACCACATGACAGCACACTTTCCGCCTCTCAGATTGGCTCAGCAACTGCATAGCAACACATTATAGAATGTTCAGGTCACCCCGGCAACCAAATGTCAACGCACTATAAGCCAGTAATTTCCCTTCAGCAACGTATAAATTGTTCAGATTACCACAGCAATCGCATAGCAACACACTTTTAGCTACTCAATTTGGCCCAGCAACTGCATAGCAACACATTATAGGTTGTTCAGATTACTACGGCAACCACAATGCAACACACTTTTAGCCACTCAGATTGGCCCAGCAACTGCATAACAAGGTATTATCGATTGTTCAGGTTACCACGGCAACCACATAGCAACACACTTTTAACCACTCAGATTGGCCCAGCAATTGCATAGCAACATATTATAGACTGTTCAGATTACCACGACAACCACATGGCAGCAGACTTTTAGCCACTCAGATTGGCCCAGCAACTGCAAAGCAACACATAATAGATTGTTTAGATTACCACGGCAACCACATAGCAACACACTTTTAGCCACTCAGATTGGCCCAGCAAAAGCATAGCAACACATTATAGATTGTTCAGATTACCACGGCAACCACATGGCAGCACACTTTTAGCCACTCAGATTGACCCAGCAACTGCATAGCAACATATTATAGATTGTTCAGATTACCATGGCAACCACATGGCAACGCACTTTTAGCCACTCAGATTGGCCCAGAAACTGCATAGCAACATATTTAAGGTCGTTCAGATTACCATGGCAACGCACTTTTAGCCACTCAGATTGGCCCAGAAACTGCATAGCAACATATTTAAGGTCGTTCAGATTACCATGGCAACGCACTTTTAGCCACTCAGATTGATCCAGCAACTGCATAACAACATATTATAGATTGTTCAGATTACCACGGCAACGACATGGCAACACACTTTTAGCCACTCAGATTGACCCAGCAACTGCAAAGCAACATTTTATAGATTGCTCAGATTACCACGGCAGCCACATGGCAACACACAGCAACCACATGGCAACACACTTTTAACCACTCAGATTGGCCCAGCAACTGCATAGCAACACATTATAGATTGTTCAGATTACCACGGCAACCACATGGCAACACACTTTTAGCCACTCAGACTGGTCCAGCAACTGCATAGCAACGTACTTAAAAATATCCAGATTACCTTAGCAACCACATGCCAACGAACCATGAACCCCTCAAATTAGCATTAGTAATGCATTAGCTGCCACAATTTACACACAACAAATAAATCTGTAAGCTTAGAGTTTAAAAGTTTCCAGTTTTACAGACTAAGTTTAGAGTTTGTTATTTCTCAACATCCGAGAACGTCTTTCACTAGCGGTTTTCCTGTTAGCACACCCGATATATGATGCTAGCTGTGTTTTGGTAAAGGCTTTATGGAGTGGCTGTGGTGATTAGCATTACTAATTTTTCCCAGGGTGTTTTAAAACGATCAGCTGTTTCAGAGAAGTCGACGTTCTATGATGTGCTACTGTGTGTAGAGGAGACGTTTGAGTTCATGTTGGACGTTTTCATGTCAGGAAAACTAATGTTGGGGATGGCACTATCCGAGTGTGTGTGTGACCCTGTCTGTGGATCATGACTAAGAGGTTACAGTAGCTCTGTTCTGCCTTTTTTCTGCAGCACAAAGACCCTGTGTGAGCCACCAATGGACTGGCGTTCGCACAAACACACACACACTTAGAAACGCACACAAACTGCTCAACATCTCACACAAATATTTCTCTCTGAATGCAAAACCGCCTACAAGCACCAGCCACAATGAACAGAGGCCATTGAAGGAGGAGAGAGACGCTTCTATTTTCCACAATAAGCATAACTTCAAAACATCTCATGACGATTAAAAACCCCCAGAACAAATTCAGAATACATAAAAGATTTAGATGCATTAAATGTCAGCAATATGAGCAAATTTGGTCATGTGGTTGTTATGTCTCAAATAAAAATTGTGTTGATGAGTTCAACGAGTATAATTATTCTTTTTGAGAAATAAATAATTAAAACTAATATGTTAGAAATAATTGTTTTATGATTCATTTTAAATTTAATTTAATCATGACTGATTTGATTTAGTTTAATTTAATGTTTAAGAAGTGTTCGTCATATTCACTGTATTTTAAATTAGATTATTAAGATTATTAAATTAAATTAACTTAATCTTATTTGAGCTTTTTAGAAGTACAATCAAATACACTCTTCGCCCTATTTTTATAATTAATAATTCATTTTATTTTATTTGAATGATCATTATATGTGCTGTTTACTCTCTCTCTCTCTCTCTCTCTCTCTCTCTCTCTCTCTCTCTCTCTCTCTCTCTCTCTCTCTCTCTCTCTCTCTCAATTCAACTTCAATTCAATTCAACAAGTGCTTTACTGGCATGACAAATGTTACAAATGTATTGCCAAAGCAGTTATAAAGTTTACATGAAAAAGTAACATATATAATAAAAAAAACAGTACACTCAATAGATAGCAGTAGTAGTAGTAAAAAAAAATGTGTGTGTATATATATATATATATATATATATATATATATATATATATATATATATATATATATATATATAATATTAATATTTATAAATATATATTATAATTAAATAAAATATAGATAATACATCATATTATTCAATATATCATATTTTTGGTGGCTTGAGAAAATCATAACTTGACCACCTTATCATTTTATTCTACTTTATTTTAATTTGATTTAATTGGCCATCTTATCTATCGTTTTATTTTTATTTTTTTATTTTATTTAACTGACCACCTTATGTATCATTTTATTTTATTTTATTTGAACTTTTTAGAAGTGATCATATACACCCTTCATGCTATATTTTTACATTTTATTTAATTTTATTTATTTATTCATTCATTCATTCATTCATTCATTTGTTTTCATTTCGGCTTAGTCCCTTTATTAATCAGGGGCCGCCACAGTGGAATGAACCGCCAACTTATCCAGCATATGTTTTACGCAGCGGATGCCCTTCCAGCTGCAACCCATCACTGGGAAACACCCATACACACTTATTCACACTCATACACTATGGACAGTTTAGCTTACCCAATTCACCTATACCACATGATTTTTGGACTGTGAGGGAAACTGGAGCACCCGGAGGAAACCCACGCGAACATGAGAAGAACATGCAAACTCCACACAGAAATGCCAACTGACCCAGCCGAGGCTCGAACAAGTGACCTTGCTGTGAGGCGATCATCCAACCCACTGCACCACCTTGACGCCCTATTTTATTTTATTTATGATTTTATTTATGATTTTATTTTAATTTAAAATAACCACCTCATGTATTATTTTATTATATTTTTTTCTTTATTTTTTATTTTATTTTAACTTTTCAGAATTGATCATATACACCCTTCATCTTATATATTTACATTTTATTTAGTATTTTTTTATTTTTATTTAAAATGACCACCTTATTTTTTATTTGACCGATACATTCATTCATTTTCCTTGGGCTTAGTCCCTTATTTATTAGGGGTCGCCACAGCGAAGTGAACCACCAACTATTTCGGCATATGTTTTACACAGCGGAGGTTTTCCAGCTGCAACCCAGTACTGGGAAACACCCTTACACACTCATTCACACACACACACACACACACACACACACACACACACACACACACACACACACACACACACACACTACGGCCAATTTATTTTATTCACACCAAACTCCACACAGAAATGCCAACTGGCCCAGCCAGGACTCGAACCAGCGACCTTCTTGCTGTGAGGCGACAGTGCTAAGCACTGAGCCATTGTGCCGCCTTGACTGTTACACTTACAATTTAATTTCATTCAATTGATCACCCCTTTCAATCTCAAATCGACTGAGGTGTTTACACGAAGGTTTTTCTAATCCAATTGAGCCATTAAGTAGATTATTTATCCACACAACTAACTGGACTGACTTCTCAAAAGGTTCTTCAAGGTATGGCTCACGTTTGTGGTGCATACGGCACTAATAATCACCTGACAGTGACCCCGTGTGTTAAGAGCTGAACATCTGCACCTTCTCAAAGCCACTTCCTCTGTCAGCTGCTTTTAGGTCAGCACCATTCTGATGAATGTTATTTTAACATCCCACAGAGACAGAAAAACCAGCAAGTTAACTAGAGCTCCATCTCATTTAATGTCAGTGAGTTCATTCATGCTCACGCTACATGCAAATATGAGAAAACACACTGTGATCATTGAATCATTGAAATGAAAAGCGCTGGCATGATGATGATGATGATGATGTGTGCGTGTGCGTGTGTGTGTGTGCATCTTCTCTTCTCTTTCTTCAAAGCACTTTTTTTTACCTGCATGTGTGAATCAGAGTTTCCGTATGAGTGTCATTTGGGGAGTTTTGTTGATGAACACTGCTAGAACCCCTGAGGTGTGTGCGTGTTTGGGGTTTGGGGAACTTTCCAGTTGTTGGTCATTTAGTTTTAAGCTCACAACTAACAGACTGAAGATTATAAAAAGAAAGACAGATTGTCAGTCAACCTTTTTGTGGTTTGTTCAGTGTGCATGGAGTTGCTCTCTACTGCTTTATGGTGGTCAGCGGTGGAACTACAGGTCTAACACAAGACTCATTTCCTGTTTTTTCTGTTTCCTGTCCTGAGTAGCAATTGGAGAATAATCATCATGTTTATTTATAATTTTTTTTATACATTTATAGAATTTTAATTGTTTATCATTAATCAAGTAATCATTATACACTGTAAAACCCAACAGTCAACTTTATCAAATGAAATGAGTGTTAACGCAAAATTGACTGAAAGTTCATTCTACTCATTTGAAAAGTGTTTTGAACTCAGTGTTGAAGGTAATGAGTTAATTAAATATCTCATTACTTCAACTTAAATGGAGTAAGTTCACAATACTCATATAGATTAGTTTTTTAACTTAAATGGTTTGTAGCAATCGGTTTCCTTAAATGGTTTGAGTTACCTTCACCTTTTGGGTTTTACAGTGTATGCACTTGTTTTGTTTTGTTTTTACCAAGAGTAACCACATATGCACAAGTAACTGTAAATTATGTTTCATTTTAGCAATTACTTTGACTTAAGTGACTATAATATTATGTAATTATGTAATTTTTATATTTCTAAGTGATCAAATACTCTTCACTTTTATTCATTTATTATTATTATTATTATTATTAATAATAATAATTTTAATTAATTAATTAATTGATTTTCATGTCCTATAAGGGACGTCAAATGTATTTAGATTCATTTTATAGAAAATTTCTTGTGCAAAAAAGAGATTTTTTTTTCACTTTATTTGGATAGCTTCATGAAAATAGAAAAAATATATACTAACACTGTACATATATATGTGTATTTCAACCTCTTAAAATGACCATATTTTATTTTATTTTATTTTTACCAAATGTAATCACATACACAAAAGTTACTGTAAATTGTTTAATTTGAGCAATTATAATAACTTAAGTGACCAAAATAATATTTAATTTATATTTTTATATTTCTAAAAGTGATTAAATACTCTTCACTTTTATTTATTTATTTGTTTATTTATTATTATCATAAAATTTAATATTTTATTTTCTATATTTTAGCTTCTAAAAATGACCATATTTTAGTTTAATTTAATTTAATTTAATTTAATTTTTACATTTCTCAAAAGTAACCACGTACGCACAACAAACTGTAAATTCTGTTTAGTTTTAACAATTATTTTACTTAAGTGACCACCATGCGTTTACCTTTCATTTTTTATTTTATTATATTTTTAAAATGAAATAATTTATTCATTTATTTTTACATTTTATTGACACTTTCTTAAAAAGAACATCATGCAAAGAAAAAAAGATTTTATTTTTCTTTGTTTGGATAACTTATAATTTAACCTCTTAAAATGATCATAGTTTTTTATTTAATTTTTTATTTAATTTAATGTTATTTAATTTAATTGTATTTAGTTTTATTTATTTTATTTAGTTTTATTTAATTTAATTTTATTTTTATATTTCCCAAAAGTAACCACATACGTACAAGTAAATTCTGTTTCAATTTAGCAATTATTTGAATTTTCACTTAAGTGACCACCATGTGTTTAATTAATTAATTTAATTTATTATTTTTTTTTTATTTTTTCTTACATTTTTACTTCTTTTAAGGGACATCAAATGTATTTTAGTTCATTTTATTGAAAAAATGTGCTAAAAGTTACCACCATATGCATTTTATTTGATTTTATTTGATTTTATTCTACTTTATTTTGATGACTTTATTCAAATAAAAAATATACAAAATTACAAATTTGTTTATTTTATAATAACAATTAAAATAAAATAATTTGTTATAACAAATGTTTTTTTTTTTGTAAAAAACATCTTAAAACAACTTTATTATGTCCCATTTTATTTTATTTTATATGATCAAGTTCTTTTTTTTTTTTTAGAAGTGACCATCAAGTGACCTTTCTGACCCTAAGAGTAGCTTCATGTTCTCATGGTGACCTTCAGGAATCTCCTACTATCTGTCCTATTTCCTTAATCTAAACCAATGATCTGGCTGTAGACCTGACATCTGTCTGTGTTTAACAAACACAACCTCATTCCTTATCTACACACACACACACACACACACACACACACACACACACACACACACACACACACACACACACACACACACACACACACACACACACACACACACACACACAGAGTTGGCCTACTAGTGCTCATATCTGTGTCAGTAGCATCTGTGTGTGTGCAAAAGTGTGTCCAGTTTACACAGAGATCAGTCCAGAGTAAACCTTTTATGACCAGCAATAAAACAATCCGCTTATTTCCAGACTGAGGTTTACATTCTCAATCAAATCACACCACACAGCCAGACTAACATGGTGTCCATAAATAATAAGGGATATTACCTCTATACAGTTGAAGTCAAAATTATTAGCCATTTTGTAAAAATTTTTTAACACATTCAGTGCTTCCCAAACATAGACTTTACTTGGGCGGGCCGCCCAGGTATATTAATGGCCGCCCAAGTATATTTGGTGGTGACACATACTATTACTATTACATACATACTATTATTATCATCCTTTTCTCCTTTTTTTGTATCCGCCCAAGAAAGCCACACATTCAAGATCGATCAACCAGTGGAAAATCTTCTCTTGCTCTGGGGTGTGTTTCCCAAACAACGACGTAACTAGCGGCTGAACTATCATAGTACGATGCATCGTTTGGGAAAAGAACGATGTAGTGCGAGTGTTTCCCAAAACCCCTAGTTTCTCTGTCGCATATCCATCGCTTAAACCACGATAGTTATAGCGAGCACGCGCACCACAGCAAAGCAATCAATTGAATGGATGAAGATGTCAGTCTCACAGAAAAAAAACTTGATGAAGAGAATCGACAGTTCAAAGTTGAATGGACAGATAACTATGCGTTTATTTTCCCACAAAACCATTCTGCTTTGATTTATAATGAGACAATTGGAGTTGTAAATAGTGGAAATGTGAAACGCCACTATGAAACAAAACACGGACATTTTGAACGGCAGTATCCACAAAATACAGATATAAGGGCAGCAAAACTACAACACCTGAAGTTTTCATTGCACACCTTTTGTATTTTTCACTTTTTTTGGGGGAGGGGTTTGGATGTAGACCTGGTGCAGTTGGTCTGCATGCAATGCTTTTTAATGCCCACACCTAACCACGCCCCTCACAGTGACGTCACTAGCTCCATTGAGTGCATTGTGTCTGACATTGCATCTCTGAGATATGCAATCTCAGCTGGCATCATTATGGCTGCATCCAGATACTATTGGCCTACCTTTTGTTGTGTTTTGTACAAAAATGCACTTATATTAGTGGTTTTGCCACGTTTGCATTGTATTTAATGTATTTCGAATGCAAACACCACTTTATTTAAAGAAAAATAAATAGTCTTGACCTGTGATGCATGTTAAGGATGTTTATTAAAAATAAGTTATGCACTGTAATAAAAATTCAGATTTGGACCTTTTAATGTAGAAATTGAGAGCCCCTGCTATATGCTTATAAAATACCCAGGATTGCTTGAAGAAGACAAAAATAATCCATATATAGCCACAATGGTTTGCTTCTGTGTTCATTTTTTCATGCTAACATCCTGTAAACATCACTTCAAAAAGAATTCCAATTTCACAGGCAAGCAAATAATTTTGCCTACAAGTGTATGCTTTATCTGTTTAAAAAAATACACTGACCTGGCATCAGATCAGCCAGATCTTATTTCCCAAATGTTCTACTAAAGTCAAAGCAGCAGACTGATCTGAGGTCAGTGGTGTGGGGTTGTGAATTCAGAAAGTGCGCATGTTTGAAAAGGTTGGTCAGAAAGCGAATATATTTAGCATTTGATCTCTGTGATGTGCATAAATGAGTGGCATCTTCATTAGCATCGTGATTAATTGGAGCAGTGTCCCGGAGCAGCAAAACACGTGCTCGCTGCCTAAATTAAGGCCAGATTTCATGTGGATCCTGAGTGAATCATGTTGTGTGAGTGTGTGTGTATGTTAAGGGTTTGCTGAGTTCATAGCAGGAGGGAAAATGAAAAACAGATTTGAGATACGTTTGCACGTCTGAAAGTGGAAAAATTTGTGTACAAAATGACAACTTTGTGAAAATAATTCCTGTGTGATCATGTGGGTCTGCAAAGATGATTAAACATGCTGTATTGTGCATGCCAGGCCAGTAGGTGGCGATGTCACTTTCTATTGAAACACTTACGGTCCTGTAGTCCAAAAGTTTGACATGACATCACCTTTTTTCCCCCACAAAATTAAGTTTTTGTACTTTACATCAATGATATTTACCATAATGGTGTTGTTTTCAAAGGTTTCGTTTTTTGGACCCCTAAAACGCTACTTATTTGTAAATGAATATCCAAAACCCATAAGGTATTTTTCATTTTAGTTGACATGAGTGATTTAGGTGGTTACTATGTGGTTGCTAGAGTATTTACAAGCTAGTTTTAAAGGCTGATTTATACCAAAAGACCACAGAATACATAAGACATGTCACTCGTATAGTTTTTAATGGGGAAAAGTGTAACAGTCATATGGCGAATCAAGCCCCGTCTTCTAATACAGGAGCCAATCAGCAGTCGATATAGACTGATCATTCTCCGGGGGAGGGGCTCGGACCAGACGTGAGTTTCTGCAGATTTTGTGTGATTCGAATGTTTAGAAATGAAACTAAAGACACAGTTGTTGTTTAATTTTATCGGTGATTCCTAATGTGAAATTTAATAGTAAGCTTAGCAAGCAGTTTTGGAGAATTTGATGTTTTCCCATTCAGACAGAGAGTTTCTTGTCGAGTTTCACGGGTGTTTTGTTTTTTCTGAATGCTACCTTATTGTACAAGTGGCTAAAACTCGCTCATTCAGAGGCGGGAACCGCCGGACGTGCAACAACTTCAATCATAAGGTAAACACAAAACAAAAACAAAAGCTCCTTTATGGGACTTCGCGGCTCTCAGCACCGCCCTCACCGATCGCAAGCTGACCAATCACAGAGTTTGCGTTATGCATCGTTGCGATGTGTAGTTACATTTTTTGAGACATGCGCTTCAGCGTCGGCCACGACGAGGGCTATGTGATCGCGTGAATGTTTCGCCGGATCATACAAGTGAGCTTGACTGAGAAGTATAAATCAGTCTTTAGTGATAACCATTATAGGGCATTGTGAATTATTTGTGTGCAGTTGCTAGGGCATTCTGGGCGGTTTCTATGCAGTTGTTTGTGAGGATGAGCGATATCTTATCATTTGCTGTTTACTGGTAAAAATTCTGCGTGCAATTTTAAATATTCACTCATTGTAATAATATCGATAAAACTTATAATCAGTTTGTGCAATGATTTATTATAGTAGCACATGTCCAATGTAGTGTTCTATTAATTTGCCTGTTTACTGACATACTTTTACTTAAAATTGTCTTTATAACACCAGTCGAGTATGTGAAAGAACTTCTTTTTGTGACCGGATGTGTTTCATATCACAGTGAGGAAGAAATCGTACTATTTTATAGTATTCGATATAGTGATAAAGGCTAGGTCAGTCAGCATTGCATTATAAATGTACTTATATTAAATAAATTTAATATATTAAATAATATTTAATATAAATATGCATATAAAAACTGTTTCTTTGTTCACGTTTGATCCATTTCTCAGTTTGTATCATCTTTATCCTCTTTGCTCTGCAGCAGCGATAGCAGTCTCTTTTTCAGTAATCTTTATATGGAATTCTAATTACGGGAGTTTTCCAGGATTAATAACAAAACGGGAGGGTGGCGGGAGATGGGTCTGAAATACGGGAGACTCCCAAGAAAAACAGGAGTGTTGGCAGGTATGCTCACACATACACTATGCACTCTGACTGCTTGGTGGTGGGCATTTCACTCTGTCTCACGCTGATTGCTGACGACCAATCGCAGCAGCCTGTCATCGGTCCAATCAGCGCAGATTAGCGTCGCGCTAAGGAGGGGTTTGGGAACAAATGAATTGCTGAACGAATCATATGGGAGTCACTGGGATAATTAGGTAAAAATAAATGCAGATAATAAGACAATGAAGGTGTTTTTTGACCTTGCATGCATATCAGCCTGTTGCTGGAGACCCCCAAAACCAAAATATGCACCTTTTAATTGTATAATAGGGGCTCTTTAAAACCTTGAAGGGAACCCTGGGTATCAAGACATCCATGCTTTAATATAATGTAAATGATGCCTTTTTGTGACCTTTTGGACCTTCACGGTCCAAAATAAACTGAAATAAATGTGGGCCTTTTTAAATAACGTAAATATGTTGTTTTTTTTCTACATATTTCTCAAATAGGCATTTTAGATTATATTAAAGCATACATGTCTTGATACCCAGGGTTCCCTTTAATTTTAAAAAAAGTTCGAACTGATCCCTGAACTTTATTAATCAACTTTTGTTTTGTTTTTTCATTTGGCCAACTTTTTTTTTAATAAGTAAAATTTTCTGCCTGAGAAAAAAAAACATCAAGCAACCAAGTCACTGAATGTTAACCAAAAGCAAAATAGCAGTAAAATAATAAGCAAGCAGACAGCAAGCAGAAAAAATAATACATCACTTATCGGCTTAATTTTGTTATCAAACCAATAACATTAACATTAAAAATAGCAATTATTGTGCAATCTTGATATGGCTGCTGATATATTGTACATTCCTAATAATTGTTATGTAGTTACTAAGGCATTCTGCACTCTCAGAAATAAAGGTAGGTGAGCTGTCACTGGGGGGATGCCTTTTTTAAAAGGAACACATTGTACTTGAAGGGTCCATATTGGTACCTCAAAAGTATATGTTACGAATTCTAATCCTGCATGGCTCCACAAAGAAAGCCAGACCTGTAACAATAAATAATATTAAAATTTAAATACATAGAACTCCTCTAAATTATTAAGGAGCCCGGAGTCTCATCTCCCGTTCAAAAGGAAAAACAACAACAAAGACGAATAACCAAGGAAATAACATAAAGTCAAATTTAATTGACGTTTAAACTTCAAAGGAGACAATAAAAAGCTTGCGGACGTAAATGCCAAAATAACAAACAAAACTCAACAACTAACTAAATTTAACCCTCTTACCTGCACATGAAATGAAACAAATAAAATAACATTCACTTACCTCCCTATACTAACCACAAAACATGAGAAAACGTAATAAAACAAAAAGGCACCCTCCTCAGCACACGTGTCTCCACATAGATCTCAAAGTCAACACTCAGCGTTCACTTTCAACAATTTCGCGAGTAAAATACAACACAGTTTTTACTTCACAAAAGAAACAACACAAGCCGGGAGAGAGGAGACTCTCCGATCGACGTTCCAGTCCGGTTTAAATTGTCTTTACAAACAAGCCGGCCTCCATGTGTTGGCACCTGATTCACCGCACCTGTGCGGTAATGATGAAACCTGTCGGAGACAGAGGCGGAGAGAAAAGAACCACAAGCACATGCAACACACACAAAAAAAACTCACTACCTAAGATATATGTGTGTATATATATTTTTTTATTATTATTATTTAAATAAGGAAATACGTAACAGTATATATTAGTACCTACAAATTTTAAAAGGAACACTTTTGTACTTTGAAGGTAAGAATATGTACCCTTGAGGTATCAGTGTGGATCTTTTAGGTACAAATTTGTATCTTTTGAAAAGGTACTACACCAGTGACAGCTTGCGTACCTTTATTTCTGAGAGTGTGAGTTGTTGCTGTGCAGGTGGTAAGGTACGGATGGACTGCACTGTTTGTATGGATATAGGAATCATTGGTTCAACTGGTTAAACACTAAAGTTTACCACTTTCAGCACGACCACTTGTAATGATTGGTTGTTTTTACGGACAGGATCTGGGTGTCTGACTAGCGCTTTGCTCTTTAGAGTCTCTGAATTTAATGAGTTCATGAGAGACGAGTGAACTCTAGGATTTCTCTGTGTCCCATCAGAGCACACAATGCCTATTTATAGTGAGAGAGGAGGCGTGTGTGTGTGCGTGTGTTTCTGGATGATGGAATATATGTCATACCGCTTTCACATGCTTGTGTTTATGTGAAAGTGTGCGTTTTATTTTCAGGCTGAATTGCAGTGTTCTTCTGAGAATAATTATTATGAAAAAGATCTGTTTTTTCAATACATAGAGGAGAGTATGACCTCATTTCTGATGCTGAATCCATGATGACATCATCACATTGATCATAAAAGGGCATGTGTGTGCGTTTAAAGGAACAGTGCACCTTAAAATTAATATTATGTCATTATTTAAAGGGATAGTTCACCCAATAATGAAAATTCATTTTGATTCAACATTTACTCACTTTGTTCCAAACCAGTTTGAGAGAAGATATTTTGAAGAATGTTAGAAAACCTGTAACCATTGAATTCCATAGCATTTGTTTTTCCCACTATGGATGTCAATAATTACAGGTTTCCAACATTTTTCAAAATATCTTCTTTTGTGTGATAGTTTTGTGTCAACTATCCCTTTAAGAAAAAAATAATAATATTTTTAGGAGGCTATTCGTAGAATTTAGAAACACATGTTATTAGCGACCAGCAGTGTATTGCTTGTGCTTGCTTTAAAATATCCACACTGTTATGCTAGTTTGATTATAAGGATATTTAAGACTGGAGACTAAGTTCGCTCTGGCCACCCTGGTGACAACGCTGTCTGCCTTCACAGCTCCAGCGGTGAGAGCGTTAAAATGCACTACATTGATCTCATATTTAAAGGGGCTGTTGCAGCATATCAACAAATCACTTGCATAAAAAAAACGTGCCAGTAACTTTTTTTATTAATATCCCCGTAAGAAAACATCGTAAATAACTGGAAATCCGGCGACCGCAATATTCAAACCCTTGGGAACAACTGTTCACAGGACTCAAGCAGTGGACTTCTACGTTCAGATTGCTTGCTGCTGAACTGCGTCATTGTACATTACCATAAAGTTGACTTGATTTTAGGGCTGTGCGATTTGAGGAAAATATCTAATTGTGTTTTTTTTTTTTTTTTACACATATTGCTATTTCGATTTGATTTGAACAAACTTCAGCTCAATAATCTGTTTCATAGCTTCTTACTGCAAAAATGCAGCGAGTGTTAGTTAAAAAAAGGAACTGAAAAGATATTAACTCACTTAAACACTTATTCAAATTTATTTTTAAAAATTCAAAAATGAAACACTAATTTTTTTCTCTAGAGGAAACAGTAAACACAAATAAAATGACCTTAGCTTTCTGTAAACAAGTTGAACTTAAATTATGGAGATATAGCTTATTTTAGCTTGTATAGCTATATAGCATATTAACTTATTATAAAAACAAAAAATAATAATAATTATAAAAATACAGAACACTCAGCAAACTAACGTGGCTGAAACAACTCCGAAATTGTATTTTGATGTTGCTTGCTACTAGATTGGGTGTCACTGGCAGTACTTTTAGTTGACTTTTAAGCAAGACATTAATCACTCAATTGTGCTCACTCAATTGGCTAAAGTCTGGTTTATACTCGACGCATTCACTAGTTCGCTTGAGTGTGTGCGGCGAATGTGATGTCATTGCGGAGTTTGCGGAGGTTCGCTTTGGGTGCGCGCGACATGATTTCGGCCGGTGGAGTGCATGTTTTTTTTGAGACTCGAGCGAACAGTGCGCGGCGTGACGCCGCGTTTGATTTGAGTTGAATATGAAACACTTTGAAGAAATTTTGTCTGAAACAGTATGACTTTATGATCCGTGATCATAGACATAACCTGATGATCAATAATTCTTGGCTAGAAATAGCAATAGCCGTGGAAAAGGAGGAAAGTTTTTGTTAAATATTTGAAAAAACCTGAGGTATAAGTTTGTTAAAGCTAAAAGATAGGCAATATTGGAGACCCGGGTACACAATTACAGAAATATGTTTTTCCACCAGTCATAGGTTTTACACTGATGTATGTTACAATTTTGAATTTAAAACTATTTAATATTTACAAAACTAAAATGAAGAAACAAATTATTTCATTGATAACTGGAAAGGAATATTTGAACCTGTCGGTTTACAATATACTGATGCCTGTTTTTCTAGGCTTTATTGGTGATAATGGTCAGGAATTATTGCCTTTTTAGCATAAGAAGAGGACAGAAACTAGCCAGACAGTAATGTGTGAATTGTGGAGCGGGCTTAATCTAAAAAACATCTGTATTTTTAAGTAAGTGTTTTTTTTGTTGTTGTTGTTTTGCTTTTATTCTTGCCTTAATAAAAAAATATGTTTGTAGAGCAACCCATGTTCTGTTGTCATTAATATTTTAATACATTTTAATAGGTAGAACTGTCCGAGATATGAACAAAAGCAAGTGATGCATCAAAGTTTGATTTAAAAAAATCTTGAATGGTTATAAAAAATCCTTATAATCATTAAAATAATTTATAAAAATAATTAGTTTAAAAATCTTGAATGATGTTAATGATATGACATAGTTCCGGAAACTTTCTACTTCTCTGTTTATCCGTCTGACTTTACTGTCAGTTACTGACCGCCCCCTGTCGTTTTAAAGAATATCACAACGGCGAACGCGGCAAGTATAAAAGCCTTGCTTATTTCATGAGGTGCGCGCACAGTCAGCGGAGGTGCGTGATGCGGCGACAGGCGAAAAAAATTAAATAATAAAATTATATTTCATATCGCAGCCTCTTACGATTTTAACTAATCGCAACGTTTCAAATCGCGATTACGATTCGATTTTGATTAGTTGCACAGCTCTACTTGATTTCAACTTTCCTCCACGCTCACACTGGTGAGCTTATCGGTGTCGGCTCTCATCGAAAATGAATGACTTCTAGCTACTTTGACGCATCATTGCCTCCAATGTGAACCCACAGTAAGATGTGAGACTAGAGAATTAATTTCTTAGCATGACACATTGATGTAACATTTACAGAATTACTGTTTTTCATTATGTTGAACTTTTATTAACATTCATATAAGAGATACACGTGATGGGAATTCAGGCCCTAAACCGAAAATTCTAGATGCACTTGTCTGAAAACTGAAACTGAAAGTGCTTTGTAATAATTATAATTTTAAAGTATTTTGGTAAGAATTTTAATTTAACTCAATAACTTAAAAAAACAAAAGCCAACAAAATAGCCACATTTTATTGACAGGGAGTCGAGAGATGTCATTGTACCAGTGTTGCTATGACAGCACAGTATTGCCATTGCAAGCAGCAGGAACAAGTATACTAAATAGAAATCTCCTGTCGGCACGGTATTTGAGCAGACTTCGCTTTTCCAATGAGCATGTGTGATTCATGCATAGATAAGTTCACATGCATGGAATGTATCCCATGGTTTCCGTTACACTCACTCTTCCATGGTGGGGCGACACACCAAAATTCATCCCGCCACTGCTATGTTACAGCTTCTTATTTAAAACATTCAGTCGTTGTTTTTTTTTAATAGCGAGTTATAATCGCACCTAAACGTATTAAAAGGTACGTGTATTATAACAGTGCAAACTTTTCTGTAACCGTAGTAGTGCTGTGCATTATTTGTTTAACCCATTAGGGTCACATGCTGACTGACTGACTGACTGACAGGTGCGTGATGCGTGAGGCCAGCAAACACAATGTAGCTTTCAGTTAAGATGAACAGAGTTTCCATAATTAGGCTTTATAGATAAAGGTCTAATGGTTCTGCATACAATGACTTTATCTTGCTGGAGTTTATAGCCGTTTCAATTTACTTCAGGACGCATTAATGCTGCTGGGTAGGTCTATTGGAGACATTCATAAATATTCCTAGCAAATCTAATAAATGTTGGAGACATACTCGTTACATAAACGCACTAAATTGAACTTTAGCAGCGTTTATTTGAGAGCACACAAGAAAATCAGCACTTGAGCAGCGAATATTTGAGGGCCTACAAGACGTTTTGTGCACAAACAGAGGAAATCGGCGTGCAAGCAAAGAGATTTGCATGCTCGTATTACATAAATGCGATCTCGACTTGTAATACTGCGCTCAAGATATTTGTCATTGAAGTAACACCATAGGTAGTTAATAGATCTGTGTAAAAGGCCTGCCGCCACAGCTGGAAAAAAATCCTAGGGGAAGCAATATCCACAGCAAAATTTTTAGCTGTTTTGAAATTTGACTGAACTTTTTGCTCTTGCGATTTAGCCCATTGAAATAAATGGGTTTCCTAGAGCATCGTTTTCTTCATTTTTTTCTGCCTTTAGCCTTTACTGGCTCATCTTTCGGCCAAAAATCGAAAATGGTATTTTCAGCAGGTAATTTTCAATAGTTGAAAAATACGGTGCATTCCTATTTCCTATCATTTCATATAGCATAGGGTGTGCGCTGGGTCTTAAATAGTATTAAAAGTTGATAAATCAATTATGAGAATTTAAGGCCCTTAAAAGTTATTTAAAAGTCTTAATCACATTTTTATGAGGTCATAAATTTTGTTCAAGCGTTGTCCAAAGTGTTCGACTTCAAAAAAGCATATATATATTTATTTTCCTTCTAATATTAACTCCTCCGTCCGGGTGATGACACGTAATTTGCGACAAACGCAGGAAGGTGATGTGACGGTCTCCACATGTAGCGAAACCATAGCGAAACAGACGGCAAAATGGGAAAATGTAGGTTTGTGCACTCCTGGTTGGAGAAAGACGAGTTTAAACAATGGCTGAAGCCTGTCGCTGGAAACAATCACGTAATTTATTCTTTTAAGCTTTGTTTCTTTCGAGCTTATCTGAGTTCTGTTGCATGGTTGCGCATAATTGATTTATTAACTACAACTGTTTATTGAGTTAAAGGTTTGATACTGATTAGAAATTGAAGTGGCGATGAAGTCTTAAAATATTCTGGGAAGGTCTTTAAAAAGTCTTAAAAAGGTATTAAAATTTCCTTTAGGATTCCGGCATACACCCTGTATAAGAAGAGAGTTTAATCAAAGTGCATGTACTGTAAATGTCACATCTTTTTAGTTTTCCCAGCAAAATGCCCCTTCATACATCAGTAAACATCTTTTCACAGGCAGTTAGGGGAAGTCTTTTATTTGTTTCCTTATGAGCTGTTCACACTTTAACAGTAAAAACATGAATAATGCATGTAAATTCTGACATAACTCCTTTAATCATATGCATGTGACCACTTCATAACAAATGACAGCACAAAAGAGTAGTCCATATGATTTGTGCGGTTCAAGCTGTGAAAGAAAGTAAAGACTGACAGCTAACCTTTCAGGTGTGTGAATGTATGAAAGTGTGACTGTCTCTTTATATTACATCTAAAAGACCCTAGAGGGGGGTTTTGAATATCAGACGTCTTTTAAATTCCTCTTTGAGTCATTCTCTCCATATTTCCCTCCAGTTGCTCAGTCACCACTTGGCAGAGCTTTGATTTGAACTCATGTGTGATTCAGACGCCTACAGTCCAGTGTGTGTGTTTGTGCTCAGCCTCTTTCTGATCCGTCGTTTCCATCTTGCAAACGAGTTTAGAGCGGATGCAGGTGCTCCGCAATCTGTTGGGTCTGTGTTCAGGGTCAGCTGGTGACCCTTCGTGACCCTCATTAATCCTCGCCAACTCGCCGCGTGCATCGTGATGTTATTGCAAACGTTGGCACTGCTGGAGTTTTACAGTGGACATAATGACTCCATCACCTCTGCTGGAGTATGTGTTCGATTGCCACCTAATAGAGCAGGGGTTCCCAAACTTTTCAGCCCACGACCCTCAAAATAACAATGCCGGTGACTCACGACTAGGGTTGGGTATCGTTTGGGGTTATTCGATACCGGTGCTAAATCGATACTTTTAAAAACGGTACCGGTGCCAAAACGGTGCCTGAACCGATACTTTTTAGCCACAAAAGTATGGTGGATGACTCTAGAAAAATCTATTTATTCTATTATTCTATTCTATTATTCTATCTAATCTGTTTATTTGACAAAATCTTTTAAAAAATAATTTTAATAGAACAATATAATTAAAGTTTAAAGTAAACATCAATTCATATTTTATAAATTTGAATTGCATTAATATATTTCCTAAGATCATTTGTTGGTTAGCATCAGTTTAAGATTTGCATTATGAAAGTACATTAGCTTACTACTAACCTGTGGTAAGTAGTCATCAAAATACTGTCATCAAAATACTGAACTCCTTTTTACTAGGGTTGGGGCTTGTGAATATGTTTACATGGTTATCAGGAATCTAATGATTTGCCTTAATCTGAATAAGACAGTAATATGATCAAGGTGTTTAAATAAGTTGCTTTTTGAAAGTTCTTTTCATGATCCCATCTTACATGTTATAGTACATAGATCGATTAACGTCATTGCGTCACCACGATATCCATGTTTCCTTTAGAGTTTCATGTAATTTCAGGTGTTTCATTTTTAATTTTTCGACTTTAACTGCAGTTTCACTTTCATTCAGGAACATTTCATTCATGCCCCCATGACCAACAGGTATTTGATGGGAGCATTAAGTAAGGACTGGTGGAAGAGTGCTCTTTTAATGGAATTTAATACTACACGAAAAAACCTCCTTAATGGCAAAGTTGACATTTGGCAATGCAAGGCAAGTTTATTTATATAGCACATTTCATAAACAATGATAATTCAAAGTGCTTTACATATACAAGAATAGAAAAAACAAGAAAATAAAAATTAAAAGAGTTAAAACCTAATGATCTGAGTGATCTGTTAGGTTGGTATTCAGTGAGCATATCTGTAATGTATTGAAGTCCTAGGCCATTTAGGGATTTATAGACCAGTAATAATACTTTAAAATCTATTCTGAATGTAACTGAGAGCCAGTGTAGAGACCTGAGGACAGGTGTGATGTGCAGCTGTCTGACTCTTTTTGGGAAGGCCAGTGAGGAGTCCATTACAGTAATCCGCCCTGCTGCTGATAAAAGCATGAACATGTTTCTTTAAGTCCTCACTGGGAACAAAGCATCTAATCCTTGCTATGTTTTGAGATGGTAGTATCATGATTTAGTTACTGCTTTGGCATGAATATTGAAATTTAATCAGAAGATTCTTGACCTTATTTTTTGTTGTTTGACCCTTAGTGCCTAGGTACACATTCACCTTGAGAACCTCATCTTTGTTCCCAAATGCAATGACTTCAGTTTTCTCTTTGTTTAACTGAAGAAAGTTTTTGCACATCCAACTGTTTTTGGCACATCCAATTTGCATGGAATTGCTACAGTACATCCGTTTTTATTATATAGATAATTTTCAGGAACTGACAGTTTTGTTCTATTGAACACATGTGATAGAAATGGTGCTTTAGTTAATTTTATATGCAAATGATGTAGTTTTCAAGATGAGTTTTCCATTTTGCAGTATTTCAGAAATATGGAGAACTACTAGTTTATTTTCACAATGGAAATCGCTTTGAAAGCACATTAGAACCAAATCTTAATACCTAATTTTTAAGTATTATAATTATTATGATGTGAATTTGGTAACGTTTAGTAAAAATATTAAATGAAATTGATCATGAGGCAGTGTGTGTAGTTTACTTGTGCTGTGTCGTCTGGTATTATTTGCTCTGATGTCTGGCTTGAATATACCAGAAGCACTACTGTAAATCTGGCATCCAGACGCTCATTGGATCAGCTCCAGATGTGCTTTATATTTCTGCTTTATGCTGGTTTGAGGGGTTTAATCTGTGGGGTAAAGACAGAGTCTGGATTATAATCCACCATTATCATACTGGAACTAGCATTGGATACTGGCAAATGGGCTCTGACTGGTTTTGACTGGAAAATCAATCGCAAACGTGGATTGACCAACAGGCAATTCTGAACCGGTTCTGGTTTTAGGAGCGAGTTAAACTGGATTAAGCATAGTGGATATGGGGGCCACTTCATCATTCAGAGACATGTGGACGAAGATGTTGTCGACTCAGAGGGTAAATGAATATGCTAATGCTTTTGTGTTGGATTACTGCATCAAAAAGGAAATATTACATTTGGCTTGAACTTTAATATTGAAACAAACTATGACCGCACAGGCTTATTGGAAATATGTGCATCAATTTACATTTTTGTGAAACATCAAAAACATACGTTAAAAAATATATTTGACCGCAGCTTGTTAAGTAAAATTAGTGCTACAGGGCAGTATGATGCCAGCAAATTTTGTTCTTTTTCACACTAATGATACTTGCAGGGACATACACTGTAAAATTGCTGGCTTCTACACAATTTCTTCATGCTATTCTTGAAGTTAACTCAATCGTTTTTACATATTTGAGCAGATTGAACATAAAACAATTAAGTTGTCCCCCCCAAAATGCTTAAGAATTGTGTTGTTTCAACTCATTTTAAATAAGGAGTTTAAACAAGCAGCCAAAGTTATTTTTGCTCAGTTCTTTCAGTATCGTTTTTGTGCATACTATTTCTTATCGAATATGTGTGCCTCATCTATCTCTATACACTAATTTTCTGGCGTGGTCAGTGTCTTGGTAGCTCATTTTGTATGGTGTTGTATTTGTAATGCAGAGAGCTCGGGTTCAAGTACGGTGGAGCACACTTCCACAGAAGAGATTAAAGTAATGTAACATCAAGGTAAAGCTATGTGGTCGTAGTGCATTTTTATCTTGCGTTTGCTTTTGGAAAAAATTTTTGTTGGGTTTAGGTCAGCTGACAGTTTGCTTGCTGATTTGTACAACAAGCTCCGCCTTCTCATGGACGTGTACAAGAAGGACGTGTATCTAAAATGTACAACAAAATGTACCTTGAGTAATGTAGTTTAAAGTTGCAAAAATGTAGACAGCGCCCTCCAGTGGATTTGTAATCTGAAAAGTGAAACAAAACTTACCCGAAGCAACATATTTTTGCAAAAATGTAGACTGAGACATGTATTTTCAAGTCATTTGTTACAATATTTATAGATTTAAATTAATTGTAATTTGTGTAGTTACATTATTAGATTTGAAAAAAATATTCGTTAATAAAAATGTAGCTGTTTATAAAATACAGCTAGTACTTTTGATTTAGATTTTTTGATAACGTGTTAATGAGTGTTGAAATTACTGGTAATAAGATTGATACACTTTGAAAATACGTTCATTGTTAGTTCTTTTCAACTTTTGAAAATAATATTTTATACGAAACTAATACAGTATTATGAAACGCTTTTGAAATATTGTCATTTTTAGCTTAATTATTTAGGTAACTAATGTTATTTTAACTACTGTATCATAAAACGTTGAAAATAAAGAAATACTTTAGAGATATCTTTTTTGGTTAACTGTTAGTTGACATTAACCATTGTAGTTGTTAACTAATGTATTAGTAAATGTTGAAATGTAACAGAAAATAAGAAGTTATTTGTATTGTTAGTTTGAATAATGTGGCGTAGCGAACATTAGGGCTGCATGATGTTGAAAAAATCTGACATTGCGATTATTTTTTGATATATATTGCGATATACTGTATCTACAATTGTACCAAATGATTGAATAGCACTATTTGGAAAGAATTTTTAGTCACGCTTTATTTTAACGTTCACTTCTTGCTATAAGCAAATTATTATAGAATTATATGAACTGACTTTTGCTTCAATAAACTAACTCCTAAATTGCTCCTTATTAATAGATATTAAAGAGGTGGTCCAGAGTGTAATTTTAAGGCTTGGCTGTGTTTATGGGGTGCAAAGCAATGTGTGCTCATGCTTTATTTGTAGAAAATCACGTTATTTTTTTATATATCCTACTTTGATTATGTACAGCTACTCAGATGACATGAAAAAGACTGTCATATTTCCTAGTTTCTCTGAAGACCCACCCCACCCTCAAGAGGCTCTGATTGGTTAGCTAACATAATGTTCTGTGATTTGCAGATCAGCTCCACATCACCAAGAAGCGTCTCTGTTATAACATTACAGCGCCTCTGGCCACGCCCCTTCGCTGCGTGGGGTGTTTGTGTGTAACCTGAAGGGTTTATGACATCATTAACCCGGATGTATTTTTTTTGTAGTCCTCAAACATTGTTTGCTTTAGGCTTTGCTAAGCTAACTCTGTAAAAGCCAATGTCTCCCTTTGCATTGAACTTTGAGCATATTACATTCAGAGATGTTGTTTATGTTCACACAGCTACATTACACTTCAACTAAAGTTTAAAATATAATATCGTAGTGGACCACCCCTTTAAGGTAGTTTAAGTATTGGCTTAGGGATGTAGAATAAGATCATGCAGAATATTTTGTTTATAAATAATATAATGCAATAAACTTATTCTTTATTAAACTTCCAATTAGCAAAGGGTCTTGTGCCTGAATACTTCAATCTTTCTCAGGCCTTAAAAACATGCAAATTATAAGATTTCACTCCGTTGTGGTTAAACACTGCAGTGATTCCACAAATCTTGTGTTCTGAACTGTGACTTTTGCTCAAATATAATCCTAACTCAACATTGCATATCTATGTGATGTGACTATTGCGGATGCATTGTGATATCCATGCTGAAACGATATATTGTGCAGCCTTAGCATACATTAATTCATGCTAACTTATTTTTGTTATTGTATTGTTTACCAGCAAAATGACTAGTGTGACGACTAATAACTAAAAGAACCTTATTTTTAAATGTTTGCAAATTTGATATACAGGGAGTGCAGAATTATTAGGCAAATGAGTATTTTGACCACATCATCCTCTTTATGCATGTTGTCTTACTCCAAGCTGTATAGGCTCGAAAGCCTACTACCAATTAATCATATTAGGTGATGTGCATCTCTGTAATGAGAAGGGGTGTGGTCTAATGACATCAACACCCTATATCAGGTGTGCCTAATTATTAGGCAACTTCCTTTCCTTTGGCAAAATGGGTCAAAAGAAGGACTTGACAGGCTCCGAAAAGTCAAAAATAGTGAGTTATCTTGCAGAGGGATGCAGCACTCTTAAAATTGCCAAGCTTCTGAAGCGTGATCATCGAACAATCAAGCGTTTCATTCAAAATAGTCAACAGGGTCGCAAGAAGCGTGTGGAAAAACCAAGGCGCAAAATAACTGCCCATGAACTGAGAAAAGTCAAGCGTGCAGCTGCCAAGATGCCACTTGCCACCAGTTTTGCCATATTTGAGAGCTCCAACATCACTGGAGTGCCCAAAAGCACAAGGTGTGCAATACTCAGAGACATGGCCAAGGTAAGAAAGGCTGAAAAACGACCACCACTGAACAAGACACACAAGCTGAAACGTCAAGACTGGGCCAAGAAATATCTCAAGACTGATTTTTATAAGGTTTTATGGACTGATGAAATGAGAGTGAGTCTTAATGGGCCAGATGGATGGGCCCCTGGCTGGATCGGTAAAGGGCAGAGAGCTCCAGTCCAACTCAGAAGCCAGCAAGGTGGAGGTGGAGTACTGGTTTGGGCTGGTATCATCAAAGATGAGTTTGTGGGGCCTTTTCAGGTTGAGTGTGGAGTCAGTCCTACTGCCAGTTTCTGGAAGACACCAGAAAAGTCTGCATCCTTTAAGAAAAACATGATTTTCATGCAGGACAATGCTCCATCACACGCGTCCAAGTACTCCACAGCGTGGCTGGCAAGAAGAAAAACTAATGACATGGCCTCCTTGTTCACCTGAACTGAACCCCATAGAGAACCTGTGGTCCATCATCAAATGTGAGATTTACAAGGAGGGAAAACAGTACACCTCTCTGAACAGTGTCTGGGAGGCTGTGGTTGCTGCTGCCTGCAATGTTGATGGTGAACAGATCAAAACACTGACAGAATCCATGGATGGCAGGCTTTTGAGTGTCCTTGCAAAGAAAGGTGGCTATGTTGGTCACTGATTTGTTTTTGTTTTGTTTTTGAATGTCAGAAATGTATATTTGTGAATGTTGAGATGTTATATTGGTTTCACTGGTGAAAATAATTGAAATGGGTATACATTTGTTTTTTGTTCAGTTGCCTAATAATTCTGCACAGTAATAGTCACCTGCACACACAGATATCCTCCTAAAATAGCTAAAACTGAAAACAAACTAAAAACTACTTCCAAAAATATTCAGCTTTGATATTAAAGTTTTTTGGGTTCATTGAGAACATGGTTGTTGTTCAATAATAAAATTAATCCTCAAAAATACAACTTGCCTAATAATTCTGCACTCCCTGTAGTTTTGTGAGTGTATGTAAAATATTTTTGTTTAATAAAAGGTTTTATAACAACTATGACTTAATTTATACTTAAAAATCTTTAAAAGTTTTATTTATTTTGTTGCTTTGTCATTTTACGTTACTTTTTTGTGGATTTTGTTGAAGTGTTCCTTATTTTGGATGCAAATGCCAGCTAAATATATAGCTGCAGACAGGAATGAATGTAAATTGGATGAAGCCAAGCCTATCTGTCACCTTTAATGTTAAACCATCTGTGCCAAAAAGTACATTCTTACTATACTTAGACGTGAAACAACCTATTATTTAGTCCCGTCAATGAGCAGGTTTTCCACGTGGGGACGTCCCTACAAGTTGACGTCAAGTTTAAGGGTTTTACACAGTGTTTTGCCCTTGAGATTTGCGAAAGCAGCCCACATGAACAGCTTCATCTTCAAAGACGCTCGTTGAACTGGTTTGTGCACAGTTAAGACTCTCAAATGTCTGTGTTTGCTGAAAATGCTAGACACCAGTGCATCCGTTTATTGCATAATACACCATCTCTGTGTAATCGAAACTGCTAGACTTCATGCAATCACACAGCAGATTCTCTCCTAAAATGCTGTCCTCAAAGTGGCGTTTCTTGTCTCTGCAGTGTATTGTGTAAGAGGAGGTGATCTGTGTTTAAATGAGCCTGGATAATCGCATTAGGTCATTTGAATTACCCAGATGCTGACAGGGGACTTTGGCAGTGTGTGTTTTGTGTGTGTGTGTTTCTTAGCTATATTCTTCCATTGCTGGTTTAATAGCCTTAATGAAAGATCTCACCACGAATAAAAATTAAGTCATTGTTTAACGGCCTTGCTGTTTTCCAAACCTCAGTGCTGTTATTTTTTTATTTTATGGAAGACAAAAGTAGGAAAATGTGAGGAATTTTGGTTTGGTAACACTTTAAAATAATGGTTTGTTAGTTAATGTGTTTACAAACTAATAACAAACAATCTTGTACAGCATTTATTATCATGGTTCAACGTTTACTAATGCATGATTAAAATACAAAGTTGTGCTTGTTAGCAATAGTTAATGCACTGCTGTGAGTTAACAAGAACTAACAATGACTATATTTTCATTAACTAACATTGACAAAGATAAATAAATACCTTAATGGTATGACACTTTAAGATAATGAATAATTAGTCAATGTATTTTCTAGGGATGCCACAACTCTCAATACAATATTGAACCGTTCGGTACGACATCCACAGTTCAATACGTGCTTGTGAATTGCATTTTTTTCGGTTTTACGTTTAAATAAATTATGTGTGTTTTATTTCTCTCCGAATTGACTGTTTGTGTGTGCCTGTAAGTCTACAAGAGATGAGGAAACTCCTCCCCGCGAGTAAATATTCAATCACTATGCTCTAAAGTTAGGGGGCGCTCAACCATCATTCCACACTGGCGAGCGGCGGTGAAGTGAGGCAACAGTACGAGGAAGCGCCGGTGTCTTTCAAATCCGCTGTGTGGGGACATTTCGGTTACACGTATAGACTAATCGAACGGAAACACTTCCAACATGACTGCACATCTGCAGCGACATCACCCAGCAATATCACTGTCTGAAGGCAGAATAGCAGAGAAGGTAATAAAGTCCTCCAAAAAGCAACAATCCCTCACTGAAACCTTCCAGCAAACATATCCAACTGGTTCCGAAAGACACATAAAATTAACAAAGGCAGTGTTAGGTTTATTTAAGATGGTTTATTTATATTTACTGAAGTACAAATGTGTTTATTTGAAATGGTCAATTTATGTTCATTAACTTCACATGCATGCTTATTTTCAAAATGTAGGAATTTATGTGTTCACCAGTTTGTACATAGGCTACCAGCAGCTGTGAGATTTCAGTGTTAATTGTTTTTTATTATACATTACACTAGGAACTAGTGTACCTTTCTTGGCTTTGAAGTAAAATAAAGGAGTATTGCAATAAATCGTTTTTATTTGTTTCTCTTTCTTACTGTTCCTATTGCCTAAGCATAGAATAACAAAAAAAACACTTATGTGTCAAGCTATCAGTACCGAACCAAAAACCGAGGTATGTATTGAACCGTAGGCTAACTGTATTGTTGCATCCCTAGTATTTTCTAACATAAACAAACAATACTTTTATGACAGAATTTATTAATCTACGCTAATGCTATTTATTGAGTATACAGTCGTGCCTTGATTAATGTATTTTAGATTCACAAAAATGTAGACAGCGCCCTCCAGTGGATTTGTAAACTAAAATGTGCAACGAAACTTACCCGAAGCAATGTATTTTAGCAAAAATGTTGACTGAGACATGTATTTCCAATACCTTTGTTACAATATTTATAGATTTAAATTAATTGTAATGTAGTTACATTATTAGATGTAAAAAAAAATATTTGCAAATAAAATTGTAGCTGTTTATAAAACACAACTGGCATTTTTGATTTCGATTTTTTTTTGTTTTGATAAAGTGTTAATATGTGTTGAAATTGTTGTTAATAAGATTAATACGTGGTTCAACATTTGCTAATGCATGATTTAAATACAAAGTTGTTGAGTTAACAACAACTAACAATGACTGTATTTTCATTAACTACCATTGACAAAGATGAATAAATAACGTAATGGTATAACACTTAAAAATTATGATCAATTAGTTAATGTATTTTTTTATATTTTCTTATACATATAAAATCATATTTTTATGACGGTATTTACTCATCTTCCCTAATGCTATTTATTGAGTACAGTGGTTCCTCGGAGTTACGTTATAAAATATCCCACAATAGGTGAAATCCGTGAAGTAGGCTGCTTTATTTTTTCCAATTATTATAGATGTTTTAAGGCTGTAAAACCCCTCAATACACACTTTATACACTTTTCTCAGACAATCATTAATCTTTTCACACTATTCTCTTGTTTAAACACTTGTGTAACTTCTATTGTCCTTTAGCATGTCCAGAAGTCCAACTTTTTGTGCGATGGTTAGCATCTTCCTCTGCCTTTTGACGGTGCAGAATGTTTTGTCGACATTGTGGGGTTTGTTGGGGAGAAAACTGGATGAAGATGGAGAGCACTTCAGATTCACATTGCTAGCGATCGAAGATTTATGTAAATTTGGCAAGCTGAATGCATTCTGTACTGGACACAAGACACGGCATGGATGAGATTCGTTGACAATGGTCTACAGCCAATTAGGGCGGAGAACACAAAAAAACATGTCAAACTGCATTAAAAAATCTGTGAGACCGTGAAAGGTGAACTGCATTATGGCGAGGGATCACTGTATATACAGTCATTCATTATTAGTTCTTGGTAACTCACAGCAGTGCACAAACTAACAACAAGCTCAACTTTGGATTTGAATAATGCTAATAGTTAAACTATGATTTATGAATTAATTGTTTATTCTTAGTTCATGCTAGTAAATACATTTGCGTTAACCAATGGAGCGTTATTGTAAAGTAAAAGTTTCATCCAGTTATTGTAGTATAATTACCACCAAAAAACAAGTTCAAGTACCAATTATTAACTAGTAACTCATTACTTGCCTGTTATTAAGATTAGTTTATTAGTACATATAAAATACATTTTCTTATCCCTTATTCTACCCAATACCTAAACCCAATTACTACCTCAATAACTATTAATAAGCAGCAAATTAGTAAGTTAATGAGCTAAAACATAATGGTTTATTAACAGTGAGAAATGTGCCTTAAAATAAAGTGTGTCCAAATATGTTTTTTCTGTACATTTATAATGCTTTGGATTGTTTTTAACTGTCATTGCAAAGATTTCTGAAACATTTCTCTAAGTGGCTAAACTTTTTTTTTTATTTTTTTTTGAGCTCTACCTTTAAATTTTAGACCTTTTGTATTACAAAATTCATAATGTGGAGTGCAAAAACCTAGATCATCACCCACATGTACATCCTGTTCACATAAACACACACACACACACCGGTTTGAGCTCTCATCCTGTCTGCATGCTCAGCTTGTGTGTGTGTGTGTGTGTGTGTGTGTGTGTTCGTTCACGAGGAGAAAGTGAAATCTAATCTAACGGATGCACTATCGTTAAAGTGCATTTAATGCTCCTATGAAAGAAGAGCGCGAGTGATTATCCGTCTGGATGTTTCAGACTTCGAGATGGTCGAAGAGAAAATGGGGGGATGCTGGAGTCAAACGAAGGTGACTGAAGTGTTATTTTAATATCAGTTAGGTGTTGAACTTAAATGTGAATGTGCTGTGTACAGTATATTCATCAAAGCAGTGCTTTGTTTTGAAAAGACTTTGAGTTTGTGGGACTTTGTGTGGTTGTTTACTTTATTTTTTCATTGTAGGTTCTTCAACTTTTGTTTTCTAGTGTTTTATACAGTACAGTTTTTTTTAAAAGTAAATCTTTTGTGGAACAAAAATGCCTGGCTTTTGTTGTTTTGGTTCTAAATGGAATCTTTATTGATGTGATTTGCATTGCTTGGATATTTGCAAGAACTTATTGCTGTTGTTCATAATGTGTAATAGTTCATTGGCTGTTTTGTTTTGTTTAAAACAAATGACATATGATATAAGTAATATTAATACCATTAGTTAATTGTGTAAAATATGATTTTTTTCTAATCAGATATTAATTTTGGAATGTTGTTGGTGACACAGTGGCTCAGTGGTTAACACTGTCGCCTCACAGCAACAAGGTCGCTGGTTGGAGTCCCGGATGGGTCAGTTGGCATTTCTGTGTGGCGTTTACATGTTCTCTCCGTGTTTGCGTATGTTTCCTTCGGGTCCTCCAGTTTCCCCCACAGTCCAAACACTGGAGAGTGTATGGATGTTTCCCAGTGCTGGGTTGCGGCTAGAAGGGCATTCGCTGCATAAAACATATGCTGGATATGTTTGTGAGGCCTAAAGTCTAAATATTCTTATCATATTTTTCTCAGCAAGATATTCCTGCTGCTTATCAAAATGATGGCTTTTTATTGTTTGTTTGTTTGATATAATTAAGTTACTTGTGTAAAATATGAGATTTAATTAAATTTAGATTAGTGTTGTTAAATGATAAATCACTAGGGATGCTCCGATCAGGATTTTTGCAGCCGATACCAAGTACCGATTCTTTGTGATGGTGATCGGCCAATACTGAGTACCGATTCTGATGCTTCAAGCTTTATAATACATGAAGCACATTTTCCCCCTAAGTATGATAATTAAGTGGAGATCTTGCCTTACACCTCAGAGAATAAATGAAGAATGTTGCATATAATCCCTCAAACATGTCTCTTATAACCATTTAGTGTGGACATGTCATGGTCAGAAGCAACTTTACAGAAAATAATAGATAAAGCAGATACAAAAAAATGGTAAGAAAAACAACTAACAAAGCAATTTGGAAACATTGCAAATGATGGAAGAAGAATTCGACATGTCTCAATCAAGAAAAAGTACATATTTGATGCATAAGATGTTAAAATGCACATCGATAAATATATATATTTGTTTTATTGCAGTAAGTATATTACAAAAAGGTATATTATGAAATATTCAATTAAAACATTTTTTTTTTACGTTTTTAATTGTATTTCAGCCAGGTTTTAGGGAACTTGTAAAAATGTCAAAAACACAGAACTCTCAGTTCTTATATATGTAAAAAGGGATAAGACCATTCCAATATTTTGCTCTCCAACTAGCATGTCTGGTTCCTCTGCATATAAACTCGTAAACAGACACCTGTGATCAGTTCATGAGATCGGCCAGATTGACGAGTACCGATCGAGTCATAAAATGTGATTATCGGCCGATACCGATCTCTGGCCGATCGATCGGAGCATCCCTATAAATCACTACTAATCGTGTACAACATATATAAAATGTATTTTGGCTTACATCATAATATAATTTTGTGTACTGTGTAAATTTATATATATATATATATATATATATATATATATATATATATATATATATATATATATATATATATATATATATATATATATAGGAAGAATATTCTGATCAATCTTGTACAAAATAAAAGTTTGTATTTACATAATACATGTGCATGAACTGTGTGTATATATGAATATTTATATATCATTTTATAAAGTTAGGCCTGTCACAATAATCAATATATTGATTTATTGCACAACACATGGACATGATCTCAATAATTTTTGGGGATGCAATATATATCACCCATACATAAAAACCAATTCTAGCAACATTTTAGCTGATTGTGCAACATCTCTTTCTCTGTTGGAGGTGTCATTGTCAGTATAGTTAATAAAATACTACAGTATATACTATAAATTACTCAAATTAGCAGATATCAAACCCTCTGTTACTTTTTACCTTGACCTTTTTTGTCAACATTTATTATTATTTAATTAGGATATGCGTTTTCACATTCTGATTCCAATGCCTTATTATTAAATGACTATAATTAAATAAAATATTATTAAAAATAAAATATGATGTGTACTTTGCAAGAGTGTACTTGCATTATAATGCTATTATATTGTCATTCTGGCATTATATAATGAGTGGCATAAAATGGTCTTAAAATGACAATAATGTCGTTTATCGCAATATATTTTGGTGAGATTTCATACAAAAAAAAATAAATATTGTGACAGGTCTATATACTGTATTACATTAATAAATAAATAAAAATAAAATATATATACACACACACAGACACGCATATATATATATATATTGATTTGGATTTGTTTTTGTGGAGGTGAATTATCATAAAAACCTTGTCATATTTAACCCAGCATGCACCAGGCTTCTAAACTGAGACTACCATATCTCAGATGCTCAGATGTATGATTAATGATAGATGAGGTGTAAAAATGGACTGCATCTGAATGTAGGACTATTTTTTGTGGTCTGTGTGTGTACAGAGGTTTTAGCGGAAATCAGCAAGGAACATGAACACTCTATATACATACACACACCATACCTGTATGCTATGATCTCTAGATAACTAGAGATTATAAGATATGTGAGTGGTTTGATCACAACTATGTTTTTTAATAGTATTTGCGTATCCTGGAAACATACTAACACCTGTATTCACTTTCAAATATCAGTTGTTTTAGTAGAACTTGGACAATTCAGCCTATAAATCTGGTTTCTTGTGTTTTGTGTAAAAAAAAAGCATAGTTTATGATCCAAAAACCATACATTTGGTTTTATTTACGCTAATGCAAAATCCAGTCGATGTAAACTGACGTACAATCTGTCAACTGCATAAATATTTAAAATATAAGTAAATAAATAAAAACTGAAAAGAAAAATTAGTTTTTCTCGTGTTTCATGAACAAAACCCAATGTAGGAAGGTCTGTTTACATTTTGACTTTTTGATTTAAAACCAATGTTGATTCTTAGACCTCACATGGGTTGAACTGCTTTAAAAGGCACGTGTGATGAAAATCTTCTTTTGTAAGCTGTTTGGACAGAACTGTGTTCAGGGGCCTGTTCCATAAACCAAGCTTAGAGAAAAAGCCAGGCTTATTTTGTTAAGTCAGGTTTATTAATGGCGGATACTGTTTTATAAATCAAATTTACGATAGTTCAAACTCAGTTACTCTGGCAACTTATGCTGGGAAACTAGCCTGGTCCAGGGCAGGTTAACTCTCAGGGTGCTTTCACACTAGCACTTTTGGTCCACACCCGGGTTCATTTGACGTCATAGTACGGTACATTTAGCTAGTTCTGAACTCAGGTGCGCACCCGTGAACCGTAGCCGAGTCCGCCTGAAAGAGGTGGTCTGGGGTACGGTTCATGCGAACACTGGTACGGTTCACTTCTAGTATGAATGCAATCGTACCAAATAGCGGAAGTGAACCGCCAACTGTACAACAAACTATCGTTTTCATAACGTTCATTCGTGTGTGTGTGTGTGTGTGAGTGTGTATGTCACGTATTGTACCTTGGTGACAAGCGGGACTGAGCCAGGGCAAGCACAGTGATACACAGTGATGTCTGCTTGTCTCCTCCAAAAACAGCTTCTGCACACAGTGTGATGTTCTCAATGTTTATAATATATTTGCGGCAGATGTACGCGAGTCGCTTTCTGTATGTCCAAAACTAAAAGATTCAGCAAAAGCAAATCGACCGCGATGTGCGGAAGTCTTTCCATTTTGGCGCTGCTTTCGTGACTGTCACCCAGCAACAGCCGTAAACAAAACACCAGCTCGATGACGCAAGCGTACCGGGGTTCAGAAGGAAAAAAGACAGTGTGAACACAAACCAACCGAGAAGGTGGCAAGGGGGACAATCGAACTTGGGTACGGTTCAGGCAATTGAACCAAGTGTGAAAGCATCCTCAGGCTAAGTCTTAAGTTCAAGCCCAGTCAAAGTAATGTTAACATTCGCCTTTGATGTCGTTTTATTTCACTTAACCTCTTAATAATGATTAAAAATTTATAGTCATTTAATAGTAAATATTTATACACCAAACATCTTTTAGAATAAAACGATATATACATTTATCTTCAAACAAGTCATTGCAAATGAAACAAATACAAACTATAACATTTCGACTGAATGTTATACTTTGTTTCTGTCGATTTTATTATTATTATTTTTTTCAAGTTTATTAAAATTTTATAAACTATTTTCCCTCAATATATTAATTTGGATGTACCAATTTTTGGACTGTGATCTTCAGTTTATTATTTTTTCGTTTAGTTCCAAATTTTGCTTCAGTACTGTGTAATCTAATGTATATGCACCAAGATATTATTGTAAAGCATTTTGTAGAAAATATTAATATAAAAGAGAGGTCTGTGAGGGGTGTACTTAGCTATATGTGTAGTATATGAATTACAAAAATATGATAAAGAAAATAATATTAAGAAAGCACTGACTGATATAAAGAAGTAGGCTACATTTCTTAAAGATTGACATTAAAGCATCAAACCCTGGGTGGACTAATTGGGAGATGGATCCAGGCCGAGCAGTAACCTCACTTTAATATATATTAAAGATAGATATTTTCACATGCGGTGCAGGAAACACAAGTGTCAAAGGTTTTAAGACAGTAACGTGCATGAGCAGTTATCTAGATTATTTAAACTCAACTCAGATTAGATAGATCAAATGATCTTCAACTAGGCGTTTAGTTCAGCTTATTAGTCAGGCTTTGGACTTTAATCTCCGCTTTTCTAATCAATCTTTATGAAACAGCCCCCAGGTATAGTGTGTCCACAGTCATATTGGGGTGATAGAAACACAATAAGTCTCTTTTTTTAAATTTCCTGACGTTAAAATTTGACCCAAATCCCTTCCTTTTTCCCCGCCCACCGAAATGATTGACAGCCGCTTATTAACATGTCTCTGTAGTAACGTGTATAATCATATCAACAAGACAGGATGTCCACAAAACAACTGGGATTAAAAGATCTGTTCCGCTCTCTGTGATCATCAATCATTATCAAATGTGATCAAGTATGAGTTTAAAACGTTTTTAAAACAGTGCATGTTTGTAATAAAGACTGCAAAATCGCTGTTATTCATCACCACAGTCGCAAGTCAGTATAATTATAAAAGAAGACGCTTCAATCTTGGTTTGTGGACGGTAAATCAGGTTTTTTTTTTGTACATTAACATTACGGATACCCATACAGCAGTGGATATTAACGTGTATCCTGTCACATTTGTGAATTTGTAATAACATTGTGTGTGACTCATCAAAAGGCTTGAATTAACTCCACAACAAATACATCAAATAATCATTGGGAAAGTCCTTACTGTAGTATTTCTCACAAACGTTTTGTGAGATCTGCTTCCTTCATGTCTGTAACTGTGCTGTTTATCTGACGCAGCCAGAGATTGAGGCACACTCTGACAGGCACATGGAAACGGTGGGCGGGGAGAACTAGCATTAAAGGCACAGGCAACAAAAACAGCTACATAGTGTTAAGAGCAGAAAACACAATATTGTGAAAGGTATAATCAATAATCCGATGGGTGTTTTGAGCTGAAACTTTACAGACACTTTCTGGAGACACAAAAGACTCTTGGAAAAGGGGTGCCCTATAATAACATCACATTAGGACATACTGAAAACAAGAGAAAGCGTCACTATTTTTGACCTATTGTAGAAGTTCATGTCAGTGTATGGGTGGGCTCTTCCTGTTGACCACAGACCAATGACAGATTTGCTTTTGACCTTCGCTGCTGTCATCAAACATTTGTCATGTTATTTTGGTGTGGTGCATTCTTTAATTTCAACAGTTGATTCAGGATGGCAAAACATCAGTCTTCACTTATATTATAACTTATTTCTCTTTCTCTCTCACAGGATCAGTTTGATAACCTGGAAAAGCACACACAGTGGGGAATCGACTTTGTGGAAAAATACACCAAATTTGTGAAGGAAAGGTCTGAGATCGAGCTCAACTATGCAAGACAGATGCGGTGAGTAATACTTATTGAGTAATACTTATTATACCATGATTATTTATAACACACTTCAAAGACAATAAAAGTGTTTGTGGCATTTTAATTAATTTCAGTAATATTATTGACTAATATGAAAATGTTCAGTTGATTTATTTACAACACAGTTTGTAAAGTAATATTTTCTCTCTTTCAGTAGATCTATTATATGTGAGACTTGCTTTGTTTACCAAATAAAGGGGATCTAATTTGATTTGCATTGTAAACATTAAATAAAAGTTTTAAAAAAGCAAAAAAAAATTTCCATTTTATTTAGAATGTCCACAGATTCTGTCTGGCCCTACTGTCTGGCCCTACCGATAACCGATTATTCAGTTACATAATCTTTTCAGTACTAAAAAATCATATGATTTACATGAACAAGCCATGAAAACAAATATATTTAATGTAATTATACTGAATTTCCCACCTGGAATGATAACCAATAACCGATTATTCAGTTATATAATATTATCTAGATTGAAAAATAACACTATTTACATGAACAAGCCATGAAAACAAATATATATTTAATATAATTATACTGAATTTTTTTCTACCTGGAACGATAACCGATAACTGATTATTCAGTTATATAATATTTTCAGTACTGAAAAATAATATGATTTACGTGAACATGCCATAAAAACAAATATATTTAAAGTAATTATACAGAATTTCTTACCTGAAAGGATAACCGATTATTCAGTTACATAATCTTTTCAGTACTGAAAAATAATATGATTTACGTGAGCATGCCATGAAAACAAATGTATTTAATGTAATTATACTGAATTCCTTTCCTGGAATGATAACCATTAACTGATTATTCAGTACCTTAATCTTTTCAGCCATGAACAACAAGTCATGAAAACAAATATATTTAATGTAACTATGCAGGATTTCTCACCTGGAACCATAACCGATTATTTAGTACCTTAATTTTTACAGAACTGAAATAAAATATGATTTACGCGAACATGCCTTGAAAACAAATATATTAAATGTAATTATACAGTATTTCACACCTGGAATGATAACCGATAACCGATTATTAAGTTACATATCTTTTCAGTACTGAATGATTTTATGATTTACGTGAACAAGTCATGAAAACAAATATATATTTAATATAATTATACTGAATTTTTTTCTACCTGGAACGATAACCGATAACTGATTATTCAGTTATATAATATTTTCAGTACTGAAAAATAATATGATTTATCTGAACATGCCATGAAAACAAATATATTTAAAGTAATTATACAGAATTTCTTACCTGAAAGGGTAACCGATAACCGATTATTCAGTTACATAATCTTTTCAGTACTGAAAAATAATATGATTTACATGAGCATGCCATGAAAACAAATGTATTTAATGTAATTATACTGAATTCCTTTCATGGAATGATAACCATTAACTGATTATTCAGTAACTTAATCTTTTCAGCCATGAACAACAAGTCATGAAAACAAATATATTTAATGTAACTATGCAGGATTTCTCACCTGGAACCATAACCGATTATTTAGTACCTTAATTTTTACAGAACTGAAATAAAATATGATTTACGCGAACATGCCTTGAAAACAAATATATTAAATGTAATTATATAGTATTTCACACCTGGAATGATAACCGATAACCGATTATTAAGTTACATATCTTTTCAGTACTGAATGATTTTATGATTTACGTGAACAAGTCATGAAAACAAATATATTTAATGTAATTAAACAGTATTTCTCACCTGGAACCATAACCGATAACCAATTATTCAGTTATATAATATTTTCTAGACTTAAAAAAATAATAATTTACTTGAACATGCCATGAGAACAAATATATTTTAAGTAATTATACTACATTTCTTACCTGGAACGATAACCGATTATTCAGTTATATAATCTTTTCCGTACTCAAGAATAATCGTTTGGTTTAAGTGAGCAAGCCATAAAACCAAATATATTTAGTGTAATAATACAGTATTTCTCACCAGGAATGATAAACGATAACCGATTATTCAGTTATATAATTTTTTCAGTACTGAAGAATAATAATAGTGTTAAAGTGAGCAAGCCATGAAAATCAATTATATTTATTGTAATTATACTAAATTTCTCACCAGGAATAAAACCGATTATTCCCTTATATAACTGATACTAATAGCTTGGTGGTTTTGCTTTTTATGTATTTTAAATATGATAGTTACTTTCATCTTTGAAAGCCAATAAAAACCCATTGAAAACCAGTAAAATAAAGGCTAGACACAAATAAGCTTTATTCACTGTTGTGATCTTCTGTGTTTTCTTAATCAATATTAGAATAATTCAGATTCCGATTTGCATTTATCGGCCCATATATTGATTATCGGTTTACAATTAAAAAGAGTTATCGGTTATCGGTAATAGACAAAATGTCAATATCGGTGCTTATTCTAATTCAGATCTAACTGAAACATGCAAACAATTGCATGGTGCACATTTACAAAATATTTTAAAATATATATTTGTTTATACATGTTTATATTCAGGGATTTGTTGCAAGTTGCCTGTTTTAAGAGACAGATTAAAAGAATAGTTCACCAAAAAATGACAATTTTTCCATTATTTACTCGTCAACTACCTATTCCAGACCTGTTTTACTTTTTTTCTTCTGTTAAACAGTAAAAAAAAATATACTGAAGAGTGACTGAAGAGAAAAAAACAGCTATTGACATGTCAGTGGCTGCTTTTACTCCACAATTCTTCAGATTTTCTTCTTTTGTGTTCAACAGAAGAAAGAAAGTTTAGAACCATTTCAGTGTGAGAAAATGATGAGTAAATTTCTATTTTTGGGTAAACCATCCCTTAAAGCCATGATAATCTAGACACTCAACATCACCAAGCTACTGGAAACCCATTAAAAACCAGTCAACAGGCCAATCTGATCAGGCTGGGAAACCTGCATAAGCTGTTTTTCATATGTGAAATTAGCTTCCATGGTTTTTCGGCCTGGGGGGTGGTATTGATAGGTCACAGGTCATGTCTTATCTTGTTTAAGGCAACAGGATCGCCATCAGATCTCCGGGTCCAAAATCCTACTTTAATTCCAGCAGAGCATCTGTCACGTCTGTGTAAATGAAGACAGGTTGTTGCAGTTCATAATGTATTCGGGTGAAAATAAAGACTAGACGCAAATACACTCCAATTATGTATGTTATCTTTTGTGTTTTAAAGATTAGAATAATTTAAAATCAGATTTGCATTTATTGACCCAAAAATTGGTTATCAGATTAGAGTTATTGAGTTTATCGGTTATTGTAATGGACACAATTTCCATATCGGTTCCTCCCAAATTCAGATAAAACAAAAACATAGTATGGTGGACCTTTTAAAACATAATATTAATTATATAATTTTAATCAGGATTTGTATTTATCTGCTTATATATTGGTTATCATTTTACATGTATAAAGAGTTATCGGTTACTGGTTATGGTTATAGGTGGTTGTAGTTCATAGTGGATTCAGGTGAAAATAAAGACTAGACGCAAATACACTGTAATTACATATGTTATCTTGTGGTTTTATAATAAGGATAGAATAATTAAAATTTAGATTTGTATTTATTGGCCCAAAAATTGGTTATCGGCTAACAGTTATTGAGTTTATCGGTTATTGTAATGGACACATTTTCCATATCGGTTCATCCCTAATTCATATGCAACTGAAACATCGCATGGAGCACCTTTTAAAACGTAATAATAGTTATCAGGATTTGTATTTATCTGCCTTTATATTGGTTATAATTTTACAAATTAAAATAGTTATTGGTTATGATTATGGTTGTAGGTGGTTGCAGTTCCTAGTGTATTCAGGTGAAAATAAAGACTAGATGCAAATACACTTTAATTACACATGTTATCTTTTGTGTTTTTATAATAAATATAGGATTAATTTAAATTCAGATTTGCATTTATTGACCCAAAAATTGGTTATTGGCTTACAGTTGAGTTTATCAGTTATTGTAATGAACACAATTTCCATATCGGTTCATCCCTAATTCAGATGCAGCTAAAACATGCACCTATAAAAAGAATTGTAATAATAAATATATAATTCTAATCAGGATTTGTATTTATCTGGTTATATATTGGCTATCATTTTACAAATATAAAGAGTTATTGGTTATTATAATGGACACAATTTCCATATCGGTTCATCCCAAATTCATATGTAACTAAAACATTCACCTTTAAAAAAAATAATATTATTAAATCTATAATTCTAATCAGGATTTGTATTTACTTGCCTATATATTGGTTATTATTTTACAAACATAAAGAGTTATCGGTTACCGATTATCGGAAGAAATGTCTAATGCACCTAAATACTGTAAGTGCACCTTTAATAACATCACACAATCATTCACTTTCTTTTAGTTTAGTTGTCAGCGGTCACCACAGAGGAATGAATCGCCAACTTTAATATGTTAAAAAACACTTTTATGCTTATATATGTTTTTATTTACGCTTTTTAGTGAATTGCGTGTTGTGAAAGACAGATTAAGTCATCATGAGTGTTTAATCTGGACACCGAGTTTGCCAAGCTATTGGAAACCAACTGAAAACCAGTCAAGAGGTCAATCTGGTCAGGCTGGGAGCTCTGTTTAAGCTGTTCCCCCCCGAAATGAATAATTAGTTACTATGCTTTTTTCTGGGGTATTGTCAGGTCATCTGTTATCTCACCTAGGGCATCAGGATCTTAGAGTCTAATATCCTACTTTAACCACAACAAAGCATCTGTTATATATGTGTAAATGAAAACAAGTGCAGCCATTCATAATTCATAGTGTATTCATGTAAAAACAAACACAAATGCACTCCAGTTATACTTATAATGATATTTAGTGTCTTTTAAATGAAGCTTAGAAGAATTCTAATCAAGATTTTTATTTATCTGCCTATATATCGGTAATCAGTTCACAAATATAAAGATATATCGGTTACCGATTATCGGTCAAAAATCGTGTATTTTCCCCTTTAATAACATTCCTAAACATATTCATGCCTACATATGTTCTAGATTCAGCTTTCTAGTGAATGTATGTATGTTGCATGTTGAGAAAGACAGATTAAGCCATGATGAGCTGGTTTAATCTGGACTCTCAGCTCCGCCAAGCTCTTGGAAACCCATCTGATCAGACTGGGAGAGCCGTTTAAGCTGTTTTCAACATGAATAATTAGTCAGATTTTTTGAGGGGTATTGATTGATAATAACCCATGCAAAGCATCTGTCAAATCTGTTTAAATGAAGGCAGGGGCAGCCGCTTGTAGTTTACAGTGTGTTCATGTGAAAATAAAGGCCAGACACACACTCTAATTACAGATGTGATCTTCTGCTGGCAGCTCAAGGATAAAGGAAGGAAAGGCAACATTTGTATTTTCCCTATGGGTGCAAGTTTTGGAGGAAAAATGCAGGTTACCGTGGCAACAAGGTGCCAGCATGGTGTTCCTCGTTGGTGACCTACATTTGCACCGGCCAATCACGTGCCGCGACCCCGCCCCCCATTCCAGTGATAGGATTTAAAGCTCACAGACACTGGAGAAGCACACATGCGCACGCACACACCGACTGTACATCAGCCCCCTCCAGATAGCAATGGGAAACCCCTTTAATTCCCAGACGCAGCAGGAGGTTCATTCGTCTCTCTCTCTCTATCTCTCTCACACACACGCAGGCACACACACATCAGTCTGTTACTGGATGTGATGGACTGCACTTATAACCTCAGATACCTTGCATTCTTTGTTCACATTCAGATGGTATGAACGAATGAAGACATTTTATCCTCTATAAACGAATACAGTGGCAATAACATGATAAGGGATATCCTTAAAACTATTACATGACTTTTTTGTTTCATGGTTATAAACACACAAATGATTTATTAAAAATTAAATAAACAAACAAATAAATATATATAGTAAATTCAAATTGTATTTGTCACATACAAAGTCAGACACAGTATGATATGACCTTAAAATAATAACAACAATAACCAAAATAATAACAAGAATTTAAATTTTGGAGAAATTTAAATGCAATAGAAAATAAAAGCAAATATAAAATATTTAAAGACTTTCGATGCATATAGTGATGATGTTTATACGGTGCATCCAGAAAGTATTCATAGCGCTTCACTTTTTCCACATTTGGTTATGTTACAGCCTTATTCCAAAATGAATTAAATTCATTTATTTCCTCAACATTCTACACACAATAACCCATAATGACAATGTGAAAAAATAGTTTTTGAAATTATTGCTAATTTATTTAAAATAAAAAACCTGAACAATCACATGTACAGAAGTATTCACTGCCTTTGCCGTGAAGCTCTAAATTGAGCTTGGCTACATTCTGTTCCTACTGATCATTCTTGAGATGTTTCAGCAGCTTAATTGGAGTTCACCTGTGGTCAATTCAGTTGATTGGACATGATTTGAAAAGGCATACACTTGTCTATATAAGGTCCCAGGGTTGACAGTGCATGTCAAAGCACAAACCAAGCATGAAGACAAAGGACATGTCTGTACTAATAACTTGACTTCTAATTGATCATTTGGAAAAGTGTCAGAAGGTAGATTTTTCAGATAAATCATCTGTTGAACTGCATCCCAATCATCACAAATCCTGCAGAAGACCTACTGGAACCTGCATGGACCCACGATTCTCACTGAAATGAGTCAAGTTTGGTGAAGGAAAAATCATGGTTTGGGGTTACATTCAGTATGGTGGCGTGCGAGAGATCTGCAGAGTGAACGGCAACATCAACAGCCTGAGGGATCAAGACATTTGTGCTGCACATTACATTACAAACCACAGGAGAGTGCAAATTCTTCAGCAGGATAGCGCTCCTTCTCATACTTCAGCCTCCACATCAAAGTTCCTGAAAGCAAAGAAGGTCAAGGTGCTCCAGGATTGGCCAGCCCAGTCACCATAGATGAACATTATTGAGCATGTCTGGGGTAAGATGAAGGAGGAGGCATTGAAGATGAATCCAAAGAATCTTGATGAACTCTGGGAGTCCTGCAAGAACGCTTTCTTTGCCATTCCAGATGACTATTAATAAGTGATTTGAGTCATTGCAGAGATGTATGAATGCAGTCCTCCAAGCTCATGATGGAGTCAGACACAATATTCATTCTTTTTCCACTGCAGCATGACTTTATATTTTATATACATTATTATAAGTGACAAGACTTTTGTCTAAGCAAAGTCAGACCTTACTGTCCTAACGAAATAATTTAAAATCAAGGCATATTCGTATTTTATTTTGGTAAAATAAGTGTAATCTAGAGGCCTTTGCCTTTCATATAAGCCACTTCTGATACCAAATGATCAACTAGAAGTCAAGTTATTATTTGTTGTTTCTAAAACTTGGATAGGTTACAAGACTTTTGTCAGGTAGTGTATATTTGAAAACATACATTTTTTAACATATGGGCCCATGTGAGCAAATATACACAAACAAATGTTATTGCCTACACACACACACACACACACACACACACACACACACACACACACACACACACACACACACACACACACACTGATATCCCAGATATCCTCATTCAGACATGGACTTGTATGCATGGAGAGAGAATTAGCCAAGATTATAGTCAATATTGTGTGCGTGTGTGTGTGTGTGTGTGTGTGTGTGTGTGTGTGTGTGTGTGTGTGTGTGTGTGTGTGTGTGAGAGACATGAGTAAATGCATCTCCAGGGAGGGAAACTGCAATGTTGCCTTCACAGAAAGTCTCGCATAAGGTTTGCAGTAGAAAACCACAGCAGAAACAGGTCAAGATGTGATCAATTGACGAGAAGATTGAAAGACAGATACATGTATATGCAGCTAGTTAAGTAGGTCATTTTTTAGTCATAAATATTCAGTATTCTTTGAAAACTGTGGGTAGATTAATAATACATTTATTTTTAAATGACATACTAATGTCATTTTATATTAACAAACTGGTAAGTATATTTATTACATGTATAATCATAAACATTTATTTTAATTCAGACGTATTTATTCATTCTTGTATAGATGAACACATTAGCATATTGATTATAAATATGGATCATTTAATCACATTGATTCATAATTAAATCACATATAAACATTGTTAATTACTTGATTAATTACTTTCCAGCTGCAGTCAAATATTTGCAGAGTACACACAAGAATGCAGGAGTCAAACTGAATGTGTTGCATTGTGGGATTGAGTCGTTTGTGTGTTTTACGTTGTAGTGTGTTTAAATTATTCTACTATGAACAGTTGTTGAGCTGCAGATGATGAGCAGAAGGGCTGATGGGGGGCGAGAGCTGTTTGTCTTGCTATAGGCGTGTGTGTGTGTGTGTGTGTGTATTAGGCTGTGTTTGCTTTATTGCGTGTGTTGTTGCCCTTCAGCAATTTACCCAAACACACAGAGAGATAGAGAGAGAGAGAGATAGACACACAAACACACACAAATACACACAGAGAGATACGCACAGACAGAAAGAGACGCACAAAGAGAAACAGACACACACAGACACACACAGAAAGACACAAACATGCGCGCTCACACACGCACACACACACACACACACACACACACACACACACACACACACACACACACACACACACACACACACACACACACACACACACACACACACACAGAAAAAGAGAGACACACACAGATAGACACACACAGAGACATACAAACACACACACAGAGAAAGACACACATACAAAGACACACAAGCACACACAGAAAAACACACACACACACACACACAGACAGACAGGCATACAGAGACACACAAAACACAGAAAGAGACACACATAGATGCACACATATCCACACAGATACACACCCACACATAAACAAACACACACACACACATGTACAGAGATGTACAAAACACACTCAGAGAGAGAGAGAGACTGACACACACACACACACACAGAGAGAGAGAGATGGACACAAAACACGCTAAGACTGAGAGAGAGACTGACACACACACACACACACACACACACAAACACACATGCACACACACAGAAAAAGAGAGCCACACACAGATAGACACACACATACAAACACACAGAGAAAGACACACACACACAAAGACACACAAGCGCACACACAGAAAAAAGCACACACACACACACACACACACACACACACACACACACACACACACACACACACACACACACATAGAGATAGACACAATGCACACTAAGATTGAGAGAGAGACTGACACACATACACACACACAAATAGACACAAACATGAACACACACAAATATACAGAGAGACACGCAGACACACACACAGACACAGACACACACAAACACACACAGAAAGACACAAACATGTGCACACACACACATACAGAGAGACAAAGACACACACACAGACACACACACACACACACACACACACACACTCACACACACCTGCCCGAGGCCCTGATGATGAGCAGACGCTCTGTATATTTATAGACTGTGATAATAGAAAAGCAGGGAAAACATCTGACAGTGATGAGAACGAGACAAAGAATGAAAGACCGTCTTTGTGTCAGTTTCCACACACACCGACACTGAGCTGCACATCACTTTAAAACACACCACGGAGGAAAACAACACCAAATATCAAATTTGAATTGATTAGTTTTTTGATTGGTCACTTTTCTCAACCGAGCTCTCTGATTGGCTTATGAATTACTGTATCAGTTTTATCAAATATAAGCTCAATAAATATATTACAGAGATATATGCAGGGCTCGAAATGAACCTTTTTGCTTGGTAGCACTGGTGCTCCTAACTTTAAAAGTCGCACTCAGCACTCAGCAGTTATGAGCACTGTTGCTAAGTTTTATATTAACAGATTTATTGCATTTGAAATCAACACTAATCAAAACTAACAAGCAAAAAAAAAAAATGCTTGCGTGAGGAAAATGTCTCAACGAAATCAAGTTATCACAAGAAAATACTTTTTTATAACATAATTGAGTGACCAAAAGATACACGGACGGACCGCTCACCGGCCCTGCAGGCACTACTTGACATGAATGAATCTGTTAACATAGTGTTCTCATGGGTGGTGTCTGATATTGCACAGATTCTTTTGACATATACCTTATTATTTGTATACGTCATTTTAATAGCAATATTAGTTTAATCTTAGTCAATGCAAGCCTTTTTGCGATGGTGTACGTTAGTGATGCGCGGATGGCGGGTAAATCCACGGGCGCTGCAGATAATCCGCGGGTTGGTCGGGTAATAAAAAAATACATGATGATTAATTGCGGGTGGGTCGCGGGTGGATGTAGCGGGTCATAGCAGTTGACCAGCAAAAAAGCAGAGAGTGGACTTCGCAGAATGTGAAGATGAGAGATGCCCAAAATAATGGATGAAGTGCAAGAGTACTGTGCTAACTTCAGTTAGAGGAGTCATCAGAGGGAAATCTGCTATCATTCTGGGAGAAACAAGATCGCTTATTTACACGACTGCAGTGCCTTGCAAGAAGAAGCTTGTGCATTCCTGCAACAAGCGGTTCGCGCAAACGCTCATTTAGTGCAGCCAGCCGTGTTTTGGAGGCGAGGCGGAATCGCCCGAATCCAGGCACAGTAGATGCTATTCTGTTTTTGCACAGTGTTAAGAAAAGCGCCAAGTACACACAACATAGCTGCTGTTTAGGCTGAAGGGACGCCGTTTTGTTCTCTTATTCCTGTATATGTAAAAGCTGAATCTGCTGTTAATAACGAACGACCCACTGTGACCTAAGTTGCAGGAGAGGGGAAATAGTGGCCGCTTGACTGCTTTTACGGGAGTTGTAGTCCATAGCGAGGGGCATTGTGGGTATTGTAGTTCGACACGCATGCTGTGTGATGTGAGCTCTCGCTGTGTGCTGTGCTGTGCGAGGGAGAAAGTTTTATCCGGTTTTGTTTTATGTTTACTTCAGTAATTCCACCCGGGAGCTGTTTTGCACTGTGAACCTGAAAACACTGAAATAAGTAAAAGAAGGGCATGCATCGAGTACTTTTGTCCGTCTCATCATTTGCTCGAGCATGAATTAACGAGCTGTTACTCTGCCGCCGGACATTGCGGAGAAAGTTACACCTATCATCATGCTTAAAACAAAGAATTACAATTAATAAAGTGGCGATCGGGTGCGGGTCGGGTGCGGATATATATATCAGATAAAATAATATGTGCGGGCGGGTGGATGATTAGAATGAAGGAGCGGATTCGGGTGACATTTGAGCTGATCCGCGCATCTCTAGTGTACGTGGTGTTAACTTTTACTTATAGCTGCACGGCTGACAGCATCTGGCGATTAAATAAAGGATAAACAGAACATCTCAAGCTTAAAATGTGTAGATGTGGCAAACAGTTACCGGAAACCCCGTCCCACAGACTTTACAGTGAATGCTTTAGTTATTTTCATAGCGGACTTGAAGCCAATGGAAGTCTTTTATCCACTCTTCGACAAATGTAGATTGTGGATTTACATTCACCACGATCAGTAATCAGATGTGCCATTATTTGTTGCTTTAGGTGGTTTCTAAAACAAAATCTGACCGTGTTGTTGTCATTCTCATCTTCAGCGCTTTACATTTTCGCGGTTGTAGCTCTCCTGTCATCTGAAGGCAGAAGGCATTGACTGAGTGATTGATGGCTGATTTTAACCAATCCATTCGCAAGCAGTTCTAGAGCAGTGTGCCAATGAAAAGAGCGCAAAGGCGGGGCAAGCATTGCGGGCTTTGTTTACTGCAGCAAGTTGACATGGCAACTGTTCCTGAGCGCTGCGTTTCAAGTGCAAAGATGCTTAATGCGTGAATGTGTCCTAAATCCTCGCATGCAATGAACATTTTGCAGTGAAAACCTGTCGCACGCAACAATTTTATGCACTCACACAAATGCTCCCAAATATATTTGGAGGTCGCATAGATAAAATTTTGGGCGCATAGGCGACCAAAACGGTCACAATTTCGATCCCTGATATGTGCAATTTTAAAAAGTGTTTGGGCATTTAAAAACATTAATTAATTCATTTTCCTTCACCTTAGCCTTTTATTTATCAGGGGCCGCCACAGCGGAATGAACCACCAACTATTCCAGCATGTGTTTTAAGCAGCGGATGCCCTTCCAGCTGCAACCCATCACTGGGAAACACCCATACACTCATTCACACACATACACTACGGCCAATTTAGCCTATTCAATTCCCCTATAGCGCATGTGTTTTGGACTGTGGGGGAAACCAGAGTACCTCGAGGAAACCCACGCCAACACAGGGAGAACATGCAAACTCCACACAGAAATGCCAGCTGCCCAGTTGGGGTTCAAACCAATGACCTTCTTGCTGTGAGGTGACAGTGCTAACCAATGAGCCACCGTGCCGCCCGCATTTAAAAACAGAAATTGATAAATACATGATGTGATTATTAAACTTAAAAGACTAATTATTACACAAAATAATGTTTGTTTTTGTTGCCTCCACAAGCTTGCAATTTCAGAGACCTTCAAAATCATTGAATACTGTGCATTTATGCTAAGCTATTGCTAATGAACTGTGTGTTATGACAATGTTTACTCTGATATTATTATTCATTCATTCATTCATTCATTCATTCATTCCTTTTCTTTTCGGCTTAGTCCCTTTATTAATCCGGGGTCGCCACAGCAGAATAAACCGCCAACTTATCCAGCACATGTTTTACGCAACGGATGCTCTTCCAGCCGCAACCCATCTCTGGGAAACATCCATACACACTCATTCACACTCATACACTACGGCCAATTTAGTTTATTCAATTCCCCTATACCGCATGTCTTTGGACTGTGGGGGAAACCGGAGCATCCGGAGTAAACCCACGCGAACGCAGGGAGAACATGCAAACTCCACACAGAAACTGATATTATTATAATGCATAATATACTGTAGTTGGTTGTAAGAGTGCATAATTGATCTCTGTCATCTTTCTGATTGAGTATGTGCAGTATGTAAACAGAATATGTCCAGGATGTTATTTATCTTGTCTGTCAGTGTATGAAAGAATATGAGAAGCATGTTAGCATTGCAAACACAAGCACTTATCCACTTTTCTTGTTTTTTCAATCTTACGCAGGAATCTGTCCAAGAAATACCAGCCTAAGAAGAAGGATGAAGACGAGAATAAGTATGTTTGATTATTTTATATTTTATTTTTTCTCATGCACTGCATCCAAAATCACATGGTACTCCATTGGGTACTACAATTGAGTTTGAACTTGCTTCATGGACATTAGACAGTGTTTTTTTGTATAGTATGAATGTTCGTAGTATGAATAAATTTCAGAAGCACTATGGTCATATCCACACCCAGCAGGCACAGGACATCAACATGATGTCAGATTGACGTTGTACCCCAACGTCATGGGATGTTGCATTTTATTTGGAAATGAAAGTCGGGTTGACGTCAGAACCCAACGTCGGGCCAACGTCAATGTCCAACATCAGACAGACAATGCATTTTGGTTACTTTCCAATGCAAAGTATAAAAAAAAAAACAAAAATCAGCGTCTAATGATGTTATAGCTTGACGTTGTGTGGATGTTACCAATATGGCGTCTATCAGACTTTAGATTTTGGTTGCCATAACTGACAAGTAAATGTCAGTATTTCATATCAATATGACGTTGGTTTAAGATTAGGGATGGGTATCGTTATGGTTTTAACGGTATTACTACTTTTATCGATACCACTTATTGGTTCGGTACTTTAACGGTTCTCTTATTGGTACTTTTTGTAGTGTTTTTTTATGAACAAGAACACTTTATTTTATTATTACGTTTTTAATGTAAAATAAAACAAAACCAATAATTCTAAAACAAATAATTAAATTTTTTCCTGTAAATGGATGTACAATAGTTTGAAGGAAATTGACTCTGTTTTTACCCATTCTTCTGGATAAAAATCAACATGTTTGCCTTTTCTGGCAGAAGTCGGGATCTTTCTTGGTTTATTGTGCTCCATGCAGTTGAAAATACCCTCTTTGAGTTGCAAAATGCAGTTAAATGAGATAATGTTTATGATTTTACATTAGCACATAAATGAGTTAACAGTGTTTTGGGAGTTAACTGTGTTTTTAATACAGTTTTGGAGCATCTTGCAATGTAAATATAAGCTGGTTTTTTTTTTTTATAATTTCTTTAAAACAATCTTTTATTATTAGGCTATTCATAGGCTATATTTGTAAATACAGCTGATGTAAAAGCATTTTTAATGTTTAGGATTTATTTAGGCTACTGCAGAAAAAAATACTGCTTTCATTGTAACCAAATGTGTGTGTTTATTTAACTGTTAATGTTATACTAATTTAGGTGATTGACTGCTGGCATAATGATGTGGATGATGTACCGTTACCTTTAGTAGCTAGACAGTGAAAAACTTTTCATTGCTTTTCATAGCAGTTAATGCACTTTTGAAAGACACTTGTGTTGTGTCGCAAGCTATGTGTGTGCGCTTAGCGCGAGCCTCTGTTGAGTGCACGCGCACAGCCAAGACAAAATATTTATACTTGATACGCTCGCCGGAAACACAAGCATTTCTCATGTGAGATTGCCAACTGTGCAGACGAATATCAAATATCGTAAATCAGAAAAGGTTGTTCAGTTAAAATATGCTACTGTAAGTAATGTGTATTTAGCAAAAATTCTCCAGGACCGATAGCAGAACCGTTAATGTCAGAGCTTATCGATACTTCGATCTTTTATAATGTAGCACCGATACCGATAAAGTACCGAGTTTCAGTACCCATCCCTATTTAAGATGTTGGCTCGACGTTGGACTTTGGTCACTTTCCAACACAACCTAATATCAACCAAATATCAATGTCATTTGATGTAGTTATTGGACATCAAGATAACATTGCCCTTAGATGCTGGAGACCTAAATCTAACATACTGTATTATTAACGTCTTATGATGTTGTGCGTCTGCTGGGCACAGACACAGGTATTTTTATAAACAAGTTTTCCCCGCTTCTCTGTCCACATGAAAACACTAAAAAAGAGATGCATGTTAAGGCCACGCCAAACCAACGGGTGAAGGTAATGACACTTTTATGCTGGGTTTAGACCAAATGCCGCATTATGTATTTTCATGAGTAAATTGCAAATAAATCAATGCAAATGTGAGAACAAAGGTGGTTTAGTGCCCCATTGTGCGAACGTCGTTTACCCTGAACACGTGGAATTTGCCTTATTTGCATCTTCCCCATTTGGTGTGAACCCAGCCATGTTGACCAATCAGAAAGGAGAAAACTCTGGTTATAGTGTCCACAGGACCACACTCTACCCAGAGTTTTGGAAAATCTTCACCCTGGCCAGAGTTTTCAGAATGTTTCGGTTTCAGTCACCCAATACTCAATTTTCCTGTGGATTAACAGGGAAACCACATTGAAAAAAAGTGTGGTTTTGAGAATTCCTGTGTTTGTGTGGCCAGGGCCTTAATCTGCTATGTTGTCATTGGTCACATGCCACAGCCATATCACCCTGCAGCCCAAAACCGGTTACTCACTGAAGCTAAGCAGGGCTGAGCCTGGTCAGTACCTGGATGGGAGGCCACATGAGAAAAACTAGGTTGCTGCTGGAAGTGGTGTTAGTAAGGCCAGCAGGGGGCGCTCAATCTGCGGTCTGTGTGAGTCCTAATGTCCCAGTAAAGTGAAGGGGACACTATACTGTCAGTGTTCGCCGTCACAGTGACCTGACCTTCTGTGGTCATTAAAAATCCCATGGCACTTCTCGTAAAAGAGTAGGGGTGTAACCCTGGTGTCCTGGCCAAATTCCCTCCATTGGCTCTTAAGATCCCTCCCAGTTATCCCAATCCATCGAATTGGCTCTATCACTGTCTCTCCCCTCCACCAATGGCTGGTGTGTGGTGAGCATACTGGCGCCATTGTCCTGTGGCTGCCGTCGCATCGTCCAAGTGGATGCTGCACACTGGTGGTGGTGTGGAGAGACCCCCTCATGATTGTGAAGTGCTTTGGGTGTATGGCCATACACAATAAATGCGCTACATAAATACACATCACATAACATTACATGACCTACCCACATCCGTTTTTCACTTCACTCTCATTCATAAATTCTCTGCTGTGGATTTATGGTATAGTAAAGTGACCATTAGATGCACACTTCAGAATTTCGCCAGAAGTAGTAGGTCATCCATCTACTTTTCGTCTACTGTTTTTCGAATATTATAAATTCGGACATGCTACTCTGTAGGGGTGGGTATCTTCTGTGACTTCTGATTCAGATTGTGATTCTGGGAGTCATGATCCGATTCCAAAACGATTCTTAACCTGCATTTCTTCTGCTGTGCAAAAACATCATTTCAACTTTACATTTTAACCAGAAATGGAGTCACGTAATTGGAGTTTATGCTTTTGTTTATGGTTGTTATCTATGTATGACAGTACTGCCATCTTAAAATTAATTAATTTTTTTAACAAAGTTGTAATCAGGAGGAACAAGCTCTGAATATAACATTGAAATGCCAGTTTAAAAAGAGCAAACACTTCTTATTTAAATTAAAGAGAGCTATATTTTTGTTTGTTTGTTTGTTTAACTTTGCATGAAATGTCTTCAAAGCAAACATTTTCATGTAAAAATTATAGGAAGACATTAGTTTTAAGGACTTCAAGAACTTTAAAGGGGTGGTCCAGAGTGTATTTTTAAGGCTTAGTTGTGTTTATAAAGTGTTTACATCCTTGCTACAACATACCATTAACGCTAGAAACTTTCCATGTAATAATCAATTTGAACAAATAAAAACACTTACAGGTTGTGGCTCACAATCCACAGCTTCATCTATTATGGTTGGAGCTGCTCCTTTGAGGAGTTTTTAGCCAAATCCAGCACTGAACTAGGAGAGATTCTGGAAGCTTTCCTTTGTCATATGCTAGCGCTATATCTTTTTTTATAATTCTCTGGCACATAATTAAAATTAAACTGTAAGCACTTCTCTTTTTGTGTCGTGTCCTTTGGAAGCCCAAATACAGAAACAGAACAAGCTGTGTGGAAATAGCAGCGTTTGAACGGCATTTTAGCTTTATCTGCTGTAACATTACAGCGCCTCTGGCCACGCCTCTTTGCTATGCGTGGTGAATGCGCGTAACCTGAAGCGTTTGTGATCTCACTAACCCGGATATATATTTTTGTAGTCCCCAAACTTCGTTCGCTGTAGGCTTTACTAAACTAACTCTATAAAAGCCAACGTCTCCCTTTGCATTGAACTTTGAGCATATTACATTCAGAGATGTTGTTTATGTTCACACAGCTACATTACACATCAACTAAAGTTTAAAATATGATATCGTAGTGGACCACCCCTTTTAGTTTGTCCATATTTTGTTCAAATAAAGCAAATTCGGCAGCATACGCACATGCACCTGTTGACTTTTATTATTTTTCTGTTCGTAGCTTTCAGCCCATGATGGCCCACATTATTTTTTGATCAACTTTTTAAGAAACGATTCAAATTCACTTGAGAAAGAATTGCGATTCAATTCTATTAATTTCAAGTTTACTTGTATAGAGCTTTTCACAATATTTATTGCTCCAAAGCAACTTTACAAATGATGCATGTTACACCTTTTACATTTCATTCATTCATTTTCTTTTCGGCTTAGTCCCTTTATTAATCTGGGGTCGCCACAGCGGAATGAACCGCCAACTTATTCAGCACATGTTTTACGCAGTGGATGTCCTTCCAGCTGCAACCCATCTCTGGGAAACCTTTTACATTTAAAAATCTGAAAAGTTATGGAGTGTGTATAAAGTGTATATAGTGTAGTGTCCATCCAAAAAGTTGATGTCTATGTGTAAAATAGATTTTCAATTAAGTGTATTTGTGGTATTGCTTGTAATGATTGATTGTGATGCATCACTGTATACATGTTCTCTCCCTCCCCTACTACTCAGCTCGCATTATACTTTTTTTGCTTTATAATTTTGGATGCTCCTGCAATTTTGCGTGGGAAATTTTAGATTAGTCTCATGCATCTCATATTAATGATGTGTGTGTGTGTGTGTGTGTGTGTGTGTGTGTGTGTGTGTGTGTGTGTGTGTGTGTGTCTGTCAGATATACGTGGTGCCGTGCGTTTCATTCAACGTTGAACGAGCTGAACGATTACGCCGGTCAGCATGAGGTCGTCGCGGAGAACATGATGTCACAGATCATCACTGAGCTCACCAGATACTCACAGGAGATCAAAACAGAGAGGAAAACGGTGAGTCCTGTTTGCTCCAAATATTCAATTCATCTTTATTTATATAGTGCTTTTACAATGTAGACTGCCAAAGCAGCTTGACATGAAGACGTTCTAGTAAACTGAAACTGTGTCAGTCCAGTTTTTAGAGTTAAAGGTCAGTTTAGTTCAGTTCAGAATGGTTTAATTGTCACTGCTGAAAGCCCAAACACTGAAGAGCAAAAGAATGAATGTCAATATACTGTCATTTATTCATGTTTTATAAGTAAGTCAGTCATTGACAGGATGAACAACTGTGGCACCTTTATCTATAGTTCATAAAAACACATAGTACCTATACATTTCTCTTGATTTGTCACTATTTTTTATCCATCTTAATTGCAAGTATTTTTCTTTTGGTTGTTATGTGTTTTCCTTGATGATTAAGTGGGCTATTATCAATGAACTATTAAGAGATAGTCCTAATGTCAGTTTAAATGAGTCAATCAAAATATTAAATTATAATATTTAGGGTCAATATAATGTAACACTGGATTATGGATTGATTTATTTCAAAGGATCTTGTGTATATTTGCATGTCTAATGAAATTATGTTAATTTCTTTAAACTTATGTATGTATAAATATATAATAAAAAACCTGAAAAATCACATGTACATAAGTATTCACAGCCTTTGCCGTGAAGCTCTAAATTGGGCTCAGGTACATTCTGTTTCCACTGATCATTCTTGAGATGTTTCAGCAGCTTAATTGAAGTTCATCTGTGGTAAATTCTGTTGATTGGACATGATTTGAAAAGGCATACACCTGTCTATATAAGGTCCCAGGGTTGACAGTGCATGTCAAAGCACAAACCAAGCATGAAGATAAAGGAATTGTCTGTAGACCTCCGAGACAGGATTGTCTCAAGGCACAAGGCTGGGGAAGGTTACAGAAAACTTTAAGCTGCTCTGAAAGTTCCAATGAGCACAGTGGCCTCCATCATCCGTAAGTGGAAGATGTTTGGAACCACCAGGACTCTTCCTAGAGCTGGACGGCCATCTAAGCTGAGTGATCGGGGGAGAAGGGCCTTAGTCAGGGAGGTGGTCAATAACCAAATGATCACTCTGTCTGAGCTCCAGTGTTCTTCTGTGTAGAGAGGAGAACCTTACAGTAGGGCAACCATCTGTGCAGCAATCCACCAATCAGGCCTGAATGGTAGAGTGGCCAGACGGAAGCCAATCCCCGCCTGGAATTTGCCAAAAGACATCTGAAGAACTCTCAGACCATAAGAAACAAAGGTCTTTGGTCTGATGAGACTAAAATTGAACTCTTTGTAGTGAATGCCAGGCGTTATGTGTGGAGAAAACCAGGCACCGCTCATCACCAGGCTAATACCATCCCTACAGTGAAGCATGGTGGTGGCAGCATCATACTGTGGGGAACTGGAAGACTAGTCAGGATAGAGGGAAAGATGAATGTACAGAGACATCCTGAATGAAAACCTGCTTCAGAGTGCTCTTGATCTCAGACTGGGGCGACGGTTCATCTTCCAGCAGGACAATGACCCAAAGCACACCGCCAAAATATCAATGGAGTGGCTTCACAACAAGTCTGTGAATGTCCTTGAGTGGCCCAGCCAGAGCCCAGACCTAAATTCTATTGAACATCTCTGGAGAGATCTGAAAATGGCTGTACACTGTCGCTTCCCATCCAACCTGATAGAGCTTGAGAGGTGCTGCAAAGAGGAATGGGCAAAATTTCCAAAGACAGGTGTGCCAAGCTTGTGGCATCTTATTCAAAAAGACTTGAGGCTGTAATTGCTGCCAAAGGTGCATCAACAAAGTATTGAGCAAAGGCTGTGAATACTGATGTACATGTGATTTTTCAGCTTTTTTATTTTTAATAAATTTGCAACAATTTCAAAAGCTCTTTTTTCACATTGTCATTATGGGGTATTGAGTGTAGAATCTTGAGGAAATAAATAAATTTAATCCATTTTGGAATAAGGCTGTAACATAAATTGTGGAAAAAGTGAAGCGCTATAGAATACTTTCTGGATGCACTGTATGTGTATGTATTTATAAATTCCTCATACTGATATAAATATATAGAAATATAATAATAAACAATAGTAAAAACTATTGTAATACAACTATAAAAAAAAAAAAATATTGTTATATAGGAAAAACACTTTTGATATACATAGTTCCAATAGTATAACTCAATTTGTTAATGTAATACTGTAGATTTTTTTTATGATTTCTCCTTTAAAAGATCATATTTGTCATATATACAGCAGCAGTTTCTCTGTCTTTCTCTCTTCCATAAATAGAAATGCTGTTGTGTGTTTAGACTGAAAGTGTCTGCGCTGTGTTTATGAATCACTCTCATTTGTGTGCCTGTGTGTGTGTGTGTCTATGTGTGTTTTCATCATTCAACATAAACGCACACACACACACACATATATACTGTATATATATATTCAAAAATAATTCACCCACAGACATGTACACACACCCTCACACCTACTGTATGAAAAAGCTCTCGAGTCTGTCTCTTAACTTGCATCTTTCATTTAGCAAATGAGATGAAGGCTTTTAAGTGTCATCCTGAAGAACGCACATTTCCCAGCATTCAACACACACACACCGAGCAGGGCTCCATGCCGTCTGTCTGGACATTTTCCCAGAATTCACTTCTCTCCTTTTTTTAAATATACACGTCTTCTTTCCCTCTGTCCATCAGTTCATCTCGTCATCCTGTTGATTTGAGACACATGCACTGTTGCAGATGTGATTATGCACTCAGATATGTGCATATGCAGTCATGCTCAAAATTATTGGCACCCTTAATACTGTAAATATGAGCAAATAATGCAGTGAAACTAAATCTGAATCTTTCATTCCAAAAAAAAAAAAAAAAATCACAAAAAACGAACTTTTCATTGAAGTAAAATAATTTAAAAAAAAATTATTATTGGGGTGGAAATTTTTTGCTTTTATATATCTAGTATACGCTGGTCAAAAATATTGGCACCCTTGGTAGATATGAGTAAATAATGCGGTGAATTAAAATCTGCTTTGTTTTTCATGTTTAAAAAAATCTGAAAAAGCTGAACTTAAAAAAAACTTGGGGTGAAAATGAAAGATTCCTAAAAAAATTCTTATGAGTGAACTTATGATCTTATGTGTATGTGCATATTTATTTTGTGTGTTTGTATTGACTTTATTCTTTGATGCGGAAGTGCGAATTGCGCATAGACTGTAAAAGATATGGACGTAGTATCCGTGACGTCACCCATAGGTTTCTGAAGAATGCAAAAGAAGCTACAAGTGGGCGTGGCCAAGATCACCGCATCGAGCAGGGGCAAAGAGGCGGAGCATGAGCGGAGTTACAGATGCCTGCTAGCATTTTGCTTAGACGGGCTTTTCTTTGGGAGAAACGCTTAATACTTTATTACCTGCGACTCGTTTGTGTTCTGACCACATGTGCTTGGTTGTACACTATATCAATAAAGTGTTTAGACTTTTAAAAACACTGTTGTAACACATTGAGCCACTAAACACTTATGACGTTTTTCTACAGGAATTACTTCCAAACACTTCAAATATAGTCTGTGTTAGTAAATGCAAGGCTATTTATGAAATCCAGGCATAACACTGTACGACAACATTTCAAATGACTGTTCAATAGCCTACAGCTAATCAATCTGTCAGATTCTGGAGTGCTTTACAGGTCTAAAGAAAAATATAAATGATCTTAAATAAAACAAATACATTTTTAGAGATGGTATATAAGTATATCATTTCACTCACCTGGGAGACGGAGGCCACTTGAATGGTTTGTGAGCACAATTAAGTGCACACAGCATGCCATATTATCTGATGATTGTAAGAAATAATTCCAAAAAGCAACTGACTGTGTAAAGCCACATAAAACAACACAAAATACGATGCAAATGCTGAGTTCAGGGGCTAATTAGCCGGAATCATAGATATATACATTAGATGTCGCCTACCCTGCTATTGTCTATTAGAACGAATGCGTCAATAGAGCCGCCATTTTAGTACAGGGTAGCGCTCCTTTGAAATGAATGCGGGACCAAGGTGAAGCGGAGGACTGTGGCCATCCAAAGCCAGAGAAATACACATATACACATATATCTATATATCTATGATCGGGAGTTTTCCCCAGTGGTCAGTATGCAAATATTTTATTTTCATATATACGAAATATTATAATTTTACATCACTTTTCTACATTGATGGATGTGACCGCACGGGCATTTCTGACAAAGAGTGAGTGTTTGTGTGCATGGAAATGCATTACCCTCCTTCCCTGTTTAATTTGAACTAATCCGTGTCCTGAAACACACCCCCTCTCCTGCTTTCACTTCTCATTCTGACGGAGGGAGCGATTCGTTTGTGAATGAATCTCTGTTATGAACGACTCGTTCACTTAGCTGACAATAATACAAGTTTCTAGCACGGCAGCATCTTCTTGTCATATTTCATTATAACATAGTTTGCTTATTTTATTCAACAAAACTAGCATAAGTCTAGAATTTAGTGCGAGTTGGTGCTACTTTGCCTTATGGTGAATGCAGCAAGAGACTGTATTATTATCAATAACATTACTTGTTAAGCACACAAGTTCATAACATACAAAAACATAAAAAACGAAATCTTACCTATGAAGTGTTCTGCCTTTGTGCTTTGTTTTCTTTGTTTGCTCGTTACTACAACGCAAACACAGCGCTAAAGTCCAGCATCTTCACATTGGCACACTGTCTTGACTAGTGCGGTTAAGTGACGTTTGTCCTAGAAGCACTTTACCAATGTGGCGGCGCTATTGACGCATGCTCAGGGTCCCTATGCGATATCTAGTGTATATACTGTATCTATGAGCCGGAATCAGCTAAGGTGAAGTGACGGCGACCAGTGAGATCTAGCTGTCACTCAAGTGGCCACGCCCTTAATTATGCAGACTTAACAAAACGAAATGGATGAGTTATAAAATATTCACCCCCCTCACAGTTGTCATGAAGGGTAATATTAGCTATATGAACAAAAATCGTTCTTTGTACCAGGCTGTAAACACCTTTATTTCTGCTGTAAAGTTGGCCATTTTAACAGTGGGGTCAATAGAAATCTGCTCTATTATGGAGCCAGGACTAGCGAAATTTTGATGAATTGCAGTTTCAGTTACTTCCTTATTAGCTTCACGAAGGAGAGCGGGAGGTTGCCACTTGGAATTGCGATTGTTTTAGAACTTCTGATTCAGTTGTCTATGGGAGAAATGACTAGGGATAATAAACGGCAGAAAACGTTCAAACTACTTGCTCTACAAACAAGTGTTTTCATGACTATACAGATATAAGTAGAATAATATAATAAAAAAACATCAGTTTGCAACATCAAGCAGCATAACGAGCTGTTTTTAACCAAGCGGCAACCTCCCGCTCTCCCTCGGGAAGCCAATACGGAAGTAACTAAAACTGCAATTCATCGACTCGCCTTGGGGGGCTGGCTCCATGAAGTCCAAGGGCTTTCTTTCTGCATTGGTAAATTGGCCATTTTTACAGCTGATAAAAACATGTTTACAGCCTGGTACAAACGATGGCTTTGGTGCATATAGCTATGATTACCCTTCATGACAACTCTGAGGGGGGTGAATTTTTTTATAACTCATCCGTTTCGTTTTTATTAGGTTATATTAAGTTTGCATAATTAAGGGCGTGGCCACTTGAGTGACAGCTAGCCCTCGCTGCTCGCTGTCTCGTCACCTCAGCTGATTCTGGCTAATTAGCCGCTGAGCTCGGCATATAAATCGTGTATTTTTGTTTTGGTTAATGTTTCTTTACACCTTCATTTGCCTTTTGGAATTATTTCCTGCAATTATCAGATGATATGGCATGATGTGTGGACTTAATTGTGCTTACAAACCGTTCAAGTTGCCTTCATTTCACAGGTGAGTGAAATGATGTACTTCTATACCATCTCTATAATAAATTTGTTTTATTTAAGATCATTTATCATTTAAACGTTCTTTAGACCAGTATTGCACTCCAGAATCTGACAGATTGATTAGCTGTAGGCTATAAAACAGTCATCTGAAGCGTTGTCATACAGTGTTAGTGCTGGATTTTTATAAACAGCCTTGCATTTACTAACACAGACTATATCTGAAGTGTTTGATAGTAATTTGCGTTTTCCTCCTGTCGAAAAACGTCATAAGAACAATGTTTAGTGGCTCAATGTGTTACAACAGTGTTTTTAAAAGTCTAAACACTTTATTAATATAGTGTACAACCAAGCACGTGTGGTCAAAACACGAACGAGTCACAGGTGATGAAGTATTAAACGTTCTCCCAAAGTAATAAATCTGTTTTAATCCAGGTCCAAGCAAAATGCTGAGAATCCAGCATGCGTCTGTAGCTCCACTCACTCTCCGCCTCTTTGCCCTTATTTGGTATGCCGCGTTCGGTGCGATGACACGCTAACAAAATGGCGACGGTTGGCCGCGCCTACTTGTGGCTTCTTTTGCAGTGTTCAGAAACCTATGGGTGACGTCACGGACACTACGTCCATATCTTTTACAGTCTATGTTTTTAACGTGTAAAAATAAATGGAAGTTAATGAGACTAGAAGTCTCTAGCCAAAAAGATTCGAATGGCTGCGCCCGCTCGTATGCGGAGAATAAGGTGAATATATACACATGTATATTTTTAGGAAATGTATGTATTTGAGAAAAGGTTTATTTTTTTTATTTGTAAATTAAATATTTATATTTAATACAAATTATATATAATAATATATCAGTCATTCATTTATTTTCTTTTCAGTTTAGTCCCTTTATTAATCTAGGGTCGCCACAGCGGAATGAACCACCAACTTATCCAGCACGTTTTTACGCAGCGGATGCCCTTCCAGCCTCAACCCATCTCTGGGAAACATCCACACACACTCATTCACACTCATACACTACGGACAATTTAGCCTACCCAATTCACCTGTACCGCATGTCTTTGGACTGTGGGGGAAACCGGAGCACCCGGAGGAAACCCACGCGAACGCAGGGAGAACATTCAAACTTCACACAGAAACGCCAACTGACCCAGCCGAGGCTCGAACCAGCGACCTTCTTGCTGTGAGGCGACAGCACTACCTTCTGCGCCACTGCGTCGCCTATAATATTGTATATTATATATAATATAAATATAAATGTACAATTTTTTTCTTCGTATTTTAGAATTTTTAATTATATATATAAACACACACACACACAATATTTATACACAGCGAATACACACACATTATGTAAAAGCAAACTTTTTTATGTTTGATTAATCCTGTGGGTGCTCTGGTTTCCCCCACAGTCCAAAGACATGCGCTATAGGTGAAAGCTAAATTGGCCATAGTGCTTGTGTGTGAAAGAGTGTGTGTGGGTGTTTCCCAGTGTTGGGTTGCAGCTGGAAGGGCATCCACTGTGTAAAACATATGATGGATAAGTTGGCAGCTCATTCTGCTGTGGCGACCCCTGTTTAATAAAGAGACTAAGCCAAAAATAAAATGAATGAATGAAACACAATGGTCAAATTGAATGTGTTATTCATGTTATTCACAATGAGTAAAAGCAAAAAGTTTGTAAGCAAATAAGTAAAGCACTGAAAATTGGGGCAAAAATAAATAAATAGGCCAATAAAAAGACCTGAAAGAGGAAGTGTGTTTGTATAGTCGCAATAAGTATAGAATAAAGGGGTGCTGATACTTTTGACCGATGTCTATAATTCATAATGAGGTTTCCCTCCTATTTTCAATTGATTTATTTAAACGAATGGTTCGAATTTTGTAGTTATTTGGAATTAAATACAAAAGTATAAACAGTACAAATTTAAAATCACAAATTGCTCATATTTACCAAGGGTGCCAGTAATCATGAGCTTGATTGTACTTATAGCTTGTCCTATGTTTTATGCATAGAGAATAAACTTGCTTGGTGTTTTCCTGCTTTAATCTGGTCAGCATATGGTCTGCTCCTGTAATTCTCTATTAAAGCCATTGTTGAAGAAGCTTTGTGCTCTGTGTGTGTCTCTGTGTGTATGTGTGTTTGAGACATGCTCCATCTGTAGGCGTTGTGCTGTACTTCAGGATATTTTTCTGGGAAATATTATTCAGTAATAAATCGTGAAGCTGAGAGCTGCTGCTTCATTTCACTGCACTGATCCAGATGAAATCACTAGCTGAGCTTCTGGGAGGAAAAATAAGGAACAGGAGACGAACGCAAAACAAAAAGTACATCACTGTTTGACAAAAAACAGGCTGGTTTTGCAAAGCCAGACTTTGAGAAACAGCATGAAGTCCCATTTAGGCCTTGAAGAGACTGTCTGAGTGACACACAGAGTGGGCTGTTACTGTTCATTTAGTTCAAAATGTGTAGTTGGAGCAGGTTTATCTAGAAATGATTACTAGGAGTTGCTGTAGTTGAATTCAGAGCTCAGAATTTTTAATTTAGTTTACATACAAAAAAATACAATTATTATATTTTTTTAATTGTAAATTTAGTGGTTGTTTTTTATTTTGATTTCAATTTTGTTAATAATTTTATTAGTAATATTAGGCATTTTAATTATATTATATTTTAATTATTTAATTTAGTTTTTATTTTTAATGTTTTTTTTTTATTTAAAACAGTATTTTAGTTTATTTAATTTAATTAATTTTAGTTTATTGTATTGTTTTAATTTTTATTGTCTTTTTAAGTTTTATGTACATTTCATCTTATCCAAATTTATTTAAATTATGTATTATTATTATTATTAGTTTTTATTTTTAATTTGGTATATATTTCATATTATATCTAGGAATTTATTTCAGTTATTTATTATATTTTATTTTATTTACTTATTTAATTTATTTATATTTTGTTTTGTTTTTTATTTATTATATTTGTTGTGTTTTTTAATTGCAAATTTAGTGGTTGTTTTTTATTTTGATTACAATTTTATCAATAATTTTAGTCATTTTAATTATATTATATTTTAATTATTTAATTTAGTTTTATTTTTAAAGTTTTTTATTTCAAACAGTATTTTAGTTTTTTAAATTTAGTTTATTTAATTTAAGTTTATCGTTGTATTGTTTTAATATGTATTGTCTTTTTAAATATTTTGTACATTTCATATGATCTAAATTTATTTAAATTATGTATTATTATTATTAGTTTTTATTTTTTGTTTTATATATATTTCATATATCTGTTGATTTATTTCAGTTATTTATTATATTTTATTTATTTTATTTATTTATGTTATTATGTTATTTATTTATTACATTTATTGTGTTTTTTAATTTAGTGGTTGTTTTTTTATTTTGATTACAATTTTATTATTGTCATTTTAATTATATTATATTAAGGTCGCTGGTTCGAGCCTCAGCTGGGTCAGTTTGCATTTCAGTGAGGCGTTTGCATGTTCTATCCGTGTTCACGTGGGTTTCCTCCGGGTGTTTCGGTTTCCGCCACAAGTCCAAAGACATGTGGTACAGGTGAATTGGGTAGGCTAAATTGTCCATAGTGTATGTGTGTGAATGAGAGTGTATGGGTGTTTCCCAGTGATGGGTTGCAGCTGGAAGGGCATCCGCTGTGTAAAACATATGCTGGATAAGTTGGCGGTCCATTCTGCTGTGGTGACACCTGATTAATAAATGGACTAAGCCAACAAGAAAATGAATAAATGAATTTCATATGATCTACATTTATTTCAGTTATTATTTATTATTATTATTATTTCTTTTTATTTTAATTTTAAATAAATTTCAGTTGTTTATTATAATTTATCTTATTTTATTTTTTAATTTTGTTATTTATTTATTACATTTATTGTACATTTAATTTAATTGTAAATTTAGTGGTTGTTTTTTATTTTGATTACAATTTTTTAAATAATTTGATTAATAATATTAGTAATTTTAATTATATTATATTTTAATTATTTAATTTAGTTTTTATTTTTAATGTTTTTTTATTTTAAACAGTATTTGTTTAATTTAGTTTATTTAAATTTAGTTTATCGTTGTATTGCTTTCATTTTTATCTTGCTTTCATTTCATATGATCAAAATTTATTTCAATTCTTTATTGTTATTATACTTTATTGTTCATTTTCATTTTCTGTAATCATACTGGAACGATGATGAAGCTGCTGTTGTTTTGATCATTGGGAAATTCCGTGTGCGTTTTATTAAGCATGACTGTAAATAACCCGTGAAGCAGTACAGTATTGTTCTCGTCTCTTTCATCAGGTCTCTGTTATTTATTTTCTCAGCTCTTCTAACGGAACGATTTTCAGGGAAGCTTCAAACGGTTTTAAAAACAGCTCAGGTCAGCTTCCTCTTTGAGAACAGGTTGACTCCCTCTGATTGGCTGAAACTGTAAAGATTTGAGTTTGTGGGTTCATTAACAGCAAGTAGAAGAAATGAACTCTGTCCAATCCTGTTTTCAAGATTATCTGTTTATAGAGAACTAAGAAGGTCAATACTGTTTAACCGCAGTAAAAATATACTCTATAACTTGGGCCAGACGGAATCTGCGGACGTTTTTTGCACTTTCTGCGGAGAGTTTTGGTAAAAATCTGCGGATTTCTGCGGAATTTTTTTGGGAGTCTCATAAATAAAACCTTAATATGTGAAATATGTGTAATTTAAAAACTGAATAAATTCAGATTTACACAAATTTACTCAAGTAAATAAACAGAATTAATGATGGGCTAAAAATCTGCGGAAATCTGCGGAATTCTGCGCGCGCAGATTCCGTGTGGGCCTATTGAGGCCAGACGGAATCTGCGGACGTTTTTTGCAATTTCTGCGGAGAATTTTGGTAAAAATCTGCGGATTTCTGCGGAATTTTTTTGGGAGTCTCATAACTAAAACCTTAATATGTGAAATATGTGTAATTTAAAAACTGAATAATTTCAGATTTACACACATTTACTCAAGTAAATAAACAGAATTAATGATGGGCTAAAAATCTGCGGAAATCTGCGCGCGCAGATTCCGTGTGGGCCTACTTATATTTTATAAATCCATCATAAAGTTAACCCATATGCCGCCATGTATTATGAAGTGGATCCATGGGCTTTTGTAACCATATACAATGTATGCAGGTGAATAACTACATACAAACCTTTAAAATTTCCAGGAATATTCTAAATACAATGTATATATTATTATCATTATTTAATTCGATTTCATACTATTTTCTATTTGAATTAGTAGTTATGTTTGTATTGAATAATGCAGGTTTGATTAAATTAAATATAATGAAAAAGAAATTTGACATGAAATTCCATGTTTATAAATGTTTTTAAATACTTTATTTAAAGTTTTTCACATTTTAAAGAACAAACCCCAAACCCACCCCATGCCAGCAATAATACTAATAATAATAATAAAAATGATAAAAATAAATAAACACGAATATAATAATACTAGGGGCAGCACGGTGGCACAGTGGGTAGCACAATCGCCTGACCGCAAGAAGGTCGCTGGTTCGAGCCCCGGCTGGGTCAGTTGTCATTTCTGTGTGGAGTTTGCATGTTCCCCCCGTGTTCGCATAGGTTTCCTCCGGGTTCCCCCACAGTCCAAAGACATGCGCTATAGGTGAATTGAATGGGCTAAATTCGCCATAGTGTATGTGAGTGTGTGCAAGAGTGTGTGGGTGTTTCCCAGTGTTGGGTTGCAGCTGGAATCCGCTGCGTAAAACATATGCTGGATAAGTTGCCGGTTCATTCTGCTGTGGCGACCCCTGATTAATAAATGGACTAAGCCGAAAAGAAAATGAATGAATGAATTTGCAATGCAGTGATACATATACTGTATGTAGATGTACAATCACAAGTGTACAAATACTTAATCATCTACCTCCATTAACAATTTATACATGCACATATTATATTCATTCATTCATTCATTTTCTTGTCGGCTTTGTCCCTTGCGGGGTTGCCACAGCGGAATGAACCGCCAACTTATCCAGCACGATTTTACGCAGCGGATGCCCTTCCAGCCGCAACCCATCTCTGGTAACTTCCACACACACATTCACACTCATACACTATGGACAATTTAGCTTACCCAATTCACCTGTACTGCATGTCTTTGGACTGTGGGGGAAACCGGAGCACCCGGAGGAAACCCACGCGAACCCAGGAAGAACATGCAAACTCCACACAGAAACGCCAACTGACCCAGCCCAGCCGAGGTTTGAACCTACGACCCAGCGACGTTCTTGCTGTGAGGCAACAGCACTACCTACTGCGCCACTGGGTTGCCTCACATATTATATATAAAATAATAATAATATTAATATAAATAATGTACATAATATTTATTTATTTATTTAATTATTTAACCAGGAATGTCCCATTGAGATACAATATCTCTTCAACCAGGAAGTCCTGGTCAAGACAGGCAGCATAGGACAGAGTTACAAAAAATACATATCACAACACATAGACACACACAAAAAATACTACCCATAATCAGTTGTTAAAACGTGCACTGTTCTAATTGAAAGTCTTTAAAAAAATTTTAATATAGCGATAGATGGTATGTATTTCATATGTAGTATGTCTTAAAGCTCATTCCATATGGAGCATACTTAGAGAATACAGATCGATCTTTCTCTGTGTGAAAAAATGGCATCTTAAGTAAGAGTATATCTGCTGATCTGTATCAAGTATTTGAGCAGTACTCCAACAAACTAGATACAGTTGAAGTCAGAATTATTAGCCCCCCCTTGAATTATTAGACCGCTTGTTTATTTTTCCCCCAATTTCTGTTTAACGAAGAGAAGATCTTTTCAACACATTTATGAACATAATAGTTTTAATAACTCATCTCTAATAACTGATTTATTTTATATTTGCCTTGATGACAGTAAATAATATTTGACTAGATATTTTTCAAGACAGTTCTTTACAGCTTAAAGTGACATTTAAAGACTCAACCATGTTAATTAGGTTAACTAGGCAGGTTAGGGGAATTAGGCAAGTTATTGTATAACGATGGTTTGTTCTGTAGACTATCGAGAAAAAATATAGCTTAAAGGGGCTAATAATATTGTCCTTAAAATGGTGTTTAAAAAATTAAAAACTGCTTTTATTCTAGCAGAAATTAAACAAATAAGACTTTCTCCAGAAGAAAAAATATTTTCAGACATACTGTGAAAATTTCCCTGCTCTGTTAAACATCATATGGAAAATGTTTAAAGAAGAAACAAATTCAAAGGGGGCTAATAATTCTGACTTCAACTGTATATACTGTGGTAAATTACCAACTAAAGCTTTAAAAATAAAAACTAAGATATGTTGTTTTCTCCTTGACTGTAATGAGGTCATTCAATATACATAATCATAATGGATATGATGAAAAAGAAAGAAGGAAAGAGAGAAATAACTTTTTTTTTTGATATACCAATACCAATAAATACCCAATAAATAATCTACATTTTTAAATAAATATCTGTGAAATATTTCTCATGTCAAACATAAATGAACACTTTTTATTTAGATTTCTTGGAAACAATAATATCAAGTAAAAGCACAAGCACCTCCGTAATAAATCGCAGATTCCACCATCAAAAACTAAGAGGCAAAACAGGAAGATGTTTGTCTACCATGAGTTATGCTGTAAACAGCTTTTATTTGTCTGCTGAGCAACTGACCCGGGATCAGCATTACATTCAGACTGAACAGAACCCCAGTGAATGTGAATGAGTTTAGCATTCATCGCTGAGTTTCTGGCTTGAATGAGAAATGCCGGCATGCAGCGTTTGAATAAAACTCTATAGTGCACAGAGCATTATGGGTACAATGCACACAGTCAGACGGTGGAGGAGTCCAGTTGTGTCCAGCATAAAGATCAAGGCTTTTAGAGCAGGAATAACAAACAGAGACGTGAGAGGGCACACACTTAAAAAAAAATATGGCCATACCCAATGTTGAGTTCATTTTTTATTAAAATGTAAATTGCGCTTTTTTATGTTCATAATGTTCATATTTGACGCAACGCTGGCTTATAACAACCCAGCATTTTTTTAGAGTGTATATTTCTCATGTAAAATCTGACACTGTAAAGTCTGTGTGACACCAAAATAAATAGTTTATTTTGCTAGCACAAATTGTTATTCTTTAGGTGAATTATTTATCAGTGCAATTGATAATCAGTGTAATCTCTGATCATTTGTTTATGGGTTTTTAGTGGTGGTCCTTCTCTGATGATGTCTATTTGAAGGCTTTTATTATAATATTTTATTTTATTTTTGTAATATTTTTAACCACCCCCCTTTGACTGTTAGTTTGCTATGAGGGAATGATATACAAAAAGAAGCTCCGCCCATACTCAATATTACATTTCAGTTGGAAGTACATCAACATACTCAAATAAAAGTCTCAGCTACTTAGAGTTCATGCAGCCTTTAAGAGCTCCGCCACTTTCTAGAAAACAGCATCTAATTTGCATTTAAAGAGACGCACGCAAAAATAATGTTTTTGCTCACACCTAAAATGGGAAAGTGTGTGTGAAATCTAAATTTGCAGTTTATTTTCTTAGCGCACATTGTTATTTCTTAGGTGAATTAATCAGTGTAATTGAATTCACTGAAAAAGTTTTCAAAAATTGCTTTAGTAATCTTCAATCGAAATCTCTGATCATTTGTTTCTGGGTTTTTAGTGGTGGTCCTTCTCTGATGATGTCATTTTGACGACTTCAGCCACAATATTTTTAACCACACCCCTTTTACTGTTAGTTTACTATGAGGGAATGATGCACAAAAGGAAGCTCCGCCCCTACTCAATATTCTGTTTCAGTTGGAAGGACATCAACATGCTGAAATAAAAGTCTCTGCAACTTCCACTTCACGCAGATTTTAAGAGCTCTGCCCTTTTCTAGAAAACAGTATCTCATTTGCATTTAAAGGGACTTGTGCAAAAATTGTAGAACTTTACAAAAACCTAGAACTAGAACTATACCAGAAATGGACACAGTTGGAATGTAGTTTTATCCTAGTTTTTCTATTATAGATAGATGGATGGATGGATGGATGGATGGATGGATGGATGAATGCTGATAACGCTAAATGTATAAAGTGTATATTTAGTATAAAAATTTATATTTAAATGTATTTTTAGTCTCATTTTCAATAAATGATTCCGTTATTCACTCATAAAACTTCATGTTATATTGCTAGATGTGTCATTTTTGAAGAATTATTCAGTGGCATATTTTTGATGGCTGGTTGTCGCCACCTATTTGTTAAATAATGTAATTGCTGCCTACAACTTTAATTTTTGAGCGTCAGGTTAAATGCATATGACGGTGATTTTATTCTTTACCATAAACATCAGTGGTTTTAAAACTTTAAACTGTTCTCCCAGTACTTCTGTGTTATTTGACTATTGTGTAACTTCATAACTAACTATAAATACTAAAGACTGAGTCTCTTGCTTGGTTTTTGCAAACACAGATGTGAATACAGCGATTGGAAGGATTAATAAACATATACAGATCACCATCATTTATAATTTATGTTGCGTGGGTGTTGAGATCCTGATCTTTTTAATTAATCTTGCAGCTTACACTGAATACCTTAATGCAGGCTAAAGAAGTAGTGACAGAAAACACCTTTAATAACCTAAGAAACCCACCACATCCCGAATAACCCAACTTCTTCAGTCATCATTATATTTTACAGGAAAGCCTAAATGCTTACATACATGTGATTTGAATGACATGAGAGGCGATCTCTCTGCAATCGTTACAAATTTAGAATTAATCTACAAGTAATTTTTTTTTTTAAATCGCAAAAGAAAATAAAAGTTAATATTTACAAAAAAATTAAATATATATATATATATATAGTGTGTTTATATAAATATATGCATGACTGTATTGTAGAAAATATTTGTTTATATCAATATATAAATATTTATTTACAGTATGTGAGTGCATTTATACATGTGTACCTAAATATAAACAGTGCACGCGTATATATTATGTAAATACAAACATTTATCTGTATAAATTGTATAGTATTGTCAAAAATGAAGATGAGTGTTTTAAAAGTGTCAGAGCTTTTCAGTGTTTAGAGTGTTCAATTTCTCCAGGACGTCAAACAGCACATGACCTGCTGTTGACTCTGCATATTTACCGGAAAATATTTTACACGTGTAACCTTTTGAAGAAAACCAAACATACAGTGCAGCGACAGGAGATTGTGTGCTGATCAGATTATTCATGTCTGCTGGTGTTTGACTGTGTAGTAAACAGGATATTGAGTCTAATCTGAGTTATTAAGATGATCTGAGCATCACTGCAGGTGTTCATGTGTTTCACAGACACAAGCTCAGAGTGTATTCTCTTCAAATATCTTTTAACACAAGCATGTTAGATCCAAAACGTATGAATGATTTAGTTTATGGATTAATATTCCCGAATCCGTCACGTGTCATCGCATTGGTCTTCAGCTGGTCTTTATCTGAGTGTCACACTGAACTCTTTGTGCTGGAGATGTTTGAGTGTTGGCCAAGAAAACACTTTCTCTGGAGTGCTGGAGCCTAGATGAGGATAACACACACACACTCTCACACACAGCCACACACTTATTGTGAATTGTGGGGACTTTCCATAGGTTTTTATTGATTTTTTTTTTTACTGTACAATATTTTCTTTCGCCCTTCAACCCTAATGTAATTGTAATTCCTGTCATAACCATGTCATTATACAAATTTATATCCTTATTTGGGGGTGACAAGGTGGCTCAGTGGTTAGCACTGTCGTCTCACAGCAAGAAGGTCGCTGGTTCGAGTCCTGCCTGGGCCAGTTGGCATTTCTGTGTGGAGTTTGCATGCTCCCCCCGTGTTGGCGTGGGTTTCCTCTGGGTGCTTCGGTTTCCCCCACAGTCCAAACACATGTGCTATAGGTGAATTGGGTAAACTAAATTGGCCGTAGTGTATGAGTGTGTGTGTGTGTGAATATGAGAGTGTATGGGTGTTTCCCAGTACTGGGTTGCAGCTGGAAGGGCATCTGCTGTGTAAAACATATACTGAATAAGTTGGCACACACACACACATGCGCGCACAAACACGACAATATGTCATCCTGGCAGCTCCCTCACACCAATACTCCTGATCATATTTTTTAATTCATATCTGAAGGATCTGCAAGTCAGATCTGCATAATGTTATTTTTTTCTTGACAGTAATGGGATGAAATGAAAACAAATTATATGAGCCTCGGACATTTCTTATGAAACTCTCTGAGACATACCTGCCAACATTTGGTTCGTAAATTCCGGGAGACCACCCGGGGGGGGGGATTACGTCATACGCCAATTTGCATATTACTGACGTCATCGAGTTCTACCATTTCTGTTTGTTTAACAGCCTATGGTAAATAAATGGGGTATTTTATATTCGCACTACGCTTTATGTAAGCTTGTCAATTTAACTAAATGTATTGCTGTTTGAATGCAGTATATCATTATAGATGAGTAGGGAATTTGCAGTAATCTCTCAGACGTAATATACTCAGACAAGTTCTGAAACTCTCCCTTAAAACATCTCTGATTGTGCAACAAGAATAAACGGTCAAATTAAATTGTTAAAATAAAGGAGAAGCAGATCGGGTTGACTGTACAAGGGAAATACCTTCAAACTGCCACCTGTTCTAAATCATTTGCCGTCGGTACGCTGAGAGGTGCTCTGCTCTCAGGCTGCAGGGGAGGCTCGTTGAGAAGAGTAGGGACGGTACAGTAATGGACAAACGACAGTATATAAAAATCGCCAGTAACACACAAAAAAGTCGCTAGATTTGTCGCTAGTCGCTTTTTTGAAAGTTTGTCGCTAAATTGGCAACACTAGCGCAAACTGAAGAGCGGGGAGCGGGAGGAGTGAGAGGTTTAGGGAGATGGGGGCGCGCGAACTGTAGCGCGCGACCGTCACCGGAAGAGCACAAGCGCCAAGTTTCAGCCCGGACTGTACCAAAATGCTGAGGAGCGGGGGGCGGGGGAATTCCGGGAGTTTACCGGGAGACAGACCAATACGGGAGACGGGTCTGAAATACGGGAGACTCCCGGGAAAAACGGGAGTGTTGGCAGGTATGCTCTGAGATCAACTGATGTTCACTGATTCATTTTATAGTGTTATTTTGTAATAAAGTACTTTTAATTATTGATTTATCTGATTCTATTCGATTTTCTAACATCTTAAGTAAAATTGATGAAGAACTTTTATTTATTTGTTTGTTTATTTGCTTCTATTCATATATTTACTGATATATGAAACAAAATTGATAAGGAACTTTTATTTGTTTATTTATTTATTTGCTTCTACAGTACCTGACAAAAGTCTTGCCATTGATCTCAGTTGTAAGAGCAACAAATAATAACTTGACTACAAGTTGATCATTTGGAAAAGTGGCAGAAGATAGATTTTTCTGATGAATCATCTGTTGAACT
>LR812539.1:10498290-10565790 GCA_903798195.1 Danio kyathit
ATTTAATCAAAATAAACTTCAAACTCTCATCTTTTCATTGATTTGCATGTGGTGTGAGGATGGGATGAATCTGTTGCTGGCATGAGATCCAATCAGTTCCTGATGTACATAATCAAGTTCATGGATATACGCTATTATATTAATTAAAAGCCCATTGCAATTTTAGTTTTATAATGTAGACACAGATGTTTCAGGGTCAGTGAAGGTACAACAGCTGTATTTGGTCAAACAGTGAGTGGCTGTTTTCAGAATAGCATACTAACATGCAACTTATAGACCATTTCAATGCGGTCATGTTTTTGGCCCATGAACATTTCCTGCTTGTTATCAAACTATTTAATAACTGTATCAAGAGGCAATTCAGTAATAACTTAATGTTAAAGCAGCTCTCATAACATTATTTATCAATATGTTGCTCTTTTTGGATTCTCGGAAGATATAGAAATTAAAAATGTAAAACAGGAAACACGTTGGGACCATTGTTTTTGTTTACATCCCTCAGAATAGTCTATACTAGGGGTGGGCGATTAATCAAAAAGTAATCGAAATTCAGAACCTACTGTATAATTGATCTAATTTTTCCAAGTCAATTTTTTTAATTACTTTCCCTACCGCATGTGGAGTCATGTGATCCCACTCTGTTAAGGTTGATTTATGCTTGCATTGAACGCACAGATATGGTCTGGCACAGCCTTCGCGTGATCGCATACCTACGCACCTCTCAATAAATTGGACTACACGTTGCACGTTTGCACTACATTGACGATGATCGGAAGCTGCACCAGAAAATCCTTGAGATAGCATGTTTTCCATTAAAATATTTATGTACAGAAGATGCAAGAAATGCACTGTTTAAAATATTATTTATTTTATTATTTATTTATATATTACAAGAGTTAATTTATTTAGAAGAGATACTGCTTATTTTCTACTTTTAAAATGAAAAACATAATAATAATAATATATCATTCATTCATTCATTTTCTTTTCGGCTTAGTCCTTTTATTAATCTAGGGTCACCACAGTGGAATGAACCGCCAACTTATCCAGCATATGTTTTACACAGCGGATGCCCTTCCAACTGCAGCCCATCACTGGGAAACATCCATACACACTCATTCACACACATATACTACGGACAATTTAGCCTACCCAATTCACCTGTACCACATGTCTTTGGACTTGTGGCGGAAACCGGAGCACCTGGAGGAAACCCATGCGAACACTGAGAGAACATGCAAACTCCATACAGAAATGCCAACTGACCCAGCCGAGGCTCGTACCAGCGACCTTCTTGCTGTGAGGCGATTGTGCTACCCACTTCGCCACTGTGCTGCCCATAATAATAATAATAATAACAATAATCAATTTTGCTTCCAAAAGTGCAAGCTATTTTTTTACTTTTTTATAAGAAAGAGTGACTGTTTGTTTTAGGTAATGTGTGTTTTAATTTCAGTTGTTTAACGTTGAAGTAAATAATCATAGATAGTAGATCAGGGTTTCCGCGGGGTCTTAAAATATTTTAAAAAGTCTAAAATTTAAAAATCGAAATTTAAGGCCTTAAAAAGTCTTAAATTCGCTGTTCTAGGTCTTAAATATTTTTGCACAGGTCTTATTTTTCCGATGTCCATGTAACGCTACATCTAATGCTCATTTAAATTCTTTTTTGTTGTTGTTTTTTGGTTTTCGTGGTGTTGTAGTCCTTTACTTCACTAGTCCTAATGTAATTTGCGGTATTACAACTACAAATGAGACCAGCATGCAATAGCCAGTCAGCTTTCGCTTTCTGTGCACGCGGCATGATTTCGGCTGGCAGAGTGAACAGACTTCGGGTGAACAGTTCCATGCGGCGCCGCGTTTGATTTGAGTTGAATATGAAACACTTTGAAGAGATTTTGTCTGAAACAGGTATGACTGTACAGATATCTTTATGATCCGTCCATACGTGATCATCATAGCGATAACCAGATGACCAATAATTCTTGGCTAGAAATTGCAACAGCCGTGGAAAAGGAGGAAAGTTTTTGTAAAAGTTTGGAAAAACCTGAGGGATAAGTTTGTTAAAACAAAAAAAGATGCCATGGCAAAAGTGGAGACCCGTGTGGTTAATAGCTACAAAATAAATTAAGTGACAAATTATGTCTTTGATAACTGGAAAAGAATATATGAAGCTATCAGTTTACAATATACTGATGCCCAAATTCTGGGCTTTATTGGTGATAATGGTCAGGAATGTTGGCCCATTATTGCCTTTTTAGCCTTTATAGGACAGAAACTAGCCAGGCAATAATGTGTTAATTGTGGAGTGGGCAAAATAAAAAACGTCAGTATTTGAAGTAAGTTTTTTTTTGCTTTTATTCTTGCCATAATAAAAAATATAATTAAAGAGCAACCCATTTTCTCTCATTGATATTTAACTTTATAGGAAGAACTGTCCGAGATATGAACAAAAGCAAGTGATGCATCAAAGTTTGATTTAAAAAATCTTGAATGGTTATAAAAATCTTTCTAGTCATTATAATAAATTATAAAAATAATAAAAAATAATTAGTTTTAAAATCTTGAACAATATTAATGATATGACGTAGTGCCGGAAACTTTCTACTTCTCTGTTTCTGCCTCGTTCGTTTCGTGAGGTACGCGTACAGTGAGCGGAGGTGCCCGATGCGGCGCCAGCTAAAGTATAAATCAGCCTTAAGATGTTTTTTTTGTAGTTCAGTGGTCCATCTAACCTGTCTTTAGTACCGTTCAATTTAAATACATTTATTTTACCACTAATTTTGTGATTTTACATTTTCTCTTGCGTGTTTTTGATATTGTAAAAATTTAATACCTAATGGTCTTAAAAAGTCTTAAATTTGACATTATGATATCTGCAGAAAACCTGTAGATAGAAAGTGTGTTTCCTTTAATTATTTTCAAATTAAGCCCCCCTCATTCAAAAATCTCTCATTTGAATATGTGAGCATATTTACTGTACAAAACTTATCAGTAAACTATGAGGGCAAATTAATAAAATAAATAAATAAAATAATCAAACTTATTAATTGTAATTTAAATTTAATTTAAATTTAATAAATTAGCATTTAAGTAGTGTACTCTAAAATGCAGTGCATCTTGACTTTAATATTTAATTTGTAGTGATTTGCATAAACAAGAAGTGAATTAATCGACCACAATTTTCATCTCTTTCAAGAAAATTTTTTGGGGTTTTTCTTTTATACAATGTTGATTTTGAAATACTACACAATCATATTTATTTCAGCGAATATCAGCAGGCATCAATAAGGTTATTGGGTTTACAGTTTTAAAGTTTAAAGATGATATATCTAGGCCTGTCACAATAATCAGTATATTGACTTATCACAAAGCACATGGACATGACCTCAATTATTTTTGGTGATGCTACATATATCGCCCATACATAAAAAACAATTCTAGCAGCCTTTTAGCTGATTGTGGAACATCTCTATCTCTATTGGAGCTGTCAGTTTCAGTATGGTTAAATAAAACACTACAGTATTTACTATAAATTACTATAGTATATTTTTCATGTGGGTGCCTGAAGACTGAAAATAGATCTGGTAGTAGATATCGCATGCCTGATTTGAATGCCTAATTATTCTAATTGTTAAAATGACTATAATTAAATGAAATATCCTTAAGAATGAAATATTATGTGTTCTTTGGAAGAGTGTACTTGCATTGTGATATTATATTGTCATTCTAGCATTAATGAGGGGCAAAAAATGGTCTTAAAATGACAGTAATATCGTTTATCACAATACATCGTACAACAAAAAATAGATATCATTACAGGCCAAGATATATATTGATATAATTGCACAATTATGTTAGTGTTGCTGCATATTGGTGTATTAAGTCATGTTATGTTGTAGATTTAAGCACTGACTAAGACCTAGTAAAATAATTAGTGTTCTAAGATAACTAATGTGTATGTGTTTTTCTTTAAATCATGCCTTGAAGCGATGTTACCTAAAGGTAGGTGCACAGTGCCAGGTTTATGTGTGTGTGCGTGTGTGTGTGTCTGTGTATCGGACACCTTTGCTTCCTGTCCAGCCATGGTCACGCCCACACAACACACCTGCTGAACGGCCAGCCAATCACAGGCTTGATTAGTGTGTCTGCGCTGCTGCCCCACCTGTCACATCGCTCCAGGCATGAATATGTAAATATGTAAATCTCAACGCTAAACATTCTTGCTGACCCATATTTGAATGTCTCCATGTCACAGTTTATTAGGGAAATTTGTGTTTTTGTTGAGTACCTGCTGATTTTCGAATGTTTCCACATAAGTTTACAAAATGCTAATGTTTATTTAGATGTGGTATAGTGAGATGAGTACAAATGTTGATATCGGCTTGATAAAGCCTGGTCTGTAAGTTTAAAATAGCTTTGAAAAGCTTGAAGAAAGTCAATAAAATGTTACTAGCATGTTTTACCACATGACTTACATGTTGCTCATCAGGGTTACCCCATTGTTAATATGAATTAGCATGTTATTAGCTTGTTTATAATATGGTTAGCACATTGTTAATGAGAATTTGTGTGATAATAACAATATTTAAATGTCTGGCATGTTGTTTGTTAGCCTGTTGTTAAACTAACAACTAGTTTGATTTTTGGGATGTTTCTAGCATTGTGGCTAGCATAAATGTTTACGTTGCTTGCATCGATTGACATGCTACAAGCATGGTTCTTACATGAATTAGTGTGTTGTTAGCTTACATGTTGCTGGCACATTTAGTCCATCATTAGTATGAATTAGCATGTTATTAGCTTGTTTATAATATGGTTATGACATTGTTAATGGGAATTTGTATGATTCTAGCATGTTTCAAGTGAGTTTAAACTCATGGCTAACATGATTTAGCCTGTTCTGTTAAACTAACAGCTAGCTTGATTTTGGGATGCTTCTATCATTGTGGCTATGTTGCTAGCATGTGTGTTTATACTTACCTGTACCTTTTCTGACATGAACCTACATTTTTTCAAGTATGTTTCCTGACATTAATAAGCATTTGGCTGGTTAGACTGTTGTTAAACTAACAGCTAGCTTGATTTTGGGGATGTTTCTAGCCTTGTGGCTAGCATGAATGATCATGTTGCTTGCATCGATTAACTTGCTACAAGCATGGTTCTAACACGAATTAGCATGTTGTTAGCTTACATGTTGCTGGCATGGTTAGCTCATTGTTAGTATGAATTAGCATGTGAATAGCTTGTTTATAATATGATTATCACAGTTAATGAGAGTTTGCGTAATACCAGCATGTGTGTTTACACTTGCCTGTACCTTTTCTGACATAAATATATCATTTTTCTGGCATGAATTAGCATTTTGTTTGTTAGGCTGTTAAACTAACAATTACCTTGGTTTTGGGGATGTTTATAGCATTGTGGCTAGCATGAATGAATATGTTGCTTGAATTGATTAACATGCTAGAAGTATGGTTCTAACATGAATTAGCATGTTGTTACCTTACATGTTGCTGGCATGCTTAGCCCATTGTTAGTATAAATCAGCATGTTATTGGCTTGTTTATAATATGGTTGATAATAGGAATTTGCATAATGCTAGCATGTTTCAAGTGAGTTTAAACACATGGCTAACTTGATTTAGTCTGTTTTGTCATAAACATTTTTTTTCTGGCATGTTTCATGACATTAATTAGCATGTTGCTGGTTAGGTTGTTGTTAAACTAACAACTAGCTTGATATTAGGATGTTTCTAGCATTGTGGCTCGCATTGACTAGCATGCATGGTTCTAGCATGAATGAACATGTTGCTAGCCTGTTTTTATTATTAATTACCATGGTTGGCATTGCTTGTATGAACAATCATGTTGCTGGCATGTTTCTAGCTTGTTAATCCACATGGCTACCATGTTTTAAATTATTAGCGTGAATCAGGGCTTAATTTGTGCCGGAACACGCCGGATCCAGATCCGGCACCTCTGAAATTTGATCCGGCACCACATTTTACCAATCCCCCTCCTCAACCGCCCTTCTCCCCGTCCGCTGTTCACTTTCCCTTTCTTCTGCGACTCCCCAACCAGTGTTGCCAGATTGTAAATGTGAAAGTATCAAAATTATCGTATTTGAAGGAAAATTATCATACACGAGTCAAACGGAGAGTATACAGATATTATCTAGACAAATAACCTTTTTGACACAACGTGCAAATTACCACAATACGTAAAAAAAATGTAACAAAATGGGCGTACCTTAGTGGGAAGGTTCAAAGTCCACCTCTGAGTCGCTGTCATTGGATACCTGCGTGCTGCCAGATGTTGAGGGATTCATTTTGCGGTACAAATTGGACCGCAACATAGTGCTGGTTTGCTCGAAAGCAGTGCACCCTCCCGAATTGCACGAGCCCATTCACAGTATCTGTAATGAGCTGGTTTTGTGGCTGTGTTTTAATGAGATTCACTTTGGAAAAATCTCGTTCACATGATGCATTTGAATGCGGAAAAACGAGAACATCAAAGTCAAACATCAAGGTAAAACATCAAGGTAAAAAATTTGTGCTGAAAAGGAAAGTGAGAAAGACGGGAGTCTTTCTCACTTTCCTTTTCAGCACAAATTTTTTAAACTTTATTGCTTAAACAATCGACCTCAACCTGAAAACTACTGACCTAAGCACGGCCGCGCGCAGCAGGAATGTTAACTCGTGAGAGAGAGCTATTCTCCACATTGATTGGCTGAGAAAATGTGAAGTAAGATGGCATAGAAAATGTGCCCAACTCCATGTTCTCATCACAGACAGTAGACAAAAGATGCAGCTAGATCAATAAGTATAGAAGCCCTAAGATAACAATGAAATTCTGTTTAAATGCCATAAAACTTTGTAGGATTTTTTTCAGTATTGATCGTATAACCGAGTATAATAATTAGACCGTACAAATACGATAATTATCGTACGACTGGCAAAGTTGTCCCAAACCCTCCTCGCTATCGTCCGCGACACCCCCGCCTCGCTCACTTTCATCCACGACACTCCTCCGCCATCCACCGCACCAACACCCCTCCCCCCTCCCCTCACACCTCTCTATCCTCGGGTAACATGCCGGATCGGTTACCCCGATCTGTTCCGGGACCTCGCAATTCACAAATTAAGCACTGGCGTGAATTATATGGTTAGCATATCGCTATAGCATGGTTTTTAGATGATCTATTCTGCACTTAGTATGTGCTAGCACGTTATCAGCATGACATTTTACCACGATTTTACGTTGCTAGCAACTTCGCAAACATTTTGCTAACATGATTTAGCATATTTCAAACATGATTTAATATGTTGTTAGCAAGTTTTAACATTTTGCCTGTGTGATTTAGCATGTTTTAGCTTAATTCTGAAAAAAAACAAACTGTGAAATTAAGTTGAATTACCAATGAGCAGAAATGTAATATTCTGGGATGTTTTTCTGAACTGAAGTGCTCAGCTAGACCTCAGGTTAACCAATGTGATTTCCTAGAATCGGCTGAGGATGTGGTTAGCATGACACTGCTTTCTCTGTATCGTTCTCTTTCACTGCAGTGCAAAGTTTTGCATTTCATTAACACTTGTATGTCATCACTCTCTTTAAACACACAAGTGTCATTAGTTAAAAATGATGCTAAAAGTGATTATATTTTAACATGTTAGTCAGGTGGGAGTTTTACCATTTTTGTTATATTTAAAGGTTTGTGTATACACTCTAAACAAAAGTGCAAAACTTTCACTGGAACAATACCCATGCATTTTATATTGAAACTCATTTATATTAAAACAAATTTACAGTGAATACTGTAGTGTTTTTAAACTATACGAACATACTTGAGTTAATCTGGTGTTTTAGTTATATCTTTGCTATGGTAATACAACAGCTATCATAATATAAACTAATTAATTAATACTGTAGTATTTACTTATGTTACATGTTTATGTTCTTGTATTGGATGAGACGTAACATTAAGTGAGTTTCTACTGGTGCTGCATGGGTGATAATAAGAGAAATCACAACAAATATATATGTGAAACAAAAATAACAATTTATTAAACAATGAGTATATGAATTTAGAATGTAATTTAAATAAACAAATTAGGAGTGTTGCCAAAAACAAAGAAACAAATATAACAAAACAATCTAACTAAATTCCAACCCAGTAACTAACTAACCAGAGAAAAATGCAGAAACAAACCGTAATCTTCAGCTTAACTAATGCCGAGTTCAGACTGCATGATTTCAGCCCCGATTTTGACTCGGCGACAGGTTTTGAGAAATCGCCAGCAAATGCCTGAAATCATAGGCAAATCGGTGCTCGTTCATGTGAGTGACAATCACACAGTATGAACCATCAAAGACGCGATATGAGAGAATCGCAGATGAGTCGCAGACACCCGTCAGATATTTGGCGTGCTAAATATCTGGAGCTGTCGGCGATTCAAATCATGCCGTGTGAAATATGTTCTGATTGAAAATAACATTAACGATCACCTACAGCCAATAAGAGGGGCAGCATTCACTACTGGGTACCTGCAGGCCAGCGGGAGGCTGGGGGAGAAGTTAAAAGCGCTCATTTTTGGTTTATTTGGACCCAAGAAATTGAGGGGAAACTCCTGTAAATTTGGCAGGAGCACTGTGTCTGACATTTTATCTGAGCAATACGCACAACCGGGTCAAAAAATAGGAAAAGTTTAACAGAAATTGCTCCCTTCAAAGCCAGGTGAGCAAAATAAGTACATTTTCTACCCCACTAAAGGCGTCTTTTTCATTATGTAGTTAATAACAAGATACATATTACTTGACCTCGAGTTGTTTCCATGTCTTATCACGTGTGTTTGGTTGTAAAACGTAGTTTGGACAAAGTTGTCGGCGATTCTTCCTATTTTAAAGTCATGCAGTGTGCACCACCCTGTCGCCGAAACATCTTGCAGTGTAAACAAAGCACAGACGGAACGCTAACCCAGATAGTCATGCAGTGTGAAAACATCTGTGACACTTTGAAAATCATGCAATCTGAACTCGGCATAACCTGCTCAAACCATATAAAGCATAATTACAGGTGTGGCAACTCCTCCATAAACTGACTAACACAAAGTGAAGTTTATTTATAAACTAATTTCGAGAAAAGCACGCACTTATGATTGATAGCAGCTGGTCCTCATTAGCTAACGCAGTATTCACCAATCAGACGATTCCTAAATCACTATAAATAACCAGAGTATCTTTCCTTAACCATCTTCATCTTGAAGAGTGCCCCCTTCCACCCCTACTCCTCCCATTTCCTTATCAGGGCAACACGGAGGTTAGCATCATTGCCTCACAGCAAGAATGTCACTGGCTCAGATCTTACCTGGCCAAGTCGGTATTTCTGTGTGGAGTTTGCATGTTCTCCCTGTGTTTGCATGGGTTTTCCCCGGGCTCTCCGGTTTCCTCCCACAGACCAAAAACATGTGTCATAAGTAAATTGACAAAACTAAATTGACATCATAACAAGCGTTGAATTTAGTATTCACACAGCTTATTCATAATCCACATCTACCATTATCAAACAGGGGGAGATCTCGAGACCTACCTGAACTCTGACTCCCCTCTCGCCCTGCGACGAGGGGGAGCCCCGGGCTCGAGGATCTCACAAGCTCAGGGCTCTCTCCCGGGACAGCATGCCAAACACGCTTTATAATCAATCATCAGCAAGGGCGAACTTTTGAAAGACAGTTCTACTCAGAATTACTAGAGTTCTCGTAAAGTACACACTGTTAGCTATTAGCAAAACAAAAGCTTATCTGATAATCCAATTCTCAGGAAGATCATTTGACTTCCTAATAATCGGGTAAATTGAGCTGCAAAAGCTTATCTAAATAATAAAGCACTTAAATGAGAGACAAACTAAACAACAACAAAAATAATTTGAGGGTGTCACGGTGGCGCAGTGGGTAGCACGATCGCCTCACAGCATGATGATCACTGGTTCAAGCCTCGACTGGGTCAGTTGGCATTTCTGTGTGGAGTTTGCATGCTCTCCCTGTGTTGGCGTGGGTTTCCTCCGGGTGCTCCGGTTTCCCCCACAGTGCAAAACATGCGCTATAGGTGAATTGGGTGCGCTAAATTGTCAATAGTTTATGTGTGTGAATAAATGAGAGTGTGTGGTGTTTCCCAGTGATTGGTTGCAGCTGGAAGGGCATCCGCTGCATAAAACATGTGCTATGTTGGCGGTTCATTCTGCTCTGGCGACCCTTGATTAATAAAAGGGACTAAGCCGAAAGAAAACGAACAAATAAACAGGCTGGTGGACACAAGTGAGGAGTTTGGTGGTGAATCAGGTGCTCCTCTCAAACAGCGCTTTTAAATGCGGCAGACCAGCTCCTGACAGGTGCGCTGAGTGGCGTCATAATGATGATTGACAGACATTTTGAACAGTGGTTGCATAACTGGGCAGGACAGAATACACAACGGGAAAGTGAAGAGAAAGCGAAACAGAAAACAAACACAACATGCAATACACCACATTATTACTTTTAATTTACATTATTACAGTTTATTAGTTGTATCATTCGTTAACAAAGTATAAATACTAATATATACAGTACAATACAAGTTACTATAGTAGGGTTCAAAAACACTATAGTATTTACTATAACTTATTATAGCCTTTCATCATGCCCTTTCAAATGGTACTAAAATGTATCATTTAGGTACTAATATGTTCTCTTCTCTGGTTGGTGTTTACTGGCATGAGGGCGGGGTCAACCTGTCACTCACTTGAAATCCACCAATCATTTACACAATTAATCATAAACACAATTAAGTCCCGCCCGATGTTTATTTTTATTAAAGAAGCTGTTTCACTTGTATATACAGTTGAATTATGAGCCCCCCTGTATATTTCCCCTCCAATGTGTTTCTCAACACATTTCTAAACATAATAGTTTTAATAACTCATTTTTAATAACTGATTTCTTTTATCTTTGCCATGATGACAGTACATAATATTTTACTTGATATTTTTCAAGATACTAGTATTCAGCTTAAAGTGACAAAGGCTTAACTAGGTTTATTAGGTAAGTTAGGGTAATTAGGCTATCACCGTATAACAATGGTTTGTTCTGTAGACAATCGAGAAAAAATATAGCTTAAGGGGGCTAATAATTTTGACCTTAAAATGTTTTTTTTTTTAAATTAAAAACTGATTTTATTCTAGCCAAAATAAAACAAATAAGACTTTCTCCAGAAGAAAAAAACATTATAGGAATTATGTGAAAAATTTCTTGCTTTGTTAAACATCATTTGGGACATATTTAAAAAAGAAAGAAAAAAATCACATAATTCTCATAATTTTGACTTCAACTGTATGTCACCATATTAACTAAAACCACACTTCTGTTTCGAGTCTGTCTGGCTTTGTACGAGTATAATAATTTCTGCATCTAATAATATTGCGTAATCAACAATATTTCATTGTCTCTCTCTGTCAGGCGCGGCAGCAGGCTCAGATGAGGCACCAGATGGCTTCTGACAGCAAGAGTGAATATTCCTCATACCTGCAGAAGTTCAACCAGGAACAGAACGAACATTATTTCACCATCATCCCTAATATTTTCCAGGTGCACACACACACACACAGATACACACACTTGTACAACTATCTTTATCAAAGATGTAAAGGGGTCTTCTCATAGACTCATGTACTGTATAGACTGTATATTCTTCCCCCTGCCCCAAAACTAACGCTCACAGGAAATCATCGGCATTTTTACATTTTCAAAATTCTCCATTCTGTGTGATTTATGAGCCGTTTTCTTCATGGGGACCAAAAAAATGCTACTGATGTTATCATTTATTTGCATGCACTGCCTACATTGATGTAGAATTCTCTATAATAATTATACAAATGAGGTAACCGTGAAAACACACCTCAAAATTGTGAATGCAATTTGCATATACTCTAGTGCAATTCCTAATCATGCAGCTGTCTGCTCACAAATACACACTATAACTATTCTTGTGCGTGTATGTGGAGCAGAAAATACAGGAGATGGAGGAGAAGAGAATAGAGCGCATGGGTGAGTCTCTGAAGACGTTTGCAGAGGTGGACCGACAGATTCTGCCCATCATTGGGAAATGTCTGGATGGAATGACACAAGCGGCCGAGTCCATTGAATCCAAGACTGTTAGTAACTCGCACACACGCATGCACTTACACTCTCACATAACATACCATGTGCATAACTCACATGCATCACAGATTCACACACACTCCGAAACACACACACACGCACAGATTTTATTCACGATAGACTCTAGCGCTCTCTTCTGTCAGAATTATCCCTCATGTTCTCATTGCACAACACATTTTCTTCTTGAACATGACTCCTAATATATTTAAACCGACACTAATGCTGATCTAGGATCAGTCTACCCTAATTGAATTAGATTATTGTAAGCCGCTGATACCTGATCCTACATCTGCTGGAAGTATCATTTTAGCAGTAGGAAATGTGTTATGAAATTAAATAAAAAAACTACCATTCAGTGCAGAAGTTCTGTGTATTTAAATTAATTAATTAATTATTAGCCCTCCTGTATGCTATTTTTCTTCAATTTCTGTTTAAGGAAAAGATTTTTTTTCAACACATTTCTAAACATAATAGTTTTAATAACTTATGTCTAATAGCTGATTTATTTGTCTTTGTCATGATGACAGTACATAATATTTTACTAGATATTTTTCAAGATACTAGTAATCAGTAGGGATGTCCAGATCCGATCACGTGATCAGAAATCGAGCCTGATCTTGCAGTTTCAGACTCGATCAGAATCGTTAGTTACCTCCATATCAGGACTCGGAATATATATGTTTATTCTTATTATTTTTTAACACGTCTATAGTTATGCAGTGGCACAGAGTTAGACCTCTTACTTGACGTCACACAGAAACAGCAAAGCGTGCGGCATGACATCACTTTGCTGTAGAGACGCTATTGGTTAAATGCCGGCAAAGTAGAATACGGAAGCAGCTTGAAGCGGAAAGCGCGAGTATGTCTGCGGTCTGAAGGTATTATAAAGTTGATGACGACAACATTGCCATAGCAAACTGTGAGATATGTAAACTTGGGATTGCCTTCCGGGTGTTTTAAATGAGGTGCTATTTGTTTTTATAATAGATTTTTTAAATATTTACTGTTGCACTAAAGTCCAAAAGTGAAGAATTTGGGCTCTATTTTAACGATCTAGGCGCAAAGTCCAAAGTGTAGGGCACAAAAGCATCACAGTGTCAGAATCCACTTTTGCTATTTAAAAGATGGAAAAATTTGCTTTGCGCCGCAGCGCATGATCTAACAGGGTTGAGCTTATTCTCTTAATGAGTTATAGGTGTGTTCTGAGAGTAAACCAATCAGTCTCATCTCCCATTCCCTTTAAGAGTCAGTTGCGTCGCACATAGCGCATTTGCTAATTACATGGCGGACTTTGTAAGTGGAAAAACTGAACGATTCACTAGCGAGAAAACAGTTAAACAGACCATCTGCAGCGTGAGAATGAGCCTCCTCATTCTTTACTTTCACTCTCTTTCGTGGAGAGGAAAGGTGTTGTACGCACAGACTTCCATTGACCTACATAATTAATTTCGTTTGTTAAGCGCAAAGATTTGTTTCAAAACTATTTCTAAATTCAGTTCTAATTTTCAGCAAACTAATAAATGAACAATAATAACAAAGTGTGGTCAGACAACTGAGTTATATCCAAATGCACATGCTATGCCCCATATGGTCCAAAACCTGACAGGTGAGCAAATCTAAGCTTGTTTTTAATAAAACAAATATAAATATGCATATAATAAATAATACTGCTAAAAATAATAACATTATACAAAAGCAATTTGTCATGAATAAACTGAAAAAAGCCCCCCCGAGATGAAGAACGCATGAAGGCAGTGGTTTTTATATTTATGTAGAAAGTAATAATTTTTGTAATATTTTATTCCTTTAACTCTTTTTTTATTTGTAAAGATATTTGCGTATTGCTGTACATCCTGTGTGTATTAAGCAATGTTTAAGCGAGGCGCACAATTAACGCGCTGGACTTTAGACCTTCTCTCAGCTGGTCTATTGTGCAGTCTATTTTAGTTCCTCAAAATAGCAACGCGCCAACAATGCGCCTTAACACGCCTCTTATTTAGACCGAAACACCCATGAGTCCACAAAGTGGCGCAAATGGATTTGCTATTTAAACAACGTCGTGCAAAACAGGAAAATTAAGGTTGCGCTGGTCTGAAAATTGCAACATGTCATAGAAACACGTCTTGCGCCTTATTGCGCCGAGTGTATGGTAGGGCCCTTTATGTTACTTATTACTTGATTGTTCAAGCTACCTCACAGAAGGGCTCTGTTTGTTAACAGAGTTCTTGAATGTTAAAATAGGGCGAATTAAATAAAAAGTAAGGAACATCCTGCAACTGTGTCTTCGCTCTTTTTTATTCTTTTTTATGTATTATAGAAATATCGATTCAGTATCGGTAGATATTCAAAATCAAATGACTCAGACTCGAACTCAAGGGCAAAAAACCTGATCGGGACATCCCTAGTATTCAGCTTAAAGTGACATTTAAAGGCTTAACTAGGTTAATTAGGTCAATTATTGTATAACGATGGTTTGTTCTGTAGACATTGGAAAAAATATTGCTTAAGGGGGCTAATAATATTGACCTTAAAATGGTTTTTAAAAAATTTAAAACTGCTTTTATTCTAGCCGAAATAAAACAAATAAGACTTTCTCCAGAAGAAAAAATATTATAGGAAATACTGTGAAAAATTTCTTGCTCTGTTAAACATAATTTGGGAAATATTTAAAAAAGATTAAAAAACTCACAGGAGGGCGAATAATTTTGAATAATACTTTTTGACTTCAACTGTATATAATTATACGTCATAATTACTAAATACTAGCTAAAATTAAAGTGCTAACTGAAAAATCTCAAATAAATTACCTCAAAATAGTCAAGAAAAAGAAAAAACTAATAGTATGTTTATGACAGTAAACGAGCAGACCCAGACTGTGTGCTTTGTGTTTTTCCCTGTAGGACTCATCTCAGGTCATAGAGTCGTATAAGTCCGGCTTCGAGCCTCCCGGCGATGTGGAATTTGAGGATTACGGTCAGGCCATGAAGAGGACGGTTTCTGAGACCAGTCTGACCAACTCACGCTCAGACAACAAAGCTGAACGCCCCAGCAAGAGCAAGAGCAAGACCCTCTGGCCTTTCATTAAGAAAAACAAGGTAACACACACACACACACACACAAACAGCAAACGCAGACTAACCCGAAAGCTCATGAGGATGAACAGAAAACAATATTTGGTAACACTTTATTTCAAAGTCACAATTCATGCTATTAACAAACCATTAACTAATACTTTTAGCTCAATGAACTGCTAATTAGATACTTATTAATAATTAGGTTTAGGTTTTGGGTAGGATTAGGGATGTAAAATAAGATCATACTTTATAACTACTAAAAAACTGTAAATATCGCAATCATAGGCAGGTGATAAGCCAGTAGTTAACAGCGTGATTTGTGACAAACTAAAGTGTTACCCAATATTTAAGTAAATATGACCACAGAAATTGAGACGGACTGATTTGAAACTTTCAAGAATTGATTAAAAACAGATTTTTTAAAGCTAATAAAAATGACAGGAAAAAATGATTGCAGCAAATAAGAATAGACTGATTTGAAACCTTTTAAAATGAACAAAAAGTAATGATTACCTCTAAAAATGGAGGCAAAATGAAAGAGAAACAGTGATCGGATAAAGTTTATAAAAATGAAGGAAAAGCAAAACTGCAGTAATTGTGAACAATCATCCGAGTGGAGGAAAAACGAAATGTATGTTAATGTATTGAAACAGAGATAATTCTAACTATGGATGAAAATCTCAACTGCATTAAATAAGAAGAAAGGATGTTACACGGTGGCTCAGTGGTTAACATTGACGCCTCACAGCAAAAAGGTCGCTGGTTCGAGCCCCGGCTGGACCAGCTGGCATTTCTGTGTGGAGTTTGCACGTTCTCCCCGTGTTGGCGTGGGTTTCCTCCGGGTGCTCCAGGTCCAAAGACATGAGCTATAGGTGAATTTCAATAAACTAAATTGGCCATAGTGTATGAGTGTGCATGTGTGAGTGTTTCCGAGTACTGGGTTGCAGCTGGAAGGGCATCCGCTGTGTAAAACATGTGCTGGATAAGTTGGCGGTTCATTCCGCTGTGGCGACCCCTGATTAATAAAGGGACTAAGCCGAAGGAAAATGAATGAATGAATGAAGAAGAAAAGAAGAGACAGAAAAACTAAATATTAACAGAGTTCAAAAATGCTCAAAAATGAAAACGATAACACAAAATCAAACTTTCATTAACTATGAACGCAAAAGGAGGGAAATGGAGGAATACAAAACATTTTAATATTTAAAAAAGGTTTAATTGAATTTAAATATGAACAAAAATAGAGAAAGAAATGTAAAATAAAGACGGAATGAGTGAAAACTGAGAGACTGATTTGAAAAACAGAATTTTAGCAAATATGAACACAAAAAATAGTGAAATTTATTAATTAAACTAATCAATAAGAGAATTAATTAAGAACAAACTGAAAGTACAGTAGATATTATTTTTAATATATAAAATACAGTAATATTTTTAATAATAAACAAACCTGCAGTAAGTCTGATATCGAAACAAACCTATCTGAAAGGTCCAACCCAGGATCATACTGAAAACATATGTACATTTCTGGAGATCGCGAATTATGTAGGCAGAAATATGTATGGCTGCATTTCATCTTTAAAATGAACGCTACGGGCTGGTATGACACTGTTCCATTTCAAGCTTAACAACTGACTGCTTACCTCCGTATGGACGGCTTTCCCACTGTTACCAGTTTGTGCAGTAGCTCACCATGTGCGTTGGCGGACTTGCGACGCAGAGAGGAGTTGAGCACGATGAAATTGTTCGGAAAGCGGAAGAACGGAAAGCGGGTAAGCCAAAAACAGAAGCCAAAAAGTTTAATAAACAAGTAAATAACAGGGTGAGAAGGTGTTAAAAATCAATGTGGCTTTTCTTTTTCTGAATTGCTTTTTAAAACTCAAGGTTGGGTTTAGGGAAGTGGGTGGGCGGGTCAATCGGTCAGTCAGTCAGTCGACAGTGGCCTCTGCTGGATTACGTGAGAACAGCAGGCGCGAATGGCATTTGCCAGAGAAATCTGAGATCTGAAAAAGTGCACACAGCGGCCTCTCGTGGATTCACGACAACAAAAACTGCAAAAAAATAACGTACTGGGACGTATTTGGCGCTCTCCAGAAATGTATATAGAGGTACGTTTTCAAAATGAGCCTGGGTTGGAAAGGTCATAGAAATTAATGAAAGTAAATATGAACACAAAAATATAGTCTGACACTTTATAAAAATGAACAACATTGCAGTAAAAAACAAACGAAGAGTCACTTGGCTCATAAAAATAAGCTAACATGACATTAAAATACAGACAGCTCATCTGAATGACTGTGTCGTGTGTTTCTGTGAGTTTTGATTTGTGTTCATGCTGTTTGTTTTCATTCATAGGTTTGTATTTTTGTCTAGTTGGTTTGACTGTAGACTCGTAGATGCTGTTATTCGTTTTTTCCGCCATCATTTTGCTCTCCTTCCCTCTGTTCATCTGCACGAAAACAAACCCCACACGTTCTTCAACATTCATCCTGACGCTCCACCGATAACACACTAATGCACCGACGACCCGAGAGCCTCACCTTTGACCTCTGACGTAGGAGAATTGTAATCCTAAACGTCTGTCTTCGGTCACTCATGGTAACCTCATTCTTCTTCCTCTACTTCTCACTTCTTGTGACCTTTGACCCTTGTGTCAAATGCTCCAGTCTTACTGAGCATGCTCAGTCCGCAAATAACCCTGCAGGACCAGTATGAGCATTAACACTGTGATGTACAGATAATGTTTGTGTGGCTATGAGAGGAATGCTAGTTCATACTGCACACTATTTACTTTTGCTTTATTGTACATTAACGCAGCAAACACCAAGAAGCTGTGATTTACATTAATTCATTTTAGGACAGTCGAAATAATAAAGAAAATGAATGTTAGATGAACAAATATAAATATATATATATAAATGTTTTGAGAATTTCCTGAAGTGTGTTTAAGTGCTAGGATAAATTAAACACAGCATTTATGAAAATTGTTTAAAGCTATACACTCACCAGCCAGTTTATTAGGTACACCTTACTAGTACCGGGTTGGGGTCCCCTTCTGCCTTAATCCTTCGTGGCATAGATTCAACAAGGTACTGGAAATATTCCTCAGAGATTTTTGTCCATTTTGACATGATAGCATCACCCAGTTGCACCACATCCCAATGGTGCTTGAAATCAGGTGACTGTGAAGACCATTTGAGGACAGTGAACTCATTGTCATGTTCAAGAAACCAGTCTGAGAGGATTCGTGCTTTATGACATGGTGCGTTATCCTGCTGGAAGTAACCATCAGAAGATGGGTACACTGTGGTCATAAAGGGATGGACATGGTCAGCAACAATACAAAAGTAAGCTGTGGCATTGACACAATGCTCAGTTGGTACTAATGGGCCCAAAGTGTGTCAAGAAAATATCCCCCACACCATTACACCAACACCACCAGCCTGAACCGATGATAAAAAGCAGGATGGAGCCATGCTTCCATGTTGTTGACGCCAGATTCTGACCCTACCATCCGAATGTCGCAGCAGAAATCGAGACGTTTTTCCAATCTTCTGTTGTCCAATTTTGGGGAGCCTGTGTGAATTGTAGCCTCAGTTTCCTGTTCTTAGCTGACAGGAGTGGCACCCGGTGTGGTCTTCTGCTGGTGTATCCCATCCGCCTCAAGGTTGGACGTGTTGCGTTTTCAGAGATGCTCTTCTGCAGACCTCGATTGTAATGAGTGGTTATTTGAGTTACGGTTGCCTTTCTATCAGCTGGAACCAGTCTGGCCATTCTCCTCTGACCTCTGGCATTAACAAGGCATTTGCGCCCACAGAACTGCCGCTCACTGGACATTTTCTCTTTTTTGGACCATTCTCTGTAAACCCTAGAGATGATTGTGCATGAAAATCCCAGTAGATCAGCAGTTTCTGAAATACTCAGACCAGCCCGTCTGGCACCAACAACCATGCCACGTTTAAAGTCACTTAAATCACCTTTCTTCCCCATTCTGATGCTCGATTTGAACTGTAGCAGATTGTCTTGACCATGTCTACATTGTTGCTGCCATGTGATTGGCTGATTAGAAATTTACGTTAACGAGCGGGTGGACAGGTGTACCTAATAAAGTGGCCGGTGAGTGTATATGAAAATAGAAAGCAGTGCTTTTAAGTTGCAATACTATTTCGAATATCACAGTTGTTACTTTATTTTTATCAAATAAATGGAGCCTAAATAAAAAGAGACCTTGGAATGATAGTGTAGTATTTTAAAATCATCATATTTTTATTGTAATATATTTACATTTTTGTGTAATTACACAAAAAAAGAGTAGTGCACATCACATCAAGTTTAAATCAAGAAGTGGCATCCGGTTGTAAAATCTGGAATTAATATTGTTACTATGCATTTTGCTTAGTCAAATTTTGTGTAAAAATGTCATAACATTTGGCAACCTGAGTCACTGCATATTGTTCACAGAACTTAGGTGCATTGCATTATGGGATATTGTGTACCACGTAGTGTTCTTTGTTGTATAATGCACATTTAGGCACATCTGCAATAGATGTACGCATGAATTCTAGATGTGTGTTCATAGTGAGTAAATCATAAGAGTAGTATGTAATGTGCTGTTCTGATCATAGCCTGTCTTTGTCAGTTCACATCTATCCTCTGTGTGTGTGAGTGTGTGCGGTTTTTATGCATGTAACTTGTCTGTTTAAGGATATTATTAGAAATGCACAGACATTTCATGCTAAACTGTGTCAGATTAAGGCTGTTTATGAAGTAAAGCAGATTATAAAAAAAAATTAGGATGTTTTAGAGGGTTCGAAGATGACTTTTCTTTTTTATATGAATCTTCTGCTGTCGATCACCACAGGAAATCATTTTAACTCCAGTCAGCTTGTTAAAATACACAGAAACAGTGTTTTCAGTATAGGCTTTTAATAGTTTAATAGTAAAATTGTATCGTTTTAGCTGAAAATATTAAATTAATTTATGTTATATGAAATAAAAATAAATGTATCAATGTTATTAGTCATTGTTTTAATAATTTCTGGAAATATGTTTAGGTGCTGGATTGAATTAAACAAAACATATATGAAAATAGACTTAACCTATATATTTCTATATAATTAAATATATAATGATAGATCAAATTAAAGCATTGTATATTAAATCTTAAAATTAATAAAAATGTCAAAAGCACAAAACAAAAATTTCTAAAAAATAAACCAAAATAAATATGAAAACTAAAATAAGGCTATTTCAAAAGATCTTAATATTAATACTATACTAGTATGTAGATAATAGAGAAAAGGGACAAGACATTCTGGGGGGTTTAAAAGCAGAAATGTGTGGCTCATATTTATGTTGAAGCCATGATATGATTAATTTTGAACAAAATAAATGATTTGAGGATGTTTGTATGCTCTGGAATATGTTTATGATAGGAATATATCAGGTAATAAGTGCAATATTTTTGTTGTGACGTTTTCCTGTGGTATTTGACATGTTTGTGTAGATTTAGTGTAGATAGCTCTTGATTTTTGTCCAAATGCAATGAAGGGCAGATTTTGTGTGTAGATGTTTTTAGCAGGTTTTGTATTCTGTTGGGATCTGGAGAGTTAATATGAGCTTTCCCAGAACACCTTCGTTAATTTCTCCATTTCGCTTTGGGGAGCTCAATTATAAGAAAAGCAAGAGAGAAAGAGCAGATCGTTGACCTGAAATAATGTTTGTGGTTTAGGTGTGTGTGTGTATGTTGTGCATGCAATATTTGTTAAAGAGACAGTACATTCAGAAAATGCTTGTTTACTCTGCCTCACTGACTTACTTTCTTCTTTGAAACATAAAAAGAGGAAACTGCAGGAATAATTGCGCTGTTCTTCCCATACAGTGAAAGTGAATGGTGACTGAGACTGTCAAGCTGTAAACAGCGAAAAAAGACAAAAAATACTTTGACAAACTTTCAGACTTTGACAAACTTACTTTTATAGTTCATGAATAGATTAAACGCACATTACTGAGTGATTCATATTTGTTACATTTGTAAAGGCGATTGGTTGTCTTTAAAAAGTGAGTAAACCTGTTGCTTTTAAAGCGATTAGTTGACTTGTCTTTAAAAAGTGAGTAAACCTGATGCTTTTAAAGCGATTAGTTGACTTTACTTTAAAAAGTGAGTAAAACAGTTGCTTTCACATCAATTACTTGACTTTACTTTAAATAGTGAGTAAACCCATTGATTTTAAAGCGATTAGTTGACTTTACTTTAAAAAGTGAGTAAAACCCATTGCTTTTAAAGCGATTAATTGACTTGACTTTAAAAAGTGAGTAAACATGTTGCTATTAAAGCGATTAGCTGACTTGACTTTAAAAAGTGAGTAAACCTGTTGCTATTAAAGCGATTAGTTGACTTCACTTTAAAGGTGAGTAAAACTGTTGCTGTTAAAGCGATTAGTTGACTTTACTTTTAAAAAGTGAGAAAAACTGTTGATATTTAAGCAATTAATTGACTTTACTTTAAAAAGTGAGTAAACCGGTTGCTTTTAAAGCGATTATTTGACTTTACTTTAAAAAGTAAGTAAACATGTTGCTATTAAAGTGATTAGTTGACTTTACTTTAAAGGTGAGTAAAACTGTTGCTTTCAAAGCGATTAGCTGACTTTAAAAAGTGAGTAAACCTGTTGCTTTCAAAGCGATTAGCTGACTTTACTTTAAAAAGTGAGTAAACCGGTTGCTTTCAAAGCGATTAGCTGACTTTACTTTAAAAAGTGAGTAAACCGGTTGCTTTCAAAGCGATTAGCTGACTTTACTTTAAAAAGTGAGTAAACCGGTTGCTTTCAAAGCGATTAGCTGACTTTACTTTAAAAAGTGAGTAAACCGGTTGCTTTTAAAGCGATTAGCTGACTTTACTTTAAAAAGTGAGTAAACCGGTTGCTTTCAAAGCGATTAGCTGACTTGACTTTAAAAAGTGAGTAAACCGGTTGCTTTCAAAGCGATTAGCTGACTTTACTTTAAAAAGTGAGTAAACCGGTTGCTTTTAAAGCGATTAGTTGACTTTACTTTAAAAAGTGAGTAAAACCTTGCTTTAAAACTGATAAGTTGATGTACTTAAAGTGAGTAAACCTGATGCTTTAAAAGGGATTAATTGACTTTACTTTTTAAAAAGTGAGTAAACCTGTTGCTTTAGAAGCGATTAGTTGACTTCAATTAGAAAAGTGAGTATTATTTACTTTGTTAAAATTATATGTAGACAATGCTATTAAAGTACTAATAAAGTAAAAAAATTGCACAGACTAACCTAAAGATTGTGCTAAATAACTGGTTTTATTAAAAGTAAAACTGTTGCATCACAGAATTTAACAATTTAATAATTTAATGAATTTATACCAAGAAAATTAAATTGTATATGTTAATTCAGCTGATAATTACCAATGTTACCACTTTTTACAGATCTCGGTGCTATCAGAATACAGCATACATTCATTACATCAAACGAAACCGCATAAACGTCCTCTATTTGTGTTCCACAGGAAAATCAAAGTCACTGGCAGTGTTCATTTTTGGTTGTACTGTCTCTTTAAGTGGTTCTGCAGTGATCTGAGCTCTGCATGTGACCCCTGATATGTATCTATATGTATAATATCCAGTTTAACGCACTAACTCTCTCGCTCAGTGATAACACCACCACAGCCACAGCGCACAGTCTCTTTTTGTTAATGCTGTTTATTTATGTTACATTTATTGTCTTTCAGTTGCCCTTATTATGATTTTTTTTTTGTTCATTCCATTAATTGATTAATTGATTAATTCGTTGCCTTTAGTTCTGTAACATTTTTTGGGTCCTTATTTCTCTTGTTTTGTGTTCCCCTCCCTTCCTTTTGATTTTTTCCGGACCGATTTCTTTCCCCCCTCTGTCTGTCACTGGTCGCTGCTCTCTCTGTGGCTCGTGTCTTTACCGGTAGCTTATGTCCCTGTTAACGTCCCCCGTACCTCGCCAGCCCCCCCCTGACCCCCCCTCACCTTCTGCTGTGACCCCTGACCCCTGCCCCGCTCCCCAGACCCCCAAACAGTGCAAGGAGCCCCTGTCGCACCGCTTCAACGACCTCATGACCTCCAAGCCCAGAATGCAGTGCCTCAGGAGCCTGCGGCGAGGGGTGAGTATCTGCATGCTCTGCTCTGCCGCTCTGTCTGTCATCATCTGCTGCTGGACGTGTGCTGGAGGGAAAAAGGAGATGCATGAGGACTTCTCGCTGGGGTTTTTTTGCATCGTAATGTGAATGTAAGACAACTTATAATGGCTGACTGCTGCTATTATGGCGGAATGATTGTATTTAAATCATTAGTCTCAAACTCAATTCCTGGAGGGCCACAGCTCTGCACAGTTTTACTCCAACCTTTCTCAATCAAAATGATCCAACTGCTCAAGATGTTCAAGACTACTAGACACTAGTAGTCTTGAACACCTTCATTAATTGAATCAGCTGTGCTTGATTAGAGTTGGAGCAAAACTGTGCAGAGATGCGGCCCTCCAGGAATTGAGTTTGAGACTAATGATTTAAATCATTTAGTTATAGGAACTTTTCTCTGCACCGCAAAAAGCTGTCCTACATTTTTAGTTTGAATCCAATGAATTTGATGAACTTTTCATCTCAAGTTACATCAGTTAAACTGACTAAAATTACTGACTAAAAAATGTAACTTTGTTTCTAAAAAATTTAGTTGGCTTATTAAAATTAGTTAAAGCAGCATAAAAAATGTTGTTGTCATGTTGACAGGATTTTTGTCGCATTATTTTTGTGTGACTGTGACAGATGTCAAGAGACAAAAAGAAAAATCATTCTACTTGTAATGGATGAAATATTATTCTATAATTATTTATAATATTAAATATTTATTATTATGTTATAAAATTCCCTTTTAAAATATTTCCTATAATTACATTTCCAAACATATGTAGGTATTCATTTTATTTTTAAACTTTTAAGTTTTGTATGTGCATATTGCGGCCTTCATCAGTTTATTTGATTCCTATTAGTATTTTAGATTTAGCTTCTATATTTTAAAAAAGCAAAATTTTATTCATATATTTAAATTCATTTTATTTACAAAAAACTATCCAATTCGAACACTGTTGGGGAGGGCGAGGACGAAAGTAGCATTTTTCATAAAAAGCTAATTTTAAAAGATAATGTTTTTTTGCTGAAATATATTTTTGCTGTTGTTACTAACTCACAAGAGTGGTCTATCAAAATCAGGTGTTCTTTTGTATTAATATAGCACAACTCCAATATAACTTCACTTTAAACAAAAGTTGCACATTGTTACTTTGGCCCCATAGGAAGGGACGAAAGTAACACATTGGTGGGTCAAAAATAACACAACAATATTTCCTAGATTTACTGGATTACTTATTCTTGATTATTTTAAATATTTCTCACTATGACCTTGTTAATGTTAACTGCAAAAATATTTTGTCCTTTATTTTTGCAAAAAAAAATATTAAACAGAATTTTCATTTTAAAATTTCAGCTCCATCAAATGTTTAAAAGCAAACCAACGATGCAAATAGTAAACATTTTCTATAATTTTTAAATATTTATTTATTATTTCTGCCAATATGCATTAATCTTATAAAACATCTGAGTCAAAACACTGAAAACTTTCATGTGGAAGTGAAAAATAAGGTATGTCTATTAGCAGTGGGACGTAAATAATAGTGTACCTGATCATTTTAACCTGAATTACTTTTAAACTAAAAAACTCAGACATTGCAAACTCAAGGATGTGTTATTGCACTATTAACCTGTAGATGGATCATTACTGTGACACATGAAAAGAGAAACACATTGTAATAAGGAAAAAAAGCACTACAATCATTTACTTTTCGCACTTAAAAATGGAAATTTGGAGCTAACCACAGGACACGGTCTCGAAATTAGCTTATATTTGGCAGCTCCATCAAGGATTGCATGCTTAATGTGCTGTTATAGCCTGGAAAGCAAATGTTGTCAGGGCTTCAAGAAAATCGCTTTGTTACTTTTGTCCCCACATTACTTTTATCCCTGCTCTCCCCTATTATATTGCAAACTTACAGTATTATTTTATAAAATAATGTAATATAATGTAGTATAATGTAATATAATGTAATATAATATAATATCATATAATATCATTTAATATAAAGTGTTATTCAATTCTATTATTATTATTATTTGCTATTTATGTTGTTACTCCACTGCTAGTTTCCGAAATTTATATAAATGTACTGTAAAAATTTTGTATAAAATTCAAATGTTCTCCTTCTGCAATCTGACAGCACATTAAGCTAAATAAGGGCCTGAAGGCAGCAGTAGATTCCGAAGTGATGATGTCACAGAGTGAATCATATTCCGCAGGCGATGATGTCACAGCAGTAGAACTGTTTATATTCTTTGGCTCCTTTTTCCTCCAGCTCACTCAGCCAATCAGGTCTCTCTCTCTCTCTCTGTCAGTTTCTATATTTCTCTTTCTCTCTTTTATGTTCTGTTGTTTGCGTTCTCCATGATTTCACTCTCTCACATTTTCACACACAGATTAAACCGAAACGGGTGCTCAAACATTAAATTCATCCAGAGTAATGCGATTACTTGCACTCAGATGCTCCAAAACAATGTCTTCTGTTTACACACACTCACACACAGACACACGTGACTTTCTGATAGTGTCCGACCACACTGACCTTCCCCTCAGGAAGGCCGTCCGGGTGTTTCCCCAGATTCAGACCTCTGAGTGACTTTGTTAGATAACAGATGCAAAAACACGACAGATAACACGGCAAATCCTGCTTTCACATGCGCTTGTGCAAATCTCAGACCTTTTCTTTTTTATAATCTGTTCTCAACTGCACCACACGAACAGAAAAACACATTTGTCATACGTTATTTTCGGCTGTTTGTCCCTTGTCAGAAGGGAAGTGCAACTTCAGTCAACTCAATTGTTTATATTTTTATCATACACACTCAGCTCTGACATTGTGAGTATTCACATAAATCAGGTCACAGTGAAATAAAGTGGGTTTTAGACATCAGTGGACCAAAATAGAGCATTTGTAAGCTTCTTAAAGGCACAGTATGTACTTTTGGCCACTAGAGGGCGTGTATTCACAACAAACAAAGGCGTAGATTGATGATTGAGTGACTGTGTGTGGAATCGTGGGAGTTGTGGTCTTCATTACATCCTAAGGGACTTAGAAATAATGTTAATGAATGAGCTGGAGTATTCCACACTTATTATTATGGTAGAATGAAGCAGATTAAAGCTCAAAGTTGTGGAAAATAAATGAGAGAAATCCTAAAGTAATTGCTGATGAGAAACTAGTGCAACTGCATGAAAACAGCGGAGCTTTTATTATGCCACAGTCTATCGTTTCCAGTTCTTTTGCTCGTGATCAGGTGGAGAATAACCAGATCTGTTTTATCAGACTAAATACATATTAGTCTTCTGATATAATGCTGCCCTGTGCAGTTGAAAAAAACACAACATATGAAAGCATCGCCGCTGTTTTCCTGTTTTCAAATAAAAAAGGAAATTGGTTGTGTGTGACATATTTAGCATTTTACATCATTAGCATGTTAACATAGTTGAAACGGCTTAGTTCTCTGGATTTAAATGTTCTTTCGAGCATTTAGAATAATGTAAATACACAATACACACTGTTCTTGTGGCTTTTTTTGGTATTTTAATGAAAAATCGTACACATTGTGCCTTTAAAACGTCTTGACACTTTCCATCGTCTCCATTTGTGCTCCTGGCTTGTTTATAATATATCTGTTTTATTGATGTAGAAACACTACCATTCGAAAGTGACGTATGATTAAAAACAAATTGAGACATTGAGTAAGAAAGCATTAAGTTGATCAAAAAAGACATTTATGGGGAAATAAAAGTATTTTGTTATTCATCAAAGAATCATATTAAGCAGCACCATTGGTTTAATAATAATAATACAGTTATCTTGAGCAGTAAATCAGCTTATTAAGAAGATCATTAGAGATTAGAGTAATGATGCAGAAAATTGAACTTTGTATTGCAGGATTAAACTATATATATATTAGGGTTGCACGGTTTACCAGTACTATGGTAGTATCGCGATACTATGGCTCCAAAATACTGGCGGTGCCATTGTAGTTTGTAAACGGTAGTATCGTCATTAATGATTTATCTACAATAGATAATGTTGCATGTGGAAAAGTCACTAAAATGCTCACACCTTAAAAAAAATAATGCTATCGCGACAACCCTAATATATATATAACAGCTATATCGTACTGCTACGAGTGTGATATTTTGTTTATACAACAGTTCAACGGCATAATCGTATATATAAATAAGAAAATCAAAAACGGAGATTTGTATGAGGAACTACTTTCTTCCACCATTCCTTCACATCTGCAGCTGACGTCGGAATAGCAGAAACTGTTGCTATTTAACCAACGTCACTTTAGAGCTAATATATGAATGATTCTCTAGCGTAATGTCTAAAGTGATGACAAAACAGGTGATTTTGCTCACATTTTAAGATTATAAGGCTAAACGGCATGAAATGCCATCAGTCTACAGAGATTTCCCAGTATTTCTTTGTTGCAATGGAGAGATCACAATAATTAACCCCGAAAAAGCCATAGCAAAGTAAACACTACCAGATTATTATGGTATAAATGCAGCACTACAACATACAAAAGTGAGAGATCGACTTAGAAAGTCACTTACCTGTTTTAAATTTGATCAGCTGTAGTTTGAGTTACGCTGAGTTTTTCCCCCTCTAAGGACCTATTATGTGGTCTCTGTCGCCATCTTATGGCGGAACGTCAACCGTGTTTGCTCTGCTCAGTATGACAAGCTGATGGATGCCAATGCGCTGTATCTCCGAAATTAGAAATATATAAAATAGGCACCATCCTTATAAATAAACTGCATAGTTACAATCTAAACAACTACATTCTCGCCTGAAAAAGCCTCAATGTACATTATGTTGTCCAACAGCTGCAATATTTGTCAAACTGTAGGGAGGTTATTGATCTGCTGTCACTCTATGTGGGCGGAGTAATACAGAAGGGGTGAGGAGGCTGGATGAGTGCTGTTTTTGCAGAATATCACACGGCTATCAGCCAATCAGATTTGAAAATCAGACAGAACTGTTGTGTGTAAATGAGAAACAGTTCTTTCATTTGAAATAATATTTAGATTTTTATTTAACCAAAATTTTGATCAAATAAATGCAGCCTTGTTAAGCATAAAAGCTTTCAAAAAATCTTTAGATCACAAGCTTTTGAATAGTAGTGTAAATAAGTATACAGTGTTATTGTTATAATTGAAGTTAATGTATCTTTTTTGCTCATTAGCATTACTAGTAATTTACATGATACATACTTATAATATAATTATAAATATGTATATAATATAATATACCATAATATTCACTGTAAGGTCTTAAAGAATATTATCAATGTGTCCGTGAGTGTTTTGTTGTCTCATAGTCAGTTAGGTGTGTGTATGTGTGTGTGTTTATGGATTGTATGTGTTTGCAGGTTTATTGAACCAAAAAGTGTACAAGTATGTGTGTTTGTCACTATATATGTGTGTTTATTGAGTCAATATTTGTGAGTGAGTGAGTGCGTGTGTGCGTATGAATGTGGGTGTGTGTGTTTAATTAGGGTTTATTCTTTGCTACAGTCTGCCCAGTCTCTCTATTATAATAAAGAAATCATGAAGAGGACTCTTGGTCGGCCTACGTATGCGTTCGAGGCCAGGCAATATGTCGTAAGTGTGTGAGAGGAGCCAAGCGTGTGTGTGGGTTCACTTAGAGATATATATTCATTCATAAGTGAACTAATTATGTAAAAAAAAGTTTTATAACTATATTTTATTCATTCTTATCTATATTTACTTATATATTATACATACACAGAGCTCTTTGGAATTCAGATTATTTTCTGGGATTACAATTCATTGTTTGTGTTTGAGTGAAAAATGTTTTTTGTTTAGTCTATAGCCTACTGATGATATTTATTATGTTTAAAATAAAAATGTTGTAATATTTTAATGTATTTGCATAAACACTGCCAGATTTTCTGATGTTATTTATGTTTATATGAATATAAAAACAAATATAAATTTGTTAGAATAATAAATGTTAGAATTTTTTGGCACATTTTTTTTATTTGCATAAAATAATGTGCCAAATTGTGTGATATTATTTGTATTTATATTAATATTTATTTTATATATATATATTTATTTACATCTAAAAATATTACTAAATATAAATAAAAAATAAATATTGATATAAATACAAATAATATCACACTATTTGGCATGTTTTTTGCGTAAAATAATGTGCCAAATTATGTGATATTATTTCTATTTATTTTAATATTTATATTTATTTATATTTATTTACATTTTTAGACAACACAATGGCGACTTTTGAACTTTTAATTTTTTTGTAGAACGGCATGAAAACATTTATTATTATCATTTATTATTATATTATAATTTATTACATTTATTATTAACATTTGTTATCATTAGTTTTCATTTTCCCAAAATAAAATAAAATACAAATAATATTACACAATTTGGCATGTTTTTTATTTGCATAAAGTAACACGACAAATTATGTGATATTATGTGTATTTATATTAATATACATTTTTTTATTTATATTTATGCACATCTAAAAATGTAAGTAAATAAAATAAAAAAATATGAATATAAATATGAATAATATAACACAGTTTGGCATGTTTTATTTTAATTTGCCTAAAATAACGTGTGATATTATATAATGTGATATTGTTTGTATTTATATTTATATTCATATTTATTTTTGTATTTGTATTTAATTACATTTTAATTACAGAACGACATGAAAACATTGATTATTATATTATCATTTATTTAATTTATTATTATCATTATTAACATTTACTATCCTTAGTGGTGATTTTCCCAAAATTAAAAATTAAAAAAATGAATAAAAGTGATAATATGATACAATAAATATTGATACATAATATTGATAAATATGATATCAATATGTCATATTCAAATATGTCAAATTTGAAAGAAATGTGGTCACACATTTATTGATTGAAACAAAAATTAACGACAAATAAATCCTGCATATTTCTGAATTCTCAATAGGGATTAAGTTAGTTTTTAGTTTTTTTTTTATTTATTATTACTATGTATTAATATTTTTATTATTTATTTATTATAGTTATTACTATTATCTTTATTTTCCAAAATAGATGTCATAAATACAAAAAATTCATGTCAAAAATTTCATATATTTTTTCTCTTAATATACATTAACACTATATATATATATATATATATATATATATATATATATATATATATATATATATATATATATATATATATATATATATATGCTCATATATTATTATAGAAGTTTTACAATTAAAGTAATGATTTGATCATTTTTTATTATTTATTTATTATAGTTAATATTATTATTATCTTTATTTTCCTAAATAAATGTCTATTTAGATGTGTGTATGTGGGTTTGAATGAATGATAGTTGAAATTAGAGTATATACATTGATTTGACAGACTTAACCTCATTTCAGTGTTTTTTATTTTGGATGTTTAATGTGAAAGATCATTCAGTAGCATTACAAACCCATTTAAACAAATCTTCATCACTTGAATGAGGCTAATGTCTGGATTTCAATATTAAAATCCATCTTTAAGTAAAGAAGATCGCATCATCATCAACAGACCTTCTCATTGGCTCTTCTGGCTTTTGACCCTGCCTCCCATGTGCAACCTGGCTCCGCCCCTGTGCTCTGGCAGCCAATCAGCTTGTGTGGGAGGGGTTAATTCTCAAAGTGTCACACGTACTTTTCAATTTATCTGGTACTTGCAACACTTTCATCACATGTAGATACATTCAGAATTGACCCCTTTGGTGTCGTTTTTTTGCTGCTGTGATATATTTGCTTATACATCACGTTCACACAAACACACGTTTGTATTTGCTATCTATGATTGTTACAAACAAAGCGCTAAATTTGACATCTTGTTGACACATTCATGAGTTTCAGAAGTGTTTACACATGTTGAACTGTACGTCCTGTCAGTGCGTTTATGCATTTGTTGAAACACATTTGTCAAGATCATAATTAGACAGTTTGAGCACCCTAAAACTTGAAGAAGTCCCTAAAAGACATTAAGGAAAATTTGTCTTTTTTTTCCAGAATCACAAATCAAAGTGACTTTATAATGAGAGTAAAAAAAAAAAGTTACTTTCTTTGTAATTTATTTGCAGAATCAGCATGCTTTGTTCACAAAACTAGTAAAATAATGAAATATTAATGTAACAAAATATAGCAAAAAATTTATTTTTTCATGTATTTTGCATATGAATAAATAAATTAAAACATGAAAAAAGAGACAAAAGCATTTTTTTTTTTATTATATTTCAGGGTATTTTTATTTATTTGTTTTTAATGTATTTTGCATATGTGTAAATAAATTAAAACATGAAAAAAGAGACAAAAGCATTTATTTTTTTATTATATTTTAGGGTATTTTTATTTATTTGTTTTTAATGTATTTTGCATATGAGTAAATAAATTAAAACATGAAAAAGAGACAAAAGCATTTATTTTTTGTTATATTTCAGGGTATTTTTATTTATTTGTTTTTAATGTATTTTGCATATGAGTAAATAAATTAAAACATGAAAAATGGGACACACTCATTTAACTTTTTATTATATTCAGGTTATTTTGATTATTTTGATTTTAATGTATTGCATATGAATAAGTAAATTAAAACATGAAAAAAGAGACAATAGCTTTTAATTTTTTATTATATTTCAGGTTTCTTATTTGTTTGATGTTAATGTATTTTGCATTTGAATAAATAAATAAAAACATGAAAAAGGAGACAAAAGCATTTAATTTTTTATTATATTTCAGGTTTTTTTTAATTATTTAGATTTTAATGTATTTTGCATTTGAATAAATAAATAAAACATGAAAAAGGAGACAAAAGCATTTAATTTTTAATTATATTTCTGGTTATTTTTATTATTTTGTTTCTAATGTAATGTTTTTAATTAATTCTTTAAATATGTCTGTATTTTCAACACTTTTTATTTGAATACCATTTTTTAAATTTCATATTTTTACTTTTTCTCTTAATTTAATTAACATTATATTGGAATATATTTTCTCATTTATGATATTTATTTATTACAATTAAAGTAATCATTTGACAATCACAGCCTCTTTTTCAATCACCTTTTCTTAGTGACTTGTTTTGATCCCAGCTCAGATTTAACTATACCCAGAATCCTCTCTGCTGTAGTGGCCTCCTCAAAAACTAGCCTATCTAGAACATTTCCATTATTTTTGTTTCTCTTTCTCTCCCCTCTGTCTTATCTCTCATACTCCATCATGTTGGCTGACTATTGCTTTAGACGGATGAAGTCATCCTCATGTGACCCTGTAACACTCGGTTCATTGGTATCTGCTGAAGTTCACTGCATCGGAAACAAGAGCCATTCGATTAATGATGGATGATCAAAATATGTCAGATTTATTCTCTTTGGGTTTACAGTTTAACACAAGTGCATCCCATAATGACAGTAAAATTGGTTTTGTTGGACGTTAGTGCATCATTAGGGCAACTATATTAATAAAAATAGCAATATTGCAAAATTTTAAGTCAGCATGAAATCCAAATTTACAATGTTTATTTTGCTGGCTCACATTGTTATTCTAAAGCTGAATAATTAATCTGTGCAAGTTAATCCACTGAAAAAATGAGTTTGCTTTGGTAATCTTCAATCAAAGTCGGACCGTCTGCTTCTGCGTTTAAAGTGGCACTCCTTCTGTTGACGTCAACTTAAGGGTTTCCATAGCAACTGTATATTAATACTCTCTCTTACCCTTAGTTTGCTATGAGGGAATGATGTGCAAAAGAAAGCTCCGCCCACTACTCAATATTCAGTTTCAGTTGGAAGTAGATCAACATAGTCTCAAGTCTCACCAAGTTCAGATGTAAATATCACACAGATTTTAAATGATTAAGTTATTTTAAATGGACAGATTACCCAAGATGAAAAACAAAGGAATATTTCTATAGTCATTTCAAACCTGTATGCATTTTTTTTCAAAGAATGTTGATAATCAAACAGATTTGAGTCTTATTGTCTTCAACAGTGTTTTGAGCAAACTATGGAACTCTATTGAGACCCTAAACTTTTCTGCGCGCTATTGACTCCCATTGTATTTTTTTGGTCCATACTATACTATTGGAAGCAATAGATGCCAAAACTATAGAAGTCAAATGGACCTGAAAATTACAGAAGTCAAAAGACCCAAAACCTAATGCTTTAAATTGAAGATTGTTGGTAACCACACATCTCCAGAGCCCATTGACCTCTATAGTAATTTTTGTCTGTACTACTGAAGACTGTGTAATATAAAACTATGGTGGTCAATGGGACGCAACCTGTAAGCATTTCTTTGAAGAATGTTGATAATCAAACAGATTTGAGTCTTATTGTCTTCAACAGTATTTTGGGCAAACTATGAAACTCTATTGAGACCCAAAACTTCCCTGCACCCTATTGACTTCCACTGCAATTTTTTGGTCCATGCTATTCTATGGGAAGCAATAGATGCCAAAACTATGAAAGTAAAAATGACCTGAAATTACAGAAGACAATGGTACCCAAAACCTGAATGCTTTTAATTAAAGATTGTTGGTAACCACACATTTCCAGGGCCCATTGACTTCCATAGTAATATTTGTCCATACAACTGAAGATTGTGGGATCCAAAACTATGGTAGTCAATGGGACACCAACCTATATGCCGTTTTTTGAAGAATATTGATAATCAAACAGATTTAGGTCTTATTTTCTTCAGCAGTATTTTGAGCAAAATATAGAATTCTATTGAGACCTAAAACTTTTCTGCACCCTTTTGACTTCCATTGTAATTTTTTGGTCCATACTATTCTATGGGAAGCAATAGATGCCAAAACTATGGAAGTCAAAGGGACCTGAAATTACATACGTCGATGGTACCCAAAACCTGAATGCTTTTAATTGGAGATTGTTGGTAACCAAACATTTCCAGGACCCACTGACTTCCATTGTAATGTTTGTCCATACTACTGAAGTTTGTGGGATCTAAAACTATGGTAGTCAATGGGACGCAACCTAAAATATGGAACTCTGTTGAGACCCTAAACATTTCTGCACCCTATTGACTTCCACTTTAATTTTTTGGTCCATGCTATTCTATGGGAAGCAATAGATGCCAAAACTATGGATGTCAAATGCACCTGAAATTACAGAAGATAATGGTATCCAAAACCTGAATGCTTTTAATTGAAGATGGTTGGTAACTACACATTTCCAGGGCCCACTGACTTTATAGTACTTTGTGTCCATACTACTGAAGTCAGTGTGACAGTACACTGCAGTAGTCAATGGGACCCAAACCTGGTTGCATTTTTTTGATGAATGTTGGTGACCAAATAATTTTGTGCCAAGTTGACTTCTATAGCATTATTGTCCATTTCATTAAAGTCAATGTGATCCAAAATGTTTACGTTTAAGGCCTGTTCACAAGGGCATTTTTCGGTGATGTTTAACCCCTCGTCACAAAAAAAATAAATAAATAAAAAAAAATAAAAAAAGCGCCAATGTAAAGCAGATCGCACACTGGATGCGCCGCTCAGTGCCGCGACATGGGGCACACATGACAGTTGGAAATATCACACACCAGACGCGAACATTCGCACGTTATTTAAAATGAAACTATTCAAATGGCGTTCTGTGGTGCGGCAGAAATATGGACAGTGTCCTGGGTCGTAGCTGAGTGCCGCGGACAGCTGCCGACTTGCGGCGCCGTTGTATGTACCCTGATAGAAATCTATGTTTAGAGTTCTAAAATGCATGGTGCTGCGTGGCACAATGCGGCACGTCGCAGAGCGGTGCATCTGGTGTGCGACCCCCTTAAGAGTGCACATCAATATGCAAAACACCAGGTTTAAAAGTGTGATTAAAAAAATATCTGGAATTAAAATGAATGAAAATAATTAGTAAATACATGCAACTGTTTGATCAATCATAAGTACAATGTAAAAACATCTAAACATCTATGGTGGCACCATTTTTTTAGTGATTGAAGACAATGGAACCAAGAATCTATCAATGTAAAGTCAATGTATCAATTTCTTTGAATAATGTTGGTAACTAAATGATCCCATTGACTTAAATAGTATGAGCAAACAATAGAATGATAGTCAATATGACCCAAAAACACATAGCTTTCAATTATTTTAGTTTTTTTAGTGGACTTTAACAGATCTTTTCTGGTGGACTTCTATAAACAAATCTAATTTAAAGTTTAGAGCATTCTGGAATCTGTTGGAAAGTCCTCCAGAAATGTGTATTGAAGGCCCGTACTTCCGCTAATGTGCCAATTTTCCCATTCAAGTGCCAATATGAGGCTTTCAGCTAAATTCCCCGCGGCTCCGCCAGCAGATATTAGTCTTATGACTGAGCACAAACACTGACAGCCAGCCAAAACTGATGATGCGGTGAGCTTCAGCTGTGACATCATCATAACCCATGAACACTGCATGTGTGTGTGTGTGTGTGTGTGCGCTGTAAGAAAATATCTGTAAATTAGCAGTTTTCTGTATTTAGTGATTCATGTTCTTTTATTTATGATTTATTTATGCTTTTGAATTGTATTATGGGACCTTGATCTTTCTTCCAACAACAAAAAAGGGACTTTTATTGACGTTTTTAATAGTTTAAAGATATCATTTGTCTGGGTTGCTGTTGTATATTACACTACAAAAACCTTGTAATAAACAACCAGTACATTTTTTCTTATTTTTACAGATGATTTCTCTACATATTATTTCTTCTACATGATATTAATGTCAATAAGTCACTTTGTTAAACTGTAGAATTGAATTTTCAACATCGAAAGTCGCCAGAGCAGAGATTAAGCTCCCATAATGCAATTCTCAACGGTAAATGAATCACAAAACATGGAAACTGTTAATGAACAGATATTTTTGACAGTGTGAGGTGTACAGCTGTCTGATGTTTGCTCCTTTCTGATGTTTTCTCTCTTCTCTGGGTTGTTTCCCTCGATCGCTCTGTCTTTTCGTCCATGAGAAGCTCTCTCTGAAGCTGGTAAGCATGAACTCATTAGCATGTCCGTAGCGGCATGACCGTAGCATGTTCGTCGCCGCAATAACACACATGGTCCTTTAACATCACGTTGTTCCTTTGTGTTCAACCCTTATGGATATTTTTTATTTAACGTAACTTTTTGTGTCGTTGTATAATTTGACCTTTTAAGTTGGAAACCATGTTTGTTGTCTGATTTCTCTTTTTGTTGATGTGTGTTTTGTTTTGTTTTGTCTCGTTGCCGTGGTGACTGTCCCTCTGTGTAGCTCTCACTCAATGCCCACGTGCGGAACCTTATTGAGGTGATCTGAAACCCGTTTTTGTCCTTGTGTTTGTTTATCTGTCTTTGATTTTGGTCTTTTTTTTGTTTGTATTTCCAACAAAGTGATTCATTTTAATCCCTAACCGAATGTGTGGTATATAATATGCTGAAATGTGATTATTTTTAATGTGTTTACCAGTGTAATGTACATTTAAAGATATAGTTCACATGAAAAATTCAGCTAAGGGTGCGCAATATTTATTTTACTGTTAAAAATACGGTAGGAATGTCAAGTAAATTTCAACATTTTACAGGTAATTACCGTATTCATCAAACAAAGTGATTCATTTTAATCTGTAACCGAATGCGTGGTATATAATATGCTGAAATGTGATTGTTTTAATGTGTTTTTTTATCAGTTAAGATGGTGTAGTGCACATTTAAAGAGATAGTTCACATGTAAAATTATTCTATACTTTTTGTTTGGGCTCTCTTTACCTTCAGCGAAGGGTGTGCGATATTTATTTTACTCTTCAAAATACGATACGAACGTCACGTTACGGTAAAAAAAACGGCAGCTGTGGTTGCCGGAATTTAATTGTTTAAAATAAGATAGGAATATCAAATACATTTCTAAATTTAAGGGTAATTACTGTAATCATCAAACAAAGTGATTCATTTTAATCCTTAACCAGATGTGTGGTATATAATATGCTGAACTGTAATTATTTTTATTGTGTTTTATTATCAGTTAAGATGGTGTAGTGCACATTTAAAGGGAGAGTTCACTTGAAAAATTATTAAATAGTTTATGTTTGGGCACTCTTTACCTTTAGTTAAGAGTGTGCGATATTTATCATTAATGATAATATTGTACAAATGACTCTGTTATGACTATATTGTCTAATTCACTAATATAGTGATACTAATATAGAACTATAGCCACTAACATAATAAAAATCATACAATTTTATCATCAAATTTACGGTAAAAAAAACGGCAGCTGTGGTTGCCGGAATTTAATTGTTAAAAATAAGAAAGGAATATCAAATACATTTCTAAATTTAAGGGTAATTAAGGTATTCATCAAAAAAGTTATTCATTTTATTCCTTAACCAGATGTGTGGTATATAATATGCTGAACTGTAATTATTTTTGATGTGTTTTATTATCAGTTACGATGATGTAGTGTACATTTAAAGGGAGAGTTCACATGAAAAATGCATATATAGTTTTTGTTTACACTCTTGTCACCTTCAGCGAAGGGTGTGCAATATTTATCATTAATGATATTATCCTAAAAATGACTCTATTATGACTATAATATCTAATTCACTAATATAGTGATACTAATATAGAACTAATATAGTCACTAATATAATAAAATCATACAATTTTATCGTAAAATTTATGGTAGAAAAAAGACAGCTGTGGTTGCCAGAATTTAATTGTTAAAAATACGATAGGAATATCAAATAAATTTCTAAATTTAAGGGTAATTACCATAGTCATCAAACAAAGTGATTCATTTAAATTTTTAACTGGATGTGTGGTATATAATATGCTGAAATGTGATTCTTTTTAATGTGCTTTTTATCAAGTAAGATGGTGTACCGTAGTGTACATTTAAAGGGAGAGTTCACATGAAAAATGCATATATAGTTTATGTTTGGCCACTTTTCACCTTCAGCTATTGGTGTGCAATATTTATCATTAATAATAATATTGTAAAAAGGACTCTGTTATGACTATAATGTCTAATTCACTAATATAGTGATACTAATATAGTACTATAGTCACTAACATAATAAAAATCATACAATTTTATCATCAAATTTACGGTAAAAAAAAACAACAGCTGTGGTTGCTGCAATTTAATCGTTAAAAATACAAGAGGAATATCAAATAAATTTTTTAATTTAACAGTTAATTGCCGTATTTTGTATTTTGTACTGTGTCATTCATACAACTAATAAACATCATCATGGTAACAAACCATGGGAATTCTGAGAAAGTGAATTAACGGTTATCACCGTATATGTTAAAGAAACTTATACCAATAAACAGGTTACGGATTTTTACCCTAGCATTTTTACAGTTATTTATCGTTGAAATCACAGACATTTTGACCGTGTATAATAGTTAGGTCTTAGTATGCTACAAATAAGAGTGCTATTTTCCTGATTATCAGTGCATGAGCTTTATCGCTATTGTGATTTAGATGCAACAATTCCTCAAACTCACTTTTTGACACAATATTGTTTTTTGTTTTGCCGGTGAAAATAAACAAAATATTAGCCCATTTTCATTTAATTTCTGTCTGAATCTATATTCAAACAAATCATTTGAGTCAATGAATCAGTGATCCACTCATAAAAGACAGAGGCTGCGTCTGAAATCGCATACTTCCATGCTATATAGTACGGTAAAAACAGTATGCGAGCTGAGTAGTATGTCCGCACTCAAAGAATTTGAAAAACAGTATGCAAGAAGTACCCGGATGACTTACTACTGACGAGATTCTGAAGTGCGCATCTGATGCACGGTACGCTATCCCATGATGCACCGTGAGAGAATTCATAAATGGGTGTGAAGCGTTACTGATGCGGTAGGTCATGGGATCAGGACAAAATGGCGGATGTAGTACATCTGAGTTCCATTCATATTATTCACATTCATACTGTATAGAACATACTTTTCTAACGGTCAAGTAGTCATTTAAGTTGAAATGCAGTACCTACTGAGTAGTAGGGGACTTCGGACGCAGCCAGACTCTTTGTTTTTAATTGAATCTGCAATTTTAATGAATCATTTGAATGAATAATTCACTTATAATGAAAAGAACTTGTCGCCACCTACTGGTGGTTTTGGAGTCTTACTTATTTAGTCCTAAACCAGCCAAAGTACCATCGCAAAACGCACTCATCTATTGGTATCAAACAAATCCTCAAAATATGTTTGGTAAGTATCGCACACCCCTATGCTAAACGGAGATGTTAAAAAGAATCACTTTCATTATATGGAAAAGAGCAGCGTAAACTTATTGCGAAATCTCTTTTTTGTGTTTCATTGAATACATTTTGATCACAAGATGACGTGTGAATTATTTCTTTAAAAAATTGTGATTAGAATAGATCAAGCAATCACGATGCCTCTTACAGTTTCACTCTTAGTTTTTACAAGTGATTATTGAATTACCCGATGGTGTAGTATATTTTTACAGTTGACTTTTATACATGTATGCAATGTTTGGTTTCCGTTTACTGTAAATCTTCATCTGTGAATAGATATTTTGATCCATGTTAGTTCTTTCAGAGTTAATTTCTAACATTTATTTTTTATAATTAGATCTTTCTAATCTTATAATAATCGAAACATTTTATTTTAACAATTTGTCTTTGTTTTTGAAGAGGGTGAGTACAAAGTTAAGTGTACATGTATGTTGTGCTTGTGTACATTTATTTTTGTTTTTAATCTTTTTATTCTTAAGTTTGCCTGTAATGAGTTTTGCCTGTCATGACCAATGACTTTCATGTAACTGTATTTTCTGGAGTAATAATGCAACGCATGCTCAGAACTTTCTGGTTGTTTGTTGTTGCATGACAGTATGATGGTGTGGAAGAAGTGGTAAGGTCGCTGTGCCTGCCTTGTGACCTCTGACCTTTTAGTGAGAAGTTTGAATTGACCCGTGGACGGCTTTTAAAGAAAACATACAGCCGTCATACAACCTATTCAGTCCATGCTGAAATAAAAAAAAATAATGCTGCTAGTACATAAAGTCCAATTTGATATAAAGATAAATAAGATTTTCAGGATGTCTGTCAAAACCTGTCAAACCTGACATGAATATTGAACTATGGGGTGACACAGTAGCTCAGTGGTTAGCACTGTTGCCTCACAGAAAGAAGGTCGCTGGTTCGAGTCGCGGCTGGGTCAGTTGGCATTTCTGTGTGGAGTTTGCATGTTCTCCCCGGGTTGGTGTGGGTTTACTCCGGGTGCTCCGGTTTCCCCCACAGTCCAAAGACATGTGGTACAGGTGAATTGAATAAACTAACTTTGCCATAGTGCATGAGTGTGTATGGGTGTTTCCCAGTACTGGGTTGCAGCTGAAAGGGCATCCGCTGTGTAGAACATATGCTGGATAAGTTGACGGTTCATTCCGCTGTGGTGACCCCTGATGAATAAAGGGACTAAGCCGAAGGAAAATGAATGAATGAATGATTATTGAACTATTTCAATATAAATTCAACTATTTATGAATATTTATGCAAACTCATCGTCCAAAACTGAGAAAAAATATGAAATTTGGTGCAGATGCTGATATTTATATTGCTGAAAGGCAAGATGAAATTCTAATAGCTTGATAAATCAATGATGTATGCAACAGAATAACAGACATCTTGCATAAAATTCATCAAAATATAATTTTTTCTAATTTTTTTTTTATTTATTATAATAGTTTTTTTAATTCCTTAAAACAACATTGACAGCACAGTGGCGCAGTGGGTAGCACAATCGCCTCACAGCAAGAAGGTCGCTGGTTTGATCCCTGGCTGGGTCAGTTGTCCGTAGTGTATGTTTGTGAATGAGAGTGTATGGATGTTTCCCATTGATGGGTTGCAGCTGGAAGGGCATCCGCTTCATAAAACAAATGCTGGATAAGTTGGCGGTTCATTCCGCTGTGGTGATCCCAGATTAATAAAAAGGGACTAAACCAAAAAGAAAATGAATGAAAAACAACATTATAGTTGTTTTTAGTGGGGGAAATATAATTTAGTGAAATACAATGATTAAGTGATGGAGTAAACATGACTTCCCTATAAATGAAGGTTAATGATAATCAAATAAATGTAAAAGTAAAAAAGTTACTTCAGTCAGGTAAGTGTTCATTTTTAAATATTACAAACAAAGTTAAAGTTACTGTTTATTTCATCAAATTAATTTAAAAAAGACACAATCCTACTATTTTTCTAAAAGTCTTTTACTTGTTAAAAAATATTAACTATCTATCCGAGCATCTGGGTGATTCAGGAATGTTTTGATCATTTAGAGCAGTGTTTCTCAACCACGTTCCTGGAGGACCACCAGCACTGCATTTTTTGGATGTCTCCTTTGTCTGTCACACCCATTACAGGTCTTTCAGTCTCTGTTATTAAGCCGATGATCGGGATCAGGTATGTTTGGTTGAGGAGACACGGAAACTGTGCAGAGCTGGTTGTCCTCCAGGAACGTGGTTGAGAAACGCTGATTTAGAGGCCCTGAAATGCACATGAAATATGATACATTGTGCTTTATTGGGTAGAAATAATTGCAACAGTTTTAAAGGGGACCTCTTATGCAAAAATCACTTTTATAAGGAGTTTAAACACAGTTATGTGTGAATATAACTAGCTTCTAATAGTAAAAATGTATTAATTTTTTATTTTATATCACAGTTGATAAAAACAGTGCAGAAACACTTTGATTGACATTCTCCCTTTATGCGTGTCATCAGAGGGAGAAAGCCCCGCCCACTCGTGACGATCTCTCCCTCATTAGCATAGGACCTTAGTCTCGTTTTTGAATCTGCCGCTATGCTGACACACAGGTCTTTGTAGCTCCACCCTCTTTTGAAAGAGCACAATCCCATTTGAATTTAAAGCGACAATCACCAAAATGCCACAATTAGGCTCAAAGCCTAAAAGAGTCAGTTTCAAAGAGTTCTAAAACATTAATTGTGAGGTATTTTGAGCTCAATCTTGACATGCACACCCTAGGGACATCAGAGACTTATTTTACATCTTGTAATAAAGAGGTATAATAGGTCCCCTTTAACATCCTCAAAATTATGGCTCTTTAGCACCATCATGTGGATAAGATTATAGTTTCTGTGAGAAAGAACTAATGTGGAAAACCAGTGGCTCGAGTGTTTGGAAGATCAATACATTAATGTAGACAGAAACAAGATATTACTGAGAGAGACAGAGAAAAACCAATAGGGCACATGAGGACAGATGCAACGCAAATCCATAATTTAAACCAGAATCAGATCTTAAAGAATATAAAACAAAACAAAACTGTATGTCCTGAGAACTATTTGTTGTTGGCATTGGACTGAATAGGTTCATTTAATCATTGATCTTAGATGTAATCAGCTCATCTGGTTTGCCTTTGATAAATAGTTGTTTTGAAAGCTGATTGGCTGGTTTCCAAAGTCAGTTAGCCAACCAGATGACAGGAAGAGAGTCATTTTTAATAGTCAGTTGATGTGATTGGATGTGTCCTGCTTTGACCCACCCTATTTATGCACATGCATATATATTATTGTTGTATTTTCTGGTGTGTGTGTGTGTGTGTTTTTAAGGTTGAGATACTCAGTGTTTGTGTCTTGATGTGTGTGTGTCGTCTCAGGGTTCCAATCCTGAGGACTTCAGTCATCTTCCTCCAGAGCAGAGACGGAAGAAGCTGCAGGCCAAGATTGACGACATCAATAAAGACATACAGAAAGAGATGGACCAGAGGTACACACACACTTATCAGTACCAGTCCAAACAGCACAACAGATACAGTGCCTTCCTTTCTTTCTTTATTCATTTTTAATGATAGTAAAAGGAAAGAAGCTGAAATAAATAAGTAAAAGAAAAAAAGAGCAATGGGCTATAAAGTGATGCAAAAATCCAAAGTTTTATCCATCCATCTCTTTTTATTTATTTCCATCCATCATCCACCTATTTGTTCTTTTCTTTGTTTTTTCCATCCATCCATCCATCCATCCATCCATCCATCCATCCATCCATTTCTTTATTTGTTTTCCATTCATCCATCCATCCATCCATCCATTCATCTCTTTCTTTCTTTATTTTTGTTTCTATTCATCCATTCACCTCTTTGTTCCTTTCTTTGTTTCTTTCCATCCATCCATTCATTCATCCATCCATCTATTTGTTCTTTTCTTTGTCTCTTTCCATCCATCAATCTTTCCATCTATCAATGCATATCTTTCATTCCATCCTTCCTTTTATTCATTCATTCATTCATTCATTCATTCATTCATTCATTCATCCATCCATCCATCCATCCATCCATCAATCATCTATTTCTTTATTTTTTCCATCCATTTCTCTTTCTTTCTTTCTTTCTTTCTTTCTTTCTTTCTTTCTTTCTTTCTTTCTTTCTTTCTTTCTTTCTTTCTTTCTTTCTTTCATTCATTCTTTCTTTCTTTCTTTCTTTCATCCATCCATCTCCCTACATCCACTAGTTTATCCATCCATCAATACATTTCTTTCCTTCCATCCATTTCCTTCCATCCCTCCATCCATCCTTATTTCCATCGATCAAACCATCTATTTCTTTATTTCTTTCCATCCATCCATCCATTCACTTTTTTGTTTCTTTGTTTTTCTTTGTTTCTATCCATCCACCTATCCATCCATCCATCCATCCATCCATCCACCTGTCCACCCACCCATCTACCCATCCATCCGTCCATCCATCCATTAATTTATTCATCAATTTTCCTTCCTTCCATCTCTTTCATTTTTCATCCATCCATCCATTTTTAACTTTTTCTTTCTTTTTTCTTTAATCATGTCCTTCTTTTTTCCATCCATCCATTTATCTACAGTATGACCGTCTATTTGGGAATTTTCTTACAGCATTTTCCAACATCTCACAGGATTTTTAAAAAACTATTACTCTATTGTAAATACCTAGAATAACACGAGAACAGAATAAATGATAAAAACTTCCATCCATTTCTTTCCATTCATCCATCCATCCATCCATCCTTCTTTCCTTTCTTTCTTTCTTCCTTCCTTCCTTATTTCCACTGATCAAACCATCTATTTCTTTATTTTTTCCATCCAACTATTCACTTTTTTGTTTCTTTGTTTTTCTTTGTTTCTATCCCTCCACCCACCCATCCATCCATACATCCATACATACATACATACATAATTTGTTCATCTATTTTCGTTCCTTTCATCTTTTTGATTTTTCATCCATTCATCCATCAATTTTTTACTTTTTTCTTTCTTTTTTCTTTAATCATGTCCTTCTTTTTTCCATCCATCCATTTATCTATGACCATCTATTTGGGAATTTTCTTACAGCATTTCCAATATCTCACAGGATTTTTTAAAACTATCACTCTATTGTAAATACCTAGAAAAACATGAACAAACAGAATAAATCACAAAGACTTCCGTAAATCCCTTTTTTTATCATTCCAGCAGCACAACATTATTCAAAATAATTTGTAATGTCTGCTAAAGAAGCATAAGAAAGCCAACTCAAGAACTCTTAGAAACTAGTATTTGAATCATCTTCCGAATGATCATAAACCATTGGGGACTCCTTTAGGATATTTTCAAATATTTCAGTAAAATGTTTGATGTGCATTTCTTTCATTTCAGAGATGCTTTGACTAAAATGAAGGAGGTTTATATAAAGAACCCACAGATGGGGGATCCCAACAGTGTGGACCCTCGGTTAGCAGAGATCGCCAACAACATTGAGAAACTGCAGGTGGAGGCACAGAAATTTGAGGTGTGTGTCATTGAATATCTCTCTTTATATATAGCATATATATTGAGTAATCCAGTTCAGTGGAAATGAGTTGTGTTTGTTTGTGTGTGTTTTAGGGCTGGTTAGCGGAGGTCGAAGGAAGGATGCCGGTAAAGAGTGACACTTCACGGAGGACGAGCACCGTATACGAGACCCAAAACAGCACACCACCCACCAACAACAACTGCGCACAGGATAGAGAGAGGTACACACTCACACACACATAAACACACACACACACACACACACACACACACATCTGTGCTTATAAGCAATATCTTAACTCCGCCCATAATGACACTTCATTGTATTTAAAAATAATTAACTTTTGCTTAGGATCTAACTAAGCACCATTCTTGTTTATTACTGGTTTTATCAATCATTTCATGCATTTTTATCGTCTTGTTTTAATTATTTTGTAATTTCAATCAGTTATATCAATCAGTATAATATTAATGTTATGGTCACACTGGTTTCATTTATTAATGTTATTTTATGTAGTGACTGACATGAGATAATAATCAAAAATACTTGTACAGCATTTGATAATCATAATTCAATAATGAACAACTTTATTTCATTTAACTAAGGTTAATGCTCACACTCAGTTTCCAGATACTTGTGTTTTGATGACAGCTGCTATAGTTATTGTGTACGTGTGTGTGCGTGTGTGTGATGGAGCAGTCCGGATGGCAGTTACACAGAGGAACCGAGTTCTGAGGTCCAGACACCTAAAGAACCTAAAGTCCAGCCAGAAACAGCCGAGTCTGGAGATGAGTTTGATGACGCTGAGGAAGACATGCTTCCGACCATCGGCACCTGCAAAGCCCTTTACCCATTTGAAGGTATTTCATCAATAAATACATCAGCGAATATTCACAGCAATAATATGAGCTCAGGCTCAAACCCTAGTGAGCATACTCAAATCACCCCAAATGACCCACCAACTGCATAGCAACATACTCAAATCACCACAGCAAACGCATAGCAACACACTCAAATCACCCCAAATGACCCAGCAACTGCATTCATTCATTCATTTTCTTGTCGGCTTTGTCCCTTGCGGGGTCGCCACAGCGGAATGAACCGCCAACTTATCCAGCACGATTTTACGCAGCGGATGCCCTTCCAGCCGCAACCCATCTCTGGGAACTTCCACACACACATTCACACTCATACACTACGGACAATTTAGCTACCCAATTCACCTGTACTGCATGTCTTTGGACTGTGGGGGAAACCGGAGCACCCGGAGGAAACCCACGCAAACGCAGGGAGAACATGCAAACTCCACACAGAAACGCCAACTGACCCAGCCCAGCCGAGGTTCGAACCTGCGACCCAGCGACGTTCTTGCTGTGAGGCAACAGCACTACCTACTGCGCCACTGCGTTGCCCTCGCAACTGCATAGCAACATACTTAAATCACCACAGCAAATGCAGAGCAACATACTCAAATCACTCCAAATGACCCAGCAACTGCATAGCAACATACTCAAATCACCACAGCAAACGCATAGCAACACACTCAAATCACCCCAAATGACCCAGCAACTGCATAGCAACATACTTAAATCACCACAGCAAACGCATAGCAACATACTCAAATCACTCCAAATGACCCAGCAACTGCATAGCAACATACTCAAATCACCACAGCAAACGCATAGCAAGATACTCAAATCACCCCAATAGACCCAGCAACCGCATAGCAACATACTCAAATCACCACAGCAACTGCATAGCAACATACTCAAATCAACCTAACCACCACATAGCAACATATTCAAATCACCCTTACAACTGCATAGCAACATACTCAAATCAATCTAACAACCACATAGCAACATATTCAAATCACCCTTACAACTGCATAGCAACATACTCAAATCACCACAGCAAATAACCCAGCAACTCATAGCAACATACTCAAATCAACCTAACAACCACATAGCAACATATTCAAATCACCCTTACAACTGCATAGCAACATACTCAAAAGCACACTAAATAACCCAGCAACTGCATAGCAACATACTCAAATCAAACTAACAATCGCAAAGCAACATACTCAAATCCCCCCAGCAACCAACTAGCAACACACTATGGACTACTCAAGTCACCCTAACAACTGCATAGCAACACACTCAAATCACCACAGCAAACGCATAGCAACACATTATGGGCAAATCAAGTCACCCAGCTGCACAGCACCATACTTAAATCACCCCAAATAACCCAGCAACTGCATAGCAACATACTCATATCACCGCAGTAACCGCATAGCAACATACTCAAATCACCCTAACAACCACATAGCAACATAATATGGACTACTCTTTCGGATGAGACGTTAAACCGAGGTCCTGACTCTCTGTGGTCATTAAAGATCCCATGGCACTTCTCGTAAAGAGTAGGGGTGTAACCCCGGTGTCCTGGCCAAAGTCCCTCAATCGGCACTTACCCATCATTACCTCCTAATCATCCCCATCCACCGAATTGGCTCTATCACTGTCTCTTCACTCCACCAATAGCTGGTGTGTGGTGAGCGCACTGGCGCCGTTGTCCTGTGGCTGCCGTCGCATCATCCAAGTGGATGCTACACACTGGTGGTGGTGTGAAGAGACCCCCCTCGTGATTGTGAAGCGCTTTGGGTGTATGGCCATACACAATAAATGCGCTATATAAATACACATTACATTACATTACATTACATTACTCAAGTTACCCTAACAACCGCATAGCAACATACTCAAATCATCCCAGCAATCACATAGCAACATACTATGGACTTCTCAAGTCACCTTAACAACCACATAGTAACATACTCAAATCACCGTAACAATCACATAGCAAAATACACAAATCACCCCAGCAACCACATAGCAACACACTATGGACTACTCAAGTCACCCTAAGAACCGCATATCTGCATACTCAAATCACCCTAACATCCGCATAGCAACATACTCAAATCACCCTAGCAACCAGCTAGCAACACACTATGGACTACTCAAGTCACCCAACTGCATAGCAACCTACTCAAATCACGTCAAATCACCCTAACAACCGCATATCAACATACTTAAATACCTAGCAACTACCTAGCAACACACTTTGGACTACTTATGTCACCCAAACAACTGCATAGCAACATACTGAAATTACCCTAGCAACTGCATAGCAACATACTCAAATCACCACAGCAATCACCTAGCGAAATATTCATTTGACCCCAGCAGACCAATCAAATCACCCCAGCAACCGCATAGCAACGCACTGTAAATACAGCCATAAGAGACTTGTTCTTAAGATGACCAAGATGGCGGCGCGTACACAACGCGAGGCTCAGCGTCTCTCCAGTTTCTGCAGTTTTGCAGTGTTTTTCCTGCTCATTTCGGGTCTGTTCGTGCAGAACAGTAATGCCTTTACATCGTACACCCGACAGGAGATTTTGGATATTGGTTTGTGCATTTCGGACAGTTTTATCAGCAATCTACGACTCATTCCGGAGATAGCCAGAACACCCGAGGCCGAGCGCTCTGCCCAGCCGGGCGGAAGTGCTCGAAGGCGGCGGCGGGATCGTAAACAAAGACGGGGGAAGCGCGGCGGGCTAAGAGCTAAGCTAAAGCTAACACCGCACCGGCTGTCCTTACCCAGCATCTTCCTCGCCAATGTACGGTCCCTGGTGAACAAAATGGATGAGATTCGACTGCGCATCAACCACAGCAAAAGATTATGGAACTGTAATGTCATGATTTTCACAGAAACATGGCTAAACAGCGGAATACCAGACAACGCTGTATCTTTAACTGAGCATCACACATTCCGAGCAGACAGAACGGCGGATGACTCCGGTAAGACCCGAGGCGGAGGATTATGCATTTATATTAACAAAGCTTGGTGCACAAACTCTGTCATCGTTGGGAGACATTGCTCTGTTAACCTGGAATTTCTGATGGTCAAATGCAGACCCTTTTATCTGCCACGTGAGTTCACCTCAACTATCATTACTTCCGCTTATATTCCTCCCGATGCTGATGCCAAGTTGGCAATGAAAGAACTTCATGCAGCCATCAGCAAACAACAGACTGCTCACCCGGAGGCTGCTTTTATTGTTGCGGGGGATTTTAATCACTCAAACTTAAAGACAGTGCTCCCCAAATTCCATCAAAACATTTTCTGTCACACACGGGGAAACAAAACGTTGGACCATGTATACACAAACATGGCTGAAGCCTACGCTGTGACCCCCCTCCCCACCTGGGTCAATCAGATCATCTTTCTTTGTTCCTCAGCCCCAAATACTCACCCCTCATCAACCGTGTGAAGCCATCAGTGAGGACCATCAAAGTGTGGCCAGCGGGGGTAGACTCCACACTCCAGGACAGGTTTCAACACACAGACTGGAGTATGTTTGCTTCCCAGGCCACATGTGGCTCTCGCACAGACATTGACAGCTACACTTCCTCTGTTCTGGATTACATCAACACCACCATTGACAGTGTCACAACCCAGAAACAGATCACCACATACCCAAATCAAAAGCCATGGATGAACAAGGAGGTGCGCCTCCTGCTGAAGGCACGCAACACTGCCTTCAGATCAGGGGATGCACAGGCCTACAGCACTTCCAGGGCTAATTTGAAGAGGGGCATCAAAAAGGCCAAGCACTGTTACAAGCTAAAGCTAGAGGAGCACTTTTCCAACTCTGATCCTCGGCGCATGTGGCAGGGCATACAGGCCATCAGCAACTACAAACCCAGCCATTCCACACCCACAGCCACAAACGTCTCCTTCCTGAACGAGCTAAATGACTTTTATGCCCGCTTTGAAAGAGACAATAAAGAACCCTACACCAGGATCACTTCCTCAACCGACCACTCACCCATCACACTCACCTCCTCAGAAGTCCACACCGCACTGAGTCGGATCAATGTGCGTAAGGCTGCTGGACCAGACGGTATTCCTGGGCGCGTCCTCAAAGCATGCGCAGAACAGCTCGCTGGGGTATTCACAGACATTTTCAACCTGTCCCTTAACCTAGCAGCTGTGCCAACATGCTTTAAAACCACCTCTATTGTGCCAGTGCCGAAACACTCCAGCCCAACATGCCTGAATGACTACCGCCCTGTAGCACTCACACCCATCATCATGAAGTGCTTCGAGCGGTTGGTCCTGGCACATCTGAAAGACTCTCTGCCATCCACACTGGACCCACATCAGTTTGCCTACCGTGGCAACAGGAGCACAGAAGATGCAGTCTCCATAGCACTGCACTCTGTACTCACACACCTGGACAATAAAAACACTTATGCACGAATGCTGTTTGTTGACTTCAGCTCAGCATTCAACACTGTCATACCCTCTAAGTTAATGATCAAACTTCGAGACCTGGATATCGACACGTCTCTCTGCAACTGGGTTATGGACTTTCTGACTAACAGACCTCAGAATGTTAGATCAGACCACATCTGCTCCTCCACCGTCACACTCAACACTGGTGTACCACAGGGCTGTGTGCTGAGCCCCTTCCTCTACTCCCTTTTTACCATCGACTGTAGGCCTGTCAACAGTTCTAACACCATCATCAAATTTGCAGATGACACCACAGTGATTGGTCTAATCAGCAACGATGATGAGACTGCCTACAGGGAGGAGATACAGCATCTGGCCACTTGGTGCACCGACAATAATCTGCTCCTTAACACAGACAAGACCAAGGAGCTCATTGTGGACTTCAGGAAGGGACGAACAGGCTCACATGATCCCATCCACATCAATGGGATGGCCGTCGAGCCTGTCTCATCCTTCAAGTTCCTGGGGACCCACATCTCAAAGGACTTTTCCTGGACCACCAACACCTCCAGCCTGGTCAAGAAGGCTCACCAGCGCCTATTTTTCTTAAGGCAACTTAAGAAGAACCAGCTGTCATCAGCCGTCTTGGTGAACTTCTACCGCTGCACAATAGAAAGCATCCTGACGAACTGTGTCACAGTCTGGTATGGAAGCTGCTCTGTTGCGGAGCGTAAGGCACTGCAGCGGGTGGTGAAAACTGCCCAACGTATCACAGGGACCACACTGCCAACCATAGAGGACATCCAGAGGAAACACTTTCTGCGCAGAGCACGCAGTATTCTTAAAGATTCCTCTCACCCTGCTCACAGACTGTTTTCTCTCCTGCCTTCTGGCAGGCGCTTCAGGCTCCCCCGGACTAAAACCAGCAGACTAAGGAACAGCTTTTTTCCCAGAGCTGTCTCCCTCTTGAACTCTGCCCCACACTGACTTTTTGCCCCCCTGATACACCCCCACTCTCCTCATAACTCAGACTCCTCATAATCACTGCACTATTTAACATTTGCACATTTAAAAATTGCACATAATCATTGCACTGATTCATTTATTTGAACTGTACATACCCATGTACATTTGTAATTATGTACACACCCACTGTACATATACTTTTGTAATTGTTTATATATCTGCACACTTCTGATTATTAATAGCAACCTGTACATCTATCCATCTATTGTAAATCTCTGTTCATAGCTAATACAACCTGTATATAATGTTCACAGTACATCCATTTGTAAATATCACCATAGTTTTTCTATAACTGCACTTTATAACTTATACCTATATCCTGCACTTGCTGCTATTGCACTCCTGGTTAGACCTAAACTGCATTTCGTTTCCTTGTACATGTGTAATGACAATAAAGTTGAATCTAATCTAATCTAATCTAATCTTCTTCATATTTTCCCATCATTTTCTCTGTAGGTCATAACGAAGGCACCATCGCGATAACAGAGGGTGAGCTCCTGTATGTAATAGAGGAAGACAAAGGTGACGGATGGACGCGTGTTAGAAGAAACGAGGAGGAGGAAGGTTATGTTCCCACATCCTACGTCGAGGTCTTTCTGGACTCCAACGCCAAAGGTGCCATAACCTACATATGACCGAGAGCTTCAGCTCCTCTGTGTGTTTGTCTATGAACACTCTCTAGGGTGTGTGTATATAATCCTCACTCTCTTCAAGCCAAGAATGTGACTTTTTTTTACTGTTTTTGGTAAAGCGGACAGACTTTTGTTTTTCCGAATGACTAAATGATTGTATAAGTCTAAGCACATGATGGTTGTAGACATTAGTCCACCATAGTTTCATATGGCGGTAGTATCAAAGACTATAGAATACACAAGACATGTCACTCAAATTGTTTTGAATGGGGAAAGGTGTAACGGTCAATATGGCGAATAAAGCCCGCCTTCTAGTACAAGAGCCAATCATCGATCGCTATATGGCAAATACAGCCTGCCTACTAGTACAAGAGCCAATCATCAATCGCTATATGATGAATAAAGCCCGCCTTCTAGTACAAGAGGCAATCATTGATCTCTATATGGCGAATTAAACCCGCCTTCTTGTACAAGAGCCAATCATTGATGTCTATATGACGAATAAAACCCGCCTACTAGTACAAGAGCCAATCATCGATCGCTATATGGCGAATAAAGCCTGCCTTCTAGTACAGGAGACAATCATCGATCTCTATATGGCGAATAAAGCCCGCCTTCTAATACAGGAGCCAATCATCGATCACTATATAGCGAATAAAGCCCGCCATCTAGTACAAGAGCCAATCATCGATCGCTATATGGCGAATAAAGCCTGCCTTCTAGTACAGGAGCCAATCATCGATCTCTATATGGCAAATAAAACTCGCCTTCTAGTACAAGAGCCAATCATTTATCTCTATATGGCGAATAAAGCCCGCCTTCTAGTACAGGAGCCAATCATCGATTGCTATTTGGCAAATAAAGCCCGCCTTCTACTACAGGAGCCAATTATCGATCGATATATGGTGAATAAATATATGGTGAATAAAACCCGCCTTCTAGTACAAGAGCCAATCATTGATTGTTATATGGCAAATAAAGCCCGCCTACTAGTACAGGAGCCAATCATCGATTGCTATTTGGCAAATAAAGCCCGCCTTCTACTACAGGAGCCAATCATCGATCGATATATGGTGAATAAAGCCCGCCTACTAGCACAGGAGCCAATCATGGATTTCTATATGGTGAATGAAGTCCGCCTACTAGTACAGGAGCCAATCATCGATTGCTATATGGTGAATAAAGCCCGCCTTCTAGTACAGAAGCCAATCATCGATTGCTATATGGCAAATAAAGCCTGCCCACTAGTACAGCAGCCAATCATTGATTGCCATACGGCGAATAAAGCCCGCCTACTAGTACAGGAGCCATACATCGATTGCTATATGGTGAATAAAGCCCGCTTACTAGTACAGGAGCCAATCATCGATCACTATATGGCGAATAAAGCCCGCCTTCGAGTACAGGAGCCAATCATTAATTGCTATATGGTGAATAAAGCCTGCCTTCTAGTACAAGAGCCAATTATTGATCGCAATATGGCGAATAAAGCCCGCCTTCTAGTACAAGAGCCAATTATTGATCGCTATATGGCGAATAAAGCCCGCCTTCTAGTACAAGAGCCAATTATTGATCGCTATATGGCGAATAAAGCCCGCCTTCTAGTACAGGAGCCAATCCTCGATCGCTATATTACGAATAAATCCCGCTTTCTAGTACAGGAGCAAATTATTGATCGCTATATGGCAAATAAAGTCCGCCTTCCAGTACAGGAGACAATTATCGATCGCTATATACTGATGATTATCCGGGGGAGGGGCTTGGACCAGACGTGAGTTTCTGCAGATGTTGTGTTATTTGAACGTTTCTAAATGAAGCTAATGAGACAGTTGTTGTTTAATTTTATTGGTGATTCCTAATATGAAATGTGATCATAAGCTTGGCGAACAGTTTTGTAGAATTTGATGTTTCCTTATTCAAACAGAATGCCCGAGCATACTGCCCGAGAGGCATTTCAAAGATGGCCGCCGAGTGAAATGACTTGTCTTAAAGGGACTTTGGTAGTATCTTGTATTGAGTAGCAGCGCATGTTAGATCGTTCCAGTTAAATCTACACGCAAAAGCAACACGCATATGAGGAGATACGGAGGAGTTTTTCTACTCTTTTAATACGTGAAGTCATTGTAAATAAACGTACGGTCTAGCCTAGATCATAGAGTTAAAAGTAATGTTTGTTCCTGAAAAATGATTTTTACGTTCACATTGGCATCAGCTTTAAGCAATAGTAAGAATAACGTTTACAAGTAGCATATGTTTTTATTAGTAAACCTTAATAATTGTAAAATTAACATTTGCTAATACTTGTCAGATTATGGGTCTTATGGCTGTTATGTTTGGGTGTGAGATATACCTATATTTAAGCTATGGTAGTGTCATAATAGCTTTAATATGATAAAAGTTTGTTTTTACTTTACTAAAAACAATCAAAATTTCACTATATTACCATATAATTTAAGTTATGAAATATAAAATATCCAATATGATGTGGTTCAATAATATCGCACTTTCCACATGAACATGGGTATTTTTTAAAACTTTTTTATAGTATGAGCTCATTCACATCTAACACAACTAAAAAAACAAGACGCAATGCTTCGAAATGGTTGAAAAAAGCACATAAATAAAGAAATAAAGCATGAGGGTATTCGGTAAACATGGAATTATTGTCCCACCTCCGAGCTCTTCTGACTGGTCCACTGCTTTGGAACTAACAGTGATGAGCTGCACTGGGTGTAAAACTTCTTTTAACTTCACACAGCACCTAAAAAACGTGGAAAACAGTCAAACGCATCCGTCAAGTGTGTGTTTACATTGAAAAACAATGGTAAAGTAGCACGTTGGAAAGAAAAAATGCATTCGGTGTGAACTGCTGCTATCACAGAAACCGAAACTTTTGAAAATTCCTGTCAGGGTGAAGATTTTCACAAATGTTAGGGTCTAGTATAAACAGTATGATATATAATATGTACACTGCTAGACTGTAGCCCTGCTACTGTAAAACACATTTACAGGTTAGTTACTGTAAAATGGCAGTTGCGGTAACTTGCTGGCAACAGTGCTGCCATTAAGTTACAGCAAAAATAAAATAAAATGTCTAACAGCGAAACTAGTTTCTGGCTTATTAATGCCATTATTTCCTAACTTCGGATTGTATGCAGCGATCTTTGCTTACAATACACACGTCTGCGCAATGCCTGCCGTAACTAAAATACGCCATGTTGACAGCCAACTAAAACCAATAAGTCGTAATGTATGAAATACTGTTTTAGGGTCAAAGCCGCTACTCATTTGAATTGAGAAAATATTAGTTTATGACCACTTTTTAGTCATATCACACATTAAAGGGAATTTAATATAAAATTGTGGTGTACATGCCAGTCTCTGTGTTGCATCACAAACACCAATATTTTTTAACAATTTATAAAAAATTAATCACTTTCTGATCATCGGATATTAGGCATGGATATATATATATTGCGATTGTGATTTTCGTAAGTATTACATCGCTTTGTAAACGTTTATTATTACCATTTGATAAGTCTCCCCATACAGTTTGATAGAGCGATTGGACCTGGAAACCGTTTCACGTGACGTCACACTTAACAAGCAGATAACCCTTTTTATAGTTTCTGATTGGCCAACATGACTTTACAGTTAGGGATATAGCGCCACCTGTTGGTTTGGCATGCTCTTGACATTTTCATAATCAGTTATACATTTTCATGTGGACATGTTTTTTTTTTTTTTTTAAACATGCATGTGTGAATGATATATACTGTATTTTTTTTTCCAAATGAAAGAGGAAAAACTCAATTTACAAAAATACCCATGTACATGTAGCCTAGGATTAAACCAGCCAAAATACCACACTAAAAATATTTATTCATTATTATTATTATTTTAAGGTAAGTAGTTGCAAGCAATTTATATAAATTTAAACAAATGAAGTTGAACATTACTACATTTAATTTGTTTGTTTAAATTGTTTGTAATCACTTACCTTAAATTTTTTTTAGTAAATCCAATTAATAATTTTTCTCAGTGCAGCATTAACACACACTAAACAAAATATTGTTAATCATTTTCAGAACAATCCAGAAAGATATTGAGTTCAATATTAGACACCCATGCTGTTATGGAGCTTATTTATTCACATCATGTTCAAGTTCAACACAAGTTCACACTGATAATGCTTCAATTTCCCCGGTTTTGCTCAGTTTTTTTGACATCCACACAAACATGTTTGGTTCTCCTGCTCTTTATTCCTCATAGCACCAACCTGATTTCATCAAGTAGGACTTGTTACTGGATTAAAATCTATGTTGTTCCTGGAACAACATTCCAATCAGCCAATCAGAATTAAGAGATGTATTTACCGTTTAAGTTAAATTTAAGCGTACGGTTAGGTTTATGCACTTGTTATCCAACTATTATTCCCCTCTGATTTTGGGAATAATTTACAGTTATGGTTGGGTTTAGGGGTAGAAAACAAAAATGATGTTCCAGGATCAACATAGATGTTAATCCAGGATCACAACGTACTTGGCAAAATCATGACGTGCTCTTCATACTGTCTAGTTTCGCTGCTAGATATGTTTTTTGTGGATGTTTCCTCGCAGAGCTGTTTTCCTGGAGAAGGGTTTATCTTTCTGAGGGTGAGATGGAGTACTAGTTGAGTGTGTTAACCCTGTGTGTGTGAATGAAAAAAAAATCCAGCTAATCATACAGTATTGTGTTTGACTGCCTATGATAGTTTGGGATTTCTTCTGAATGTAGGGTTGGAATGTTTGTTTTAGTTTAAACATGCATGAAACTGCTTACTCCACAAGTTATTATTGTCTCCTTTACTACACACACATGCAAAACAGTGAATTTTCAAACCAACAGAGGGAACAATGGGAAAAACAACTTAACCTGAGTGGCCTGTTTCTGTTTTAGTGACATTTTGACAGTTTTTTTCTCTGCATAAATGCATGTTTGAGTGTGTTTCAGGCTGTGATTTGTTTGTGAATTGAACGAAAGGGATTGAATTACTCTTATCAACACATCATGCATATTATGTATCATGCTGCAAACTATTCTGTGTTTATATGCTCATTTTTTTAGTCCATTTTACAATTATACAGCTCATTTAAGCATATGAATGATCATATATGTGTGTTTAGGGTTTTTTCACACTTGTTTTCATGGTCATTTTAACCCTGGATTGGATTATATTGTTAATTATTTTAGACTGTTTGCTTATTTCTGGATTAATTGTGTGTACTTCTGAGACTATACTGTAGTTTAAAAGTGAAATAATTAAAATTATAATTAAATAAATAAATTCAAATTTCTAAAACAAACAACAAAATAAAACTTCAAGTTATTTATTTGAAAACAAATAATCAATTTATTAAAACTTTGTATTAAAAAAATGTAAATATAAAAACAAAATAAAAATGCGACACGTTGGCTCAGGGGTTAGCACTGTCGCCTCACAGCAAGAAAGTCGCTGGTTCGAGTCCAGGCTGGACCAGTTGGCATTTCTGTGTGGAGTTTGCATGTTCTCCCTGTGTTGGTGTGAGTTTCCTCTGGGTGCTCCGGTTTCCCCCACAGTCCAAAGACATGTGCTATAGGTGAATTTAATGAACTAAATTGACCATAGTGTATGAGTGTGTGTGTGAATGTGAGCGTGTATGGGTGTTTCCTAATACTGGGTTGCAGCTGGAAAAACATCCGCTGCGTTAAACATATGCCGGAATAGTTGGCGGTTCATTCAACTGTGTTGACCTCTGAAAAGAGACTACGCTGAAGGAAAATGAATGAATGAACAAAATAAAAAATATATTCAAATGAATTCATTAACTAAAATTGATGACAAAATATAAATAATAATGAAAAAATAAAAACATTAATAAATACACATTTTATTACATTTTAATAGTAAATAATAATATATTAATAAACTTTAATAAATACTTAAAAAAACACTTGCATGTTATATATGTTAGAAATCACAACAAAATAAAAATAATTTTTATTATGATTTTTGCAAACATGAAAAAACTAAGAACAGACAAGTCCTTCATATAAAAATAATCTGTGCAAAATGTAAAATAAAGCATGAAAACAAGTCCAAAAATGATAATGGCAACATACAAGACAAATATCACCTACAAAAACACATCTAAATGATTTTTATATGGAAAATTGTTCTAATTATTAATGTATTATTATTTTAAATTACTTATTCATGCTCATCTTTATTACTTTTTTTAATCCATCATTTCCTGATCATTGTTAATCAAAAACAAAATCCACTCTCTTCTCTGATTAGTGTTTATTGGTAAGAGGGCAGGACCAACCTGTCACTCACATGAGATCCACCAATAGCAAACCACCCAGTCAATTAATTCCCAATGGACAAAATCAAGGTCACATTCCTATATATATATACAGTTCTTTTTCAAATATTTTCCAAATAATAGCCCAAGGGATATTTTACAGTATTTTTTTCTTCTGGAGAAAGTCTTATTTGTTTTATTTCAGCTAGAATAAAAGTAGTTTTTAATTTTTTAAAAACCATGTTAAGGTCAGTATTATTATCCCCCTTAATTACCCTAACCTGTCTAATTAACCTAGTTGAGCTTTTAAATGTCACTTTAAGCTGAATACTAGTATCTTGAAAAATATCTAGTAAAATAATTTTTACTGTCATCATGGCAAAAATAAAATAAATCAGTTATTAGAAATGAGATATTAAAACTAATATTAATAAATTGGGGAAAAATATACAGGGAGGCTAATAATTCAGGAGAGCTAATAATAACTTTAACTGTGTGTATGTATATATATATATATATATATATATATATATAATTTAAAAAGAGTTTAATTCCTCCAATCTGTGTCACAATTTCGACATATACGCATTTGACCCATGAATATAAATAGCCAACAAAATAAAACATAATCCAGGGTTAAAGTATGTGTGAAAATCCTTTCATATAATGCATGAATCCATCACTTCACCAAGTCTAACATGTTTTTCTTTGTTTTCTTTTTGTTTTTTTCATCTGTCTGTTTGTTTGTATGACTGCAGATTCGTAAAGTATGGAAGGAGGACTCAGTGGTGCAGGGCAAACAGCAGCCGCATGTTGGAGAAACTACAGCCAAGGAGAGACAGACACAAAATACAGAAACGAAACCAGAGCCAGAGGCTCTAGAGACTCTGTAGAGCGTGACATTAACATTGACATCAGAGAAATATGACGACTTTTAGATTTATTATGACCTGTGTGTTATTTTATAATGAGGTGAATATGATCTGAGTATATCATTTTTGCTTTACGGCTCTTCATCGCTGCTGAACGGCGCTAATGTTGGTTTCTTTCAGCCTGTGTGAATGAATGAATGAATGAATGAATGAATGAATGTGTGTGTGTGTGTGTGTGTGTTTGGCCTGGCTTCAAATTCTTTGGTCAATATTGAACTAAAAACCAGGGAATGTGGTCTGTTAAAGGAGCTGAAGTTGCGGTATGATAAACAGTTGAAGTCAAGATTATTAGCCCTTCTGTGTTTTTTCTATTTTAAATATTTCCCAAATGATGTTTAACAGAGCAAGGAATTTTTCACAGTATTTCTGATAATATTTTTTCTTCTGGAGAAAGTCTTATTTGTTTTATTTCAGCTAGAATAAAAGCAGTTTTTAATTTTTTGAAGCCATTTTAAGGTCAATATTATAAGCCCTCTTAAGTTAAATATTTTTTCGATCATCTCCAGAACAAACCATCATTGTACAATGACTAGCCTAATTACCCTAACCTGTCTAATTAACCTATTTAAGCCTTTAAATGTCACTTTAAGCTGAATGCTAGTATCTTGACAAATATTTAATAAAATATTATTTACTGTCATCATGGCAAAGATAAAATAAATCAGTTATTAGAAATGAGTTATTAAAACTATTATGATTAGAAATGTGTTGAGAAAATCTTCTCTCCATTAAACAGAAATTGGGGGAAAAATATACCAATAATTCAGACTTCAACTGTAAGTGCTGCATTCCATCCAGATTCACACCGATGAAGAAGAATATGCTAATTAAGGCTGTATTTATTCAACGGAAAAATTTAGGAAAAGCAGCAAAATTCTTAAATGTTATCACAACAGAACTGCTTTTTATTTTGCCGTATTTTTAAAATGGTATTGAATCCTGTGTTGAAATGCTGAATATCGAGCATCATCGCTCTTTAGTGTCACCTTCAGAAATCATTCTAATGTTATGATTTGGTGCTGATTTATTAGTTATTTCAATTATCAATAAAGAATCTAAAATTACTGTTGCTTAATATTTTTGATGAAAGAAATACTTAAATAGTGTAGCATTGTTTATTGAAATGCGTATGAAATCACAAATAAGTTACAATATGAATAATATTAATTGTTATTAATATGAAACAATATTAATAATAATATTTCTCGAGCTTAAAATGTAATAATATTTCAGAATATGAGTGCTCTTCCTGTGTTCTTCATCAAATAATTGCAGCCTTGGTGATCATAATTGTTATGAATACAGTAAAGGTGCTGTATGTAAGTTTTTGACTCTTCTACAGCATACAAATATCATAATATGTTTGCAGATATTTAAGAAACATGCTAAGTGAATATTCTTGTTTATCTGAAAAACAATGCTGAAGTCAGACGTTCTGCTTTGAAATTGGTCTTTACGTGGCGGAACAGCCGTCTTTGTTTTGGTCTCTTTAACTTGCCCACTGCCAGTTTAACCAGTTATATTTCAGCCTTGATGGAAAACAGCGTATTTTATTCATTTAGTCAGGAAGGCTCTCAAAGCATGCGTCTGTGACCGAAATGCGACCTCCAGTGGACAGTAACAGCCTCCGAAGTGAGACTCAGATTCAGAGTTCCACATGAGGTGGTTATTAATTTGCAAATAATATAAATATTACGAATATAAACATTAGGTGAGCAGGTTACATTGTAACCCCGTGTCCTAACAACAGGCTACGTGACGAGATACACAGTGATAAGCAATTTGGCTGTTTGCACCAGACGAAACACCACAGAAATTTAAATACAGCCATTCAGATGAACAGAATATAGGGGCACTCAGGGGCACCGCTTTTTATTTTTACCTTTCATCCGCGACCCCACCCCCCCCTTTTCCCCACGCTCTTCACTTTCATCCGCGATCAACCCCCCCCCCCCTTCACTTTCATCCACAATTGGCCCCTCCTCCTCCTATCCCCTCCCCCTCTTCTCTTTCACGTGCGACAATTCACTTGTCAGAGGGCCCGTGGTGGCCAGCGGCGCCCCTGTGTGCACTTACTGTACTGTAAAACGAAATGGCAAGGTTTATAATCTAACTAATGCATATTAAACCTCTTGAACATTATTAAACGTAGATGCTGACTGACTGATATGTGCTGGTTTGCATTATTTCACAATTCTAAAGTTCAAATTCAAACGGTTTATTTCATTTTCAAGATCTGAGGTGAACTCTGCTGCTGCTTTCAGTAGTATGCCAATAAATGTCATGTAAAATGGCATTCAAACTCACATTATAAGCATTTAACACTGAATAAAGCGCATGAGGTGTACCTGAGATGATCATTGTCAGTTTTCTGTTGTTCACCTGTGAGAATAGAAGCCGTTTCTAATATATAAAATTCAGGTGTTGGTTAGAACAAAAACTCCTTTTATTATGGAAAATATTCCTTCTACTGCATTTGCTTGCTTATCTTTTTTGCCGTTGCTTATATTTAGAACATAATTCAAATCAGCCATAAATCAGCGTTTAGGATCGATAATCAGGCACAATGCTGTTGGTGTCGTCAATCTGGCAACCTGCGCTTGCGTGTGTTTTGATCCAGGAATGAAATACCTAGTTAAACCACTAGGTGTCAAACTTACATACTGCACCTTTAAAAACGAACTTTTGGTCGTCATGTATTATTTTTCTGGCTAAAAATCAGATTTCTGCTGTTTGTGTGTCTTCAAGTGTCCTTCTATTGCACTTTTCCAAGGTGCAACTAGTCTTTTTTTTGAGACAAACAGCTTCAAAATCCCTCATGATGTCACTCTTTTATCAGACCACGCCCCTTAAATACCCTCTGACTCCACCTCCCAAAGATAACAGCTGCTGGCCATTGGTTGCGTATACAGAGGCTTCACTGGCCAATAGCATGTCTGCTTGCCCTGGCACCTCCTCTGTCTCCGCCCTTCCAGTGCAATTACTAATCATGTCTGTTTACCATCTCTCTTTTTTTTTAACTAAAAACAATCCCTTCACTTTTTCATTCATATTATGCTTCACCTTAACCGTCCAATCGTCATGCTTGTGCACTGTTTTATTTTTAATTTTGTTTGTTGTCTAGCAGGGGAGGGGCTGTATTTACATTCATGAATATGCTAACGTCCTGTTGATATGGGTATGTATTTATTGTGACAGCTGTTTTGTTTATGTCTTCATGGTTTTACCCTGTGGAGGAAAACTACCCTGCAACCTCATCGTTTTGATTACCATAACAACGAGGCCTATATATATATAAATATATATATATATAAATATATCGATATATGTAATGGTTTAAATGTACTCTGAGCCAAATGTACAGGATAACCAGACATTTAACATGCATCATGTGAGCTGTGTTTGGAGTTTGTTTGGCTCTTATAACCTGAAGAATGGAGGCTAATGTGATCACCGCAGGGTTGTTTTTATTTTGTTTTTATTTGTTATGCAACGTCTGTCGTGAAGAGATGATATATTTTACATTTTAGCTTCTTCCACTGACTACTCACCATCCCTGAGGCACATAAGTTTCACTTTTATTATTATTATTATTATGTTTTTTCAAGATATTTCTCTCACACAGTCATTTTGAGTGCAGGAGAAGTTTTAGATATTTCAAATATGTTATTGAAAGTCAAGCATCATGAAAATCTGCGTAAATCTGCTGAATGCTTTGGTTTAATGAAGCGCTTTTCAATGAATTATGATATTATACAGTGCATCTGGAAAGTATTCATAGCGCTTCACTTTTTCCACATTTGTTTATGTTACAGCCTTATTCCAAAATGGATTAAATTTATTTATTTCCTCAAAATTCTACACACAATACCCCATAATGACAATGTGAAAAAAGAGCTTTTGAAATTGTTGCAAATTTATTAAAAATAAAAAAGCTGAAAAATCACATGTACATCAGTATTCACAGCCTTTGCTCAATACTTTGTTGATGCACCTTTGGCAGCAATTACAGCCTCAAGTCTGTTTGAATATGATGCCACAAGCTTAGCACACCTGTCTTTGGGAATTTCTGCCCATTCCTCTTTGCAGCAACTCTCAAGCTCTATCAGGTTGGATGGGAAGCGACGATGTACAGCCATTTTCAGACCTCTCCAGAGATGTTCAATAGGATTTAGGTCTGGGCTCTGGCTGGACCACTCAAGGACATTCACCGAGTTGTTGTGAAGCCACTCCATTGATATTTTGGCGGTGTGCTTTGGGTCATTGTCCTGCTGGAAGATGAACCGTCGTCCCAGTCAGAGGTCAAGAGCACTCTGAAGCAGGTTTTCATTCTGGATGTCTCTGTACATTGCTGCATTCATCTTTCCCTCTATCCTGACTAGTCTTCCAGTTCCCCACAGCATGATGCTGCCACCACCATGCTTCACTGTAGGGATGGTATTAGCCTGGTGATGAGCGGTGCCTGGTTTTCTCCAAACGTAACGCCTGGCATTCACTACAAAGAGTTTAATTTTAGTCTCATCAGACCAGAGAATTGTGTTTCTTATGGTCTGAGAGTTCTTCAGATGCCTTTTAGGAAATTCCAGGCGGGGAGTGCCTTCCGTCTGGCCACTCTACCATACAGGCCTGATTGGTGGATTGCTGCACAGATGGTTGAGCTCAGACAGAGTGACCATCGGGTTATTGATCACCTCCCTGACTAAGACTCTTCTCCCCTGATCACTCAGCTTAGATCGCCAGCCAGCTCTAGGAAGAGTCCTGGTGGTTCCAAACATCTTCCACTTACGGATGATGGAGGCCTCTGTGCTCATTGAAACTTTCAGAGCAGCAGAAATTTTTCTGTAACCTTCCCCAGCCTTGTGCCTCAGGATAATCCTGTCTCGGAGGTCTACAGACAATTCCTTTGTCTTCATGCTTGGTTTGTGCTTTGACATGCACTGTCAACCCTGGGCCCTTATATAGACAGGTGTATGCCTTTTCAAATCATGTCCAATCAACAGAATTGACCACAGGTGAACTTCAATTAAGCTGCTGAAACATCTCAAGAATGATCAGTGGAAACAGAATGTACCTGAGCCCAATTTAGAGCTTCACGGCAAAGGCTGTGAATACTGATGTACATGTGATTTTTCAGGTTTTTTATTTTTAATAAATTTGCAACAATTTCAAAAACTTTTTTCACATTGTCATTATGGGGGATTGTGTGTAGAATGTTGAGGAAATAAATAAATTTTTTGAATAGATGATGAATGAATGTAATCCATTTTGGAATAAGGCTTTAACATAAAAAAATGTGGAAAAAGTGAAGCGCTATGAATACTTTCCGGATGCACTGTATGTTGAATAAATGGAGCGGCCTCCATATTTAAACAGGAAAATGTCGTTAGGTCTGTCTTCCTGACACTCTGCTCTATCTCTGAGAGCAAAACAACGTTAATATTTCAGCATTACTCAGCTCTGCTGGCGATCTCCATATAACATAAACACACACAGCTGTCTTATTTGGCCCATCAGTGACCCTATACATGCTCTGTTTGGGGCTTCAAAAACACCCAAATCTGAGAATTATAAATATGAATATATATATATGGACAAGTCTATAAATAAGAGTGAACTACCAGTATATGGTAAGAGTCTATTTTTAAATTTTGATTAATAAAATGTCCCAGTTTTGTTTGTTTTTTGCTTTGCTAAATGATTTTTTGTTTGTTTGAGGGGTCTCCTTTGGTGGTCTGCCAAATGTTTTTGCACTTCTTTTTTTTTTTTTTGTTCAATTGGTTACGCTTGTGTTTTGCAGCACTGAATACTTTGTATGTGTTAACTGTGCCAATTAAAAATAGAGGGTAAAAAAATAAAGAGTTGTTGTCTGAGTGTATCATGCATAAAATCTGAAATCTGCCTACATGAGATCACATTCATTCATTTTCTACCGCTTTTCCGGGGCCGGGTCGCAGGGGCAGCAGTCTTAGGAGAGAACCCAAGACTTCCCTCTCCCCAGACACTTCCTCTAGATCAGGGGTGCTCAATCCTGTTCCTGGAGATCTACCTTCCTGCAGATTTCCGTTGCAACCCATATCAAACACACCTGCCTGTAATTATCAAGTGCTGTTCAGGTCCTAATTAATTGGTTCAGGTGTGTTTGATCAGGGTTGGAGCTGAACTATGCAGGAAGGTAGATCTCCAGGAACAGGATTGAGCACCCCTGCTCTAGCTCCTCCAGGGGGATCCTGAGGCGTTCCCAGGCCAGCCGAGAGACATAGTTCCTCCAGCGTGTCCTGGGTCTTCCCCGAGGCCTACTTCCGGTGGGACATGCCTGGAACTCCTCCCTAGGTAGGCGTCCAGGAGGCATCCGAAACAGATGCTCGAGCCACCTCAGCTGACTTCTCTCGATGTGGAGGAGCAGCAGCTCTACTCCGAGCTTCTCCTGGGTGACAGAGCTCCTCACCCTGTCTATCAGGGTGCGCCCTGCCACCATGCGAAGGAAACTCATTTCGGCTGCTTGTATCCGAGATCTTGTCCTTTCGGTTATTACACATAAATAAAAATGTTATCTGTTGCAAGTACATTATATTGTATATAATGTATATTTACACGTTATACAGGCCTGTAGCCAGGGGAGGTTCGGGTGGTTCGAAAGACCCACCCCTCACTGACAAAGGTCCAGAATTTGTGCCATACATGAGTTCATTTGTCATATTTTGACTGCTATGCCATCGTAAATGGTGAAAATAACCCATCCATAAAGACTTTAAGACCAAGCGGAATCCCCTGTTGGGCGTCGCTTCAGTGTGACTTCAGCTAATCAGTTTTGACTAATGAAAACAATTATTTTTCATGAGTTCAACATCCAACTGTGCAAGAAAACATACTGTACAATCTGATGTAAGTGAAGTCTTCTTTCGCTACTGTTTTGTTTTTATTTTACAAGTAACTTTAATTCTAAATCTTCTTTCTTAAACATTTTCTTAAGACATTTTTCTTAAAACAAAAACTGACCAATAAAAAGGTACGAAGCACCAAAACGACCATATTAAAGTTAATATGAACAATAATTTGGCTATTGTTGTTATCCATTAATTTTCAAATGTACTTTTTTCATCGTTCATACGGTCATGGAAAACGTGGAAAAGTCTATGAATTTTGACATGGCATTTTCCAGGCCTGGAAAAGTTTTGGAAAAGTCATGAAAATTAGTTTAACAAATATCTGTAAACTTGAATTTGTGCTGCACGATATTGAGAAAATCTGACATTACGGTATTTTGTATTTCTGTGATTATTTATTGCGATGTGAAAACAATTTCACCAGATGATTTAACAGGTTTATTTGGATTGATTGGGGGGATTTTGTAGAGGAGTGAATCTCCAATAATATATAACAAATAAATTACAAGCATGGATAAATAAAATATAGTAAAGATAAAACTGAATTATAGTTTTCAGGTACAGATATTGAATAATCAGCACTGCACAGTCTTCATTGTATAATATTTAATCTTTATTAAAGTTACAAAACATTTCTTGTGGCCGGATGTTTTAAAACTTGAAATATTGAAATGTTCACACAGTCACAGGCCTTAAAGGGACAGTTTACTCAAAGATTCAAATGTACTCACACTTCACTTGTTTCAGTACTGTAGGAGTTATTCAATTATATTCTTTTCGTGTTCATTTAAAAAAAAAAAAAGGAAACTCATAAATGTTTGAAACAAGTGAAGGGTGTAATGACAATGGCAAGTCATTTTTGGGTGAACTATCTCTTTAAAAACACATGCAAATGATAAACCTTTACTTGATTATGATTAAACTCCATATTAAACTATAATCCTAACATTGCATATCCTGCCATGTGCATCTACATTATTATTATTATTATGTTTGAATTTTTATTATTCAAATGGTCAGATTCTGATTGAGGAAAGATGAATGTGCTGGGCGGTTTGTTATTTGCATAATTAAAGACAATAGGCCACAAACTTTAGCAGATTCAA